>CAWUFW010002456.1:1630000-2210120 GCA_963921515.1 Calotriton arnoldi | reverse complement strand
CGGGAGATGCACCGTCTGGAAATTCAATCCAGGTCTGCGAGGCTGTGAAAGTTTACAGCCTGCCAGCGCGATGGATTGCCATAATTGAACCATGAAAGCAGCCCTGAAGCCCACTGGAGGGCTATGAACATTGAAAAACACAATGGGGTAAAAAATAGTGTGGCAATATTAACGGACCCTACTGGAAGGGAATGATTGTGACTTCAAATCCCAGCATACAGCTTACTGAAAAGCAAATGCAATTTGGGTAAAAAAACATTTTGAAGTACTTACCGGATTTTGCTTGTTGCCCTTTCCCTTTGATAAAGTTGCATGCGCAACGAAACGCGTCAGGGATTTACACCAGTTGGGGCTGCTAGCGTGGTTCTGAGCAATAAAAGATTTGAATCTATCCTCGTGGAGTGGCGTTTCCTTGTTCCGGGGCACCTTGGTGAATGGATAATACGCGGCAGGTCCCGAGCCGCGGGAGATGCACCGTCTGGAAATTCAATCCAGGTCTGCGAGGCTGTGAAAGTTTACAGCCTGCCAGCGCGATGGATTGCCATAATTGAACCATGAAAGCAGCCCTGAAGCCCACTGGAGGGCTATGAACATTGAAAAACACAATGGGGTAAAAAATAGTGTGGCAATATTAACGGACCCTACTGGAAGGGAATGATTGTGACTTCAAATCCCAGCATACAGCTTACTGAAAAGCAAATGCAATTTGGGTAAAAAAACATTTTGAAGTACTTACCGGATTTTGCTTGTTGCCCTTTCCCTTTGATAAAGTTGCATGCGCAACGAAACGCGTCAGGGATTTACACCAGTTGGGGCTGCTAGCGTGGTTCTGAGCAATAAAAGATTTGAATCTATCCTCGTGGAGTGGCGTTTCCTTGTTCCGGGGCACCTTGGTGAATGGATAATACGCGGCAGGTCCCGAGCCGCGGGAGATGCACCGTCTGGAAATTCAATCCAGGTCTGCGAGGCTGTGAAAGTTTACAGCCTGCCAGCGCGATGGATTGCCATAATTGAACCATGAAAGCAGCCCTGAAGCCCACTGGAGGGCTATGAACATTGAAAAACACAATGGGGTAAAAAATAGTGTGGCAATATTAACGGACCCTACTGGAAGGGAATGATTGTGACTTCAAATCCCAGCATACAGCTTACTGAAAAGCAAATGCAATTTGGGTAAAAAAACATTTTGAAGTACTTACCGGATTTTGCTTGTTGCCCTTTCCCTTTGATAAAGTTGCATGCGCAACGAAACGCGTCAGGGATTTACACCAGTTGGGGCTGCTAGCGTGGTTCTGAGCAATAAAAGATTTGAATCTATCCTCGTGGAGTGGCGTTTCCTTGTTCCGGGGCACCTTGGTGAATGGATAATACGCGGCAGGTCCCGAGCCGCGGGAGATGCACCGTCTGGAAATTCAATCCAGGTCTGCGAGGCTGTGAAAGTTTACAGCCTGCCAGCGCGATGGATTGCCATAATTGAACCATGAAAGCAGCCCTGAAGCCCACTGGAGGGCTATGAACATTGAAAAACACAATGGGGTAAAAAATAGTGTGGCAATATTAACGGACCCTACTGGAAGGGAATGATTGTGACTTCAAATCCCAGCATACAGCTTACTGAAAAGCAAATGCAATTTGGGTAAAAAAACATTTTGAAGTACTTACCGGATTTTGCTTGTTGCCCTTTCCCTTTGATAAAGTTGCATGCGCAACGAAACGCGTCAGGGATTTACACCAGTTGGGGCTGCTAGCGTGGTTCTGAGCAATAAAAGATTTGAATCTATCCTCGTGGAGTGGCGTTTCCTTGTTCCGGGGCACCTTGGTGAATGGATAATACGCGGCAGGTCCCGAGCCGCGGGAGATGCACCGTCTGGAAATTCAATCCAGGTCTGCGAGGCTGTGAAAGTTTACAGCCTGCCAGCGCGATGGATTGCCATAATTGAACCATGAAAGCAGCCCTGAAGCCCACTGGAGGGCTATGAACATTGAAAAACACAATGGGGTAAAAAATAGTGTGGCAATATTAACGGACCCTACTGGAAGGGAATGATTGTGACTTCAAATCCCAGCATACAGCTTACTGAAAAGCAAATGCAATTTGGGTAAAAAAACATTTTGAAGTACTTACCGGATTTTGCTTGTTGCCCTTTCCCTTTGATAAAGTTGCATGCGCAACGAAACGCGTCAGGGATTTACACCAGTTGGGGCTGCTAGCGTGGTTCTGAGCAATAAAAGATTTGAATCTATCCTCGTGGAGTGGCGTTTCCTTGTTCCGGGGCACCTTGGTGAATGGATAATACGCGGCAGGTCCCGAGCCGCGGGAGATGCACCGTCTGGAAATTCAATCCAGGTCTGCGAGGCTGTGAAAGTTTACAGCCTGCCAGCGCGATGGATTGCCATAATTGAACCATGAAAGCAGCCCTGAAGCCCACTGGAGGGCTATGAACATTGAAAAACACAATGGGGTAAAAAATAGTGTGGCAATATTAACGGACCCTACTGGAAGGGAATGATTGTGACTTCAAATCCCAGCATACAGCTTACTGAAAAGCAAATGCAATTTGGGTAAAAAAACATTTTGAAGTACTTACCGGATTTTGCTTGTTGCCCTTTCCCTTTGATAAAGTTGCATGCGCAACGAAACGCGTCAGGGATTTACACCAGTTGGGGCTGCTAGCGTGGTTCTGAGCAATAAAAGATTTGAATCTATCCTCGTGGAGTGGCGTTTCCTTGTTCCGGGGCACCTTGGTGAATGGATAATACGCGGCAGGTCCCGAGCCGCGGGAGATGCACCGTCTGGAAATTCAATCCAGGTCTGCGAGGCTGTGAAAGTTTACAGCCTGCCAGCGCGATGGATTGCCATAATTGAACCATGAAAGCAGCCCTGAAGCCCACTGGAGGGCTATGAACATTGAAAAACACAATGGGGTAAAAAATAGTGTGGCAATATTAACGGACCCTACTGGAAGGGAATGATTGTGACTTCAAATCCCAGCATACAGCTTACTGAAAAGCAAATGCAATTTGGGTAAAAAAACATTTTGAAGTACTTACCGGATTTTGCTTGTTGCCCTTTCCCTTTGATAAAGTTGCATGCGCAACGAAACGCGTCAGGGATTTACACCAGTTGGGGCTGCTAGCGTGGTTCTGAGCAATAAAAGATTTGAATCTATCCTCGTGGAGTGGCGTTTCCTTGTTCCGGGGCACCTTGGTGAATGGATAATACGCGGCAGGTCCCGAGCCGCGGGAGATGCACCGTCTGGAAATTCAATCCAGGTCTGCGAGGCTGTGAAAGTTTACAGCCTGCCAGCGCGATGGATTGCCATAATTGAACCATGAAAGCAGCCCTGAAGCCCACTGGAGGGCTATGAACATTGAAAAACACAATGGGGTAAAAAATAGTGTGGCAATATTAACGGACCCTACTGGAAGGGAATGATTGTGACTTCAAATCCCAGCATACAGCTTACTGAAAAGCAAATGCAATTTGGGTAAAAAAACATTTTGAAGTACTTACCGGATTTTGCTTGTTGCCCTTTCCCTTTGATAAAGTTGCATGCGCAACGAAACGCGTCAGGGATTTACACCAGTTGGGGCTGCTAGCGTGGTTCTGAGCAATAAAAGATTTGAATCTATCCTCGTGGAGTGGCGTTTCCTTGTTCCGGGGCACCTTGGTGAATGGATAATACGCGGCAGGTCCCGAGCCGCGGGAGATGCACCGTCTGGAAATTCAATCCAGGTCTGCGAGGCTGTGAAAGTTTACAGCCTGCCAGCGCGATGGATTGCCATAATTGAACCATGAAAGCAGCCCTGAAGCCCACTGGAGGGCTATGAACATTGAAAAACACAATGGGGTAAAAAATAGTGTGGCAATATTAACGGACCCTACTGGAAGGGAATGATTGTGACTTCAAATCCCAGCATACAGCTTACTGAAAAGCAAATGCAATTTGGGTAAAAAAACATTTTGAAGTACTTACCGGATTTTGCTTGTTGCCCTTTCCCTTTGATAAAGTTGCATGCGCAACGAAACGCGTCAGGGATTTACACCAGTTGGGGCTGCTAGCGTGGTTCTGAGCAATAAAAGATTTGAATCTATCCTCGTGGAGTGGCGTTTCCTTGTTCCGGGGCACCTTGGTGAATGGATAATACGCGGCAGGTCCCGAGCCGCGGGAGATGCACCGTCTGGAAATTCAATCCAGGTCTGCGAGGCTGTGAAAGTTTACAGCCTGCCAGCGCGATGGATTGCCATAATTGAACCATGAAAGCAGCCCTGAAGCCCACTGGAGGGCTATGAACATTGAAAAACACAATGGGGTAAAAAATAGTGTGGCAATATTAACGGACCCTACTGGAAGGGAATGATTGTGACTTCAAATCCCAGCATACAGCTTACTGAAAAGCAAATGCAATTTGGGTAAAAAAACATTTTGAAGTACTTACCGGATTTTGCTTGTTGCCCTTTCCCTTTGATAAAGTTGCATGCGCAACGAAACGCGTCAGGGATTTACACCAGTTGGGGCTGCTAGCGTGGTTCTGAGCAATAAAAGATTTGAATCTATCCTCGTGGAGTGGCGTTTCCTTGTTCCGGGGCACCTTGGTGAATGGATAATACGCGGCAGGTCCCGAGCCGCGGGAGATGCACCGTCTGGAAATTCAATCCAGGTCTGCGAGGCTGTGAAAGTTTACAGCCTGCCAGCGCGATGGATTGCCATAATTGAACCATGAAAGCAGCCCTGAAGCCCACTGGAGGGCTATGAACATTGAAAAACACAATGGGGTAAAAAATAGTGTGGCAATATTAACGGACCCTACTGGAAGGGAATGATTGTGACTTCAAATCCCAGCATACAGCTTACTGAAAAGCAAATGCAATTTGGGTAAAAAAACATTTTGAAGTACTTACCGGATTTTGCTTGTTGCCCTTTCCCTTTGATAAAGTTGCATGCGCAACGAAACGCGTCAGGGATTTACACCAGTTGGGGCTGCTAGCGTGGTTCTGAGCAATAAAAGATTTGAATCTATCCTCGTGGAGTGGCGTTTCCTTGTTCCGGGGCACCTTGGTGAATGGATAATACGCGGCAGGTCCCGAGCCGCGGGAGATGCACCGTCTGGAAATTCAATCCAGGTCTGCGAGGCTGTGAAAGTTTACAGCCTGCCAGCGCGATGGATTGCCATAATTGAACCATGAAAGCAGCCCTGAAGCCCACTGGAGGGCTATGAACATTGAAAAACACAATGGGGTAAAAAATAGTGTGGCAATATTAACGGACCCTACTGGAAGGGAATGATTGTGACTTCAAATCCCAGCATACAGCTTACTGAAAAGCAAATGCAATTTGGGTAAAAAAACATTTTGAAGTACTTACCGGATTTTGCTTGTTGCCCTTTCCCTTTGATAAAGTTGCATGCGCAACGAAACGCGTCAGGGATTTACACCAGTTGGGGCTGCTAGCGTGGTTCTGAGCAATAAAAGATTTGAATCTATCCTCGTGGAGTGGCGTTTCCTTGTTCCGGGGCACCTTGGTGAATGGATAATACGCGGCAGGTCCCGAGCCGCGGGAGATGCACCGTCTGGAAATTCAATCCAGGTCTGCGAGGCTGTGAAAGTTTACAGCCTGCCAGCGCGATGGATTGCCATAATTGAACCATGAAAGCAGCCCTGAAGCCCACTGGAGGGCTATGAACATTGAAAAACACAATGGGGTAAAAAATAGTGTGGCAATATTAACGGACCCTACTGGAAGGGAATGATTGTGACTTCAAATCCCAGCATACAGCTTACTGAAAAGCAAATGCAATTTGGGTAAAAAAACATTTTGAAGTACTTACCGGATTTTGCTTGTTGCCCTTTCCCTTTGATAAAGTTGCATGCGCAACGAAACGCGTCAGGGATTTACACCAGTTGGGGCTGCTAGCGTGGTTCTGAGCAATAAAAGATTTGAATCTATCCTCGTGGAGTGGCGTTTCCTTGTTCCGGGGCACCTTGGTGAATGGATAATACGCGGCAGGTCCCGAGCCGCGGGAGATGCACCGTCTGGAAATTCAATCCAGGTCTGCGAGGCTGTGAAAGTTTACAGCCTGCCAGCGCGATGGATTGCCATAATTGAACCATGAAAGCAGCCCTGAAGCCCACTGGAGGGCTATGAACATTGAAAAACACAATGGGGTAAAAAATAGTGTGGCAATATTAACGGACCCTACTGGAAGGGAATGATTGTGACTTCAAATCCCAGCATACAGCTTACTGAAAAGCAAATGCAATTTGGGTAAAAAAACATTTTGAAGTACTTACCGGATTTTGCTTGTTGCCCTTTCCCTTTGATAAAGTTGCATGCGCAACGAAACGCGTCAGGGATTTACACCAGTTGGGGCTGCTAGCGTGGTTCTGAGCAATAAAAGATTTGAATCTATCCTCGTGGAGTGGCGTTTCCTTGTTCCGGGGCACCTTGGTGAATGGATAATACGCGGCAGGTCCCGAGCCGCGGGAGATGCACCGTCTGGAAATTCAATCCAGGTCTGCGAGGCTGTGAAAGTTTACAGCCTGCCAGCGCGATGGATTGCCATAATTGAACCATGAAAGCAGCCCTGAAGCCCACTGGAGGGCTATGAACATTGAAAAACACAATGGGGTAAAAAATAGTGTGGCAATATTAACGGACCCTACTGGAAGGGAATGATTGTGACTTCAAATCCCAGCATACAGCTTACTGAAAAGCAAATGCAATTTGGGTAAAAAAACATTTTGAAGTACTTACCGGATTTTGCTTGTTGCCCTTTCCCTTTGATAAAGTTGCATGCGCAACGAAACGCGTCAGGGATTTACACCAGTTGGGGCTGCTAGCGTGGTTCTGAGCAATAAAAGATTTGAATCTATCCTCGTGGAGTGGCGTTTCCTTGTTCCGGGGCACCTTGGTGAATGGATAATACGCGGCAGGTCCCGAGCCGCGGGAGATGCACCGTCTGGAAATTCAATCCAGGTCTGCGAGGCTGTGAAAGTTTACAGCCTGCCAGCGCGATGGATTGCCATAATTGAACCATGAAAGCAGCCCTGAAGCCCACTGGAGGGCTATGAACATTGAAAAACACAATGGGGTAAAAAATAGTGTGGCAATATTAACGGACCCTACTGGAAGGGAATGATTGTGACTTCAAATCCCAGCATACAGCTTACTGAAAAGCAAATGCAATTTGGGTAAAAAAACATTTTGAAGTACTTACCGGATTTTGCTTGTTGCCCTTTCCCTTTGATAAAGTTGCATGCGCAACGAAACGCGTCAGGGATTTACACCAGTTGGGGCTGCTAGCGTGGTTCTGAGCAATAAAAGATTTGAATCTATCCTCGTGGAGTGGCGTTTCCTTGTTCCGGGGCACCTTGGTGAATGGATAATACGCGGCAGGTCCCGAGCCGCGGGAGATGCACCGTCTGGAAATTCAATCCAGGTCTGCGAGGCTGTGAAAGTTTACAGCCTGCCAGCGCGATGGATTGCCATAATTGAACCATGAAAGCAGCCCTGAAGCCCACTGGAGGGCTATGAACATTGAAAAACACAATGGGGTAAAAAATAGTGTGGCAATATTAACGGACCCTACTGGAAGGGAATGATTGTGACTTCAAATCCCAGCATACAGCTTACTGAAAAGCAAATGCAATTTGGGTAAAAAAACATTTTGAAGTACTTACCGGATTTTGCTTGTTGCCCTTTCCCTTTGATAAAGTTGCATGCGCAACGAAACGCGTCAGGGATTTACACCAGTTGGGGCTGCTAGCGTGGTTCTGAGCAATAAAAGATTTGAATCTATCCTCGTGGAGTGGCGTTTCCTTGTTCCGGGGCACCTTGGTGAATGGATAATACGCGGCAGGTCCCGAGCCGCGGGAGATGCACCGTCTGGAAATTCAATCCAGGTCTGCGAGGCTGTGAAAGTTTACAGCCTGCCAGCGCGATGGATTGCCATAATTGAACCATGAAAGCAGCCCTGAAGCCCACTGGAGGGCTATGAACATTGAAAAACACAATGGGGTAAAAAATAGTGTGGCAATATTAACGGACCCTACTGGAAGGGAATGATTGTGACTTCAAATCCCAGCATACAGCTTACTGAAAAGCAAATGCAATTTGGGTAAAAAAACATTTTGAAGTACTTACCGGATTTTGCTTGTTGCCCTTTCCCTTTGATAAAGTTGCATGCGCAACGAAACGCGTCAGGGATTTACACCAGTTGGGGCTGCTAGCGTGGTTCTGAGCAATAAAAGATTTGAATCTATCCTCGTGGAGTGGCGTTTCCTTGTTCCGGGGCACCTTGGTGAATGGATAATACGCGGCAGGTCCCGAGCCGCGGGAGATGCACCGTCTGGAAATTCAATCCAGGTCTGCGAGGCTGTGAAAGTTTACAGCCTGCCAGCGCGATGGATTGCCATAATTGAACCATGAAAGCAGCCCTGAAGCCCACTGGAGGGCTATGAACATTGAAAAACACAATGGGGTAAAAAATAGTGTGGCAATATTAACGGACCCTACTGGAAGGGAATGATTGTGACTTCAAATCCCAGCATACAGCTTACTGAAAAGCAAATGCAATTTGGGTAAAAAAACATTTTGAAGTACTTACCGGATTTTGCTTGTTGCCCTTTCCCTTTGATAAAGTTGCATGCGCAACGAAACGCGTCAGGGATTTACACCAGTTGGGGCTGCTAGCGTGGTTCTGAGCAATAAAAGATTTGAATCTATCCTCGTGGAGTGGCGTTTCCTTGTTCCGGGGCACCTTGGTGAATGGATAATACGCGGCAGGTCCCGAGCCGCGGGAGATGCACCGTCTGGAAATTCAATCCAGGTCTGCGAGGCTGTGAAAGTTTACAGCCTGCCAGCGCGATGGATTGCCATAATTGAACCATGAAAGCAGCCCTGAAGCCCACTGGAGGGCTATGAACATTGAAAAACACAATGGGGTAAAAAATAGTGTGGCAATATTAACGGACCCTACTGGAAGGGAATGATTGTGACTTCAAATCCCAGCATACAGCTTACTGAAAAGCAAATGCAATTTGGGTAAAAAAACATTTTGAAGTACTTACCGGATTTTGCTTGTTGCCCTTTCCCTTTGATAAAGTTGCATGCGCAACGAAACGCGTCAGGGATTTACACCAGTTGGGGCTGCTAGCGTGGTTCTGAGCAATAAAAGATTTGAATCTATCCTCGTGGAGTGGCGTTTCCTTGTTCCGGGGCACCTTGGTGAATGGATAATACGCGGCAGGTCCCGAGCCGCGGGAGATGCACCGTCTGGAAATTCAATCCAGGTCTGCGAGGCTGTGAAAGTTTACAGCCTGCCAGCGCGATGGATTGCCATAATTGAACCATGAAAGCAGCCCTGAAGCCCACTGGAGGGCTATGAACATTGAAAAACACAATGGGGTAAAAAATAGTGTGGCAATATTAACGGACCCTACTGGAAGGGAATGATTGTGACTTCAAATCCCAGCATACAGCTTACTGAAAAGCAAATGCAATTTGGGTAAAAAAACATTTTGAAGTACTTACCGGATTTTGCTTGTTGCCCTTTCCCTTTGATAAAGTTGCATGCGCAACGAAACGCGTCAGGGATTTACACCAGTTGGGGCTGCTAGCGTGGTTCTGAGCAATAAAAGATTTGAATCTATCCTCGTGGAGTGGCGTTTCCTTGTTCCGGGGCACCTTGGTGAATGGATAATACGCGGCAGGTCCCGAGCCGCGGGAGATGCACCGTCTGGAAATTCAATCCAGGTCTGCGAGGCTGTGAAAGTTTACAGCCTGCCAGCGCGATGGATTGCCATAATTGAACCATGAAAGCAGCCCTGAAGCCCACTGGAGGGCTATGAACATTGAAAAACACAATGGGGTAAAAAATAGTGTGGCAATATTAACGGACCCTACTGGAAGGGAATGATTGTGACTTCAAATCCCAGCATACAGCTTACTGAAAAGCAAATGCAATTTGGGTAAAAAAACATTTTGAAGTACTTACCGGATTTTGCTTGTTGCCCTTTCCCTTTGATAAAGTTGCATGCGCAACGAAACGCGTCAGGGATTTACACCAGTTGGGGCTGCTAGCGTGGTTCTGAGCAATAAAAGATTTGAATCTATCCTCGTGGAGTGGCGTTTCCTTGTTCCGGGGCACCTTGGTGAATGGATAATACGCGGCAGGTCCCGAGCCGCGGGAGATGCACCGTCTGGAAATTCAATCCAGGTCTGCGAGGCTGTGAAAGTTTACAGCCTGCCAGCGCGATGGATTGCCATAATTGAACCATGAAAGCAGCCCTGAAGCCCACTGGAGGGCTATGAACATTGAAAAACACAATGGGGTAAAAAATAGTGTGGCAATATTAACGGACCCTACTGGAAGGGAATGATTGTGACTTCAAATCCCAGCATACAGCTTACTGAAAAGCAAATGCAATTTGGGTAAAAAAACATTTTGAAGTACTTACCGGATTTTGCTTGTTGCCCTTTCCCTTTGATAAAGTTGCATGCGCAACGAAACGCGTCAGGGATTTACACCAGTTGGGGCTGCTAGCGTGGTTCTGAGCAATAAAAGATTTGAATCTATCCTCGTGGAGTGGCGTTTCCTTGTTCCGGGGCACCTTGGTGAATGGATAATACGCGGCAGGTCCCGAGCCGCGGGAGATGCACCGTCTGGAAATTCAATCCAGGTCTGCGAGGCTGTGAAAGTTTACAGCCTGCCAGCGCGATGGATTGCCATAATTGAACCATGAAAGCAGCCCTGAAGCCCACTGGAGGGCTATGAACATTGAAAAACACAATGGGGTAAAAAATAGTGTGGCAATATTAACGGACCCTACTGGAAGGGAATGATTGTGACTTCAAATCCCAGCATACAGCTTACTGAAAAGCAAATGCAATTTGGGTAAAAAAACATTTTGAAGTACTTACCGGATTTTGCTTGTTGCCCTTTCCCTTTGATAAAGTTGCATGCGCAACGAAACGCGTCAGGGATTTACACCAGTTGGGGCTGCTAGCGTGGTTCTGAGCAATAAAAGATTTGAATCTATCCTCGTGGAGTGGCGTTTCCTTGTTCCGGGGCACCTTGGTGAATGGATAATACGCGGCAGGTCCCGAGCCGCGGGAGATGCACCGTCTGGAAATTCAATCCAGGTCTGCGAGGCTGTGAAAGTTTACAGCCTGCCAGCGCGATGGATTGCCATAATTGAACCATGAAAGCAGCCCTGAAGCCCACTGGAGGGCTATGAACATTGAAAAACACAATGGGGTAAAAAATAGTGTGGCAATATTAACGGACCCTACTGGAAGGGAATGATTGTGACTTCAAATCCCAGCATACAGCTTACTGAAAAGCAAATGCAATTTGGGTAAAAAAACATTTTGAAGTACTTACCGGATTTTGCTTGTTGCCCTTTCCCTTTGATAAAGTTGCATGCGCAACGAAACGCGTCAGGGATTTACACCAGTTGGGGCTGCTAGCGTGGTTCTGAGCAATAAAAGATTTGAATCTATCCTCGTGGAGTGGCGTTTCCTTGTTCCGGGGCACCTTGGTGAATGGATAATACGCGGCAGGTCCCGAGCCGCGGGAGATGCACCGTCTGGAAATTCAATCCAGGTCTGCGAGGCTGTGAAAGTTTACAGCCTGCCAGCGCGATGGATTGCCATAATTGAACCATGAAAGCAGCCCTGAAGCCCACTGGAGGGCTATGAACATTGAAAAACACAATGGGGTAAAAAATAGTGTGGCAATATTAACGGACCCTACTGGAAGGGAATGATTGTGACTTCAAATCCCAGCATACAGCTTACTGAAAAGCAAATGCAATTTGGGTAAAAAAACATTTTGAAGTACTTACCGGATTTTGCTTGTTGCCCTTTCCCTTTGATAAAGTTGCATGCGCAACGAAACGCGTCAGGGATTTACACCAGTTGGGGCTGCTAGCGTGGTTCTGAGCAATAAAAGATTTGAATCTATCCTCGTGGAGTGGCGTTTCCTTGTTCCGGGGCACCTTGGTGAATGGATAATACGCGGCAGGTCCCGAGCCGCGGGAGATGCACCGTCTGGAAATTCAATCCAGGTCTGCGAGGCTGTGAAAGTTTACAGCCTGCCAGCGCGATGGATTGCCATAATTGAACCATGAAAGCAGCCCTGAAGCCCACTGGAGGGCTATGAACATTGAAAAACACAATGGGGTAAAAAATAGTGTGGCAATATTAACGGACCCTACTGGAAGGGAATGATTGTGACTTCAAATCCCAGCATACAGCTTACTGAAAAGCAAATGCAATTTGGGTAAAAAAACATTTTGAAGTACTTACCGGATTTTGCTTGTTGCCCTTTCCCTTTGATAAAGTTGCATGCGCAACGAAACGCGTCAGGGATTTACACCAGTTGGGGCTGCTAGCGTGGTTCTGAGCAATAAAAGATTTGAATCTATCCTCGTGGAGTGGCGTTTCCTTGTTCCGGGGCACCTTGGTGAATGGATAATACGCGGCAGGTCCCGAGCCGCGGGAGATGCACCGTCTGGAAATTCAATCCAGGTCTGCGAGGCTGTGAAAGTTTACAGCCTGCCAGCGCGATGGATTGCCATAATTGAACCATGAAAGCAGCCCTGAAGCCCACTGGAGGGCTATGAACATTGAAAAACACAATGGGGTAAAAAATAGTGTGGCAATATTAACGGACCCTACTGGAAGGGAATGATTGTGACTTCAAATCCCAGCATACAGCTTACTGAAAAGCAAATGCAATTTGGGTAAAAAAACATTTTGAAGTACTTACCGGATTTTGCTTGTTGCCCTTTCCCTTTGATAAAGTTGCATGCGCAACGAAACGCGTCAGGGATTTACACCAGTTGGGGCTGCTAGCGTGGTTCTGAGCAATAAAAGATTTGAATCTATCCTCGTGGAGTGGCGTTTCCTTGTTCCGGGGCACCTTGGTGAATGGATAATACGCGGCAGGTCCCGAGCCGCGGGAGATGCACCGTCTGGAAATTCAATCCAGGTCTGCGAGGCTGTGAAAGTTTACAGCCTGCCAGCGCGATGGATTGCCATAATTGAACCATGAAAGCAGCCCTGAAGCCCACTGGAGGGCTATGAACATTGAAAAACACAATGGGGTAAAAAATAGTGTGGCAATATTAACGGACCCTACTGGAAGGGAATGATTGTGACTTCAAATCCCAGCATACAGCTTACTGAAAAGCAAATGCAATTTGGGTAAAAAAACATTTTGAAGTACTTACCGGATTTTGCTTGTTGCCCTTTCCCTTTGATAAAGTTGCATGCGCAACGAAACGCGTCAGGGATTTACACCAGTTGGGGCTGCTAGCGTGGTTCTGAGCAATAAAAGATTTGAATCTATCCTCGTGGAGTGGCGTTTCCTTGTTCCGGGGCACCTTGGTGAATGGATAATACGCGGCAGGTCCCGAGCCGCGGGAGATGCACCGTCTGGAAATTCAATCCAGGTCTGCGAGGCTGTGAAAGTTTACAGCCTGCCAGCGCGATGGATTGCCATAATTGAACCATGAAAGCAGCCCTGAAGCCCACTGGAGGGCTATGAACATTGAAAAACACAATGGGGTAAAAAATAGTGTGGCAATATTAACGGACCCTACTGGAAGGGAATGATTGTGACTTCAAATCCCAGCATACAGCTTACTGAAAAGCAAATGCAATTTGGGTAAAAAAACATTTTGAAGTACTTACCGGATTTTGCTTGTTGCCCTTTCCCTTTGATAAAGTTGCATGCGCAACGAAACGCGTCAGGGATTTACACCAGTTGGGGCTGCTAGCGTGGTTCTGAGCAATAAAAGATTTGAATCTATCCTCGTGGAGTGGCGTTTCCTTGTTCCGGGGCACCTTGGTGAATGGATAATACGCGGCAGGTCCCGAGCCGCGGGAGATGCACCGTCTGGAAATTCAATCCAGGTCTGCGAGGCTGTGAAAGTTTACAGCCTGCCAGCGCGATGGATTGCCATAATTGAACCATGAAAGCAGCCCTGAAGCCCACTGGAGGGCTATGAACATTGAAAAACACAATGGGGTAAAAAATAGTGTGGCAATATTAACGGACCCTACTGGAAGGGAATGATTGTGACTTCAAATCCCAGCATACAGCTTACTGAAAAGCAAATGCAATTTGGGTAAAAAAACATTTTGAAGTACTTACCGGATTTTGCTTGTTGCCCTTTCCCTTTGATAAAGTTGCATGCGCAACGAAACGCGTCAGGGATTTACACCAGTTGGGGCTGCTAGCGTGGTTCTGAGCAATAAAAGATTTGAATCTATCCTCGTGGAGTGGCGTTTCCTTGTTCCGGGGCACCTTGGTGAATGGATAATACGCGGCAGGTCCCGAGCCGCGGGAGATGCACCGTCTGGAAATTCAATCCAGGTCTGCGAGGCTGTGAAAGTTTACAGCCTGCCAGCGCGATGGATTGCCATAATTGAACCATGAAAGCAGCCCTGAAGCCCACTGGAGGGCTATGAACATTGAAAAACACAATGGGGTAAAAAATAGTGTGGCAATATTAACGGACCCTACTGGAAGGGAATGATTGTGACTTCAAATCCCAGCATACAGCTTACTGAAAAGCAAATGCAATTTGGGTAAAAAAACATTTTGAAGTACTTACCGGATTTTGCTTGTTGCCCTTTCCCTTTGATAAAGTTGCATGCGCAACGAAACGCGTCAGGGATTTACACCAGTTGGGGCTGCTAGCGTGGTTCTGAGCAATAAAAGATTTGAATCTATCCTCGTGGAGTGGCGTTTCCTTGTTCCGGGGCACCTTGGTGAATGGATAATACGCGGCAGGTCCCGAGCCGCGGGAGATGCACCGTCTGGAAATTCAATCCAGGTCTGCGAGGCTGTGAAAGTTTACAGCCTGCCAGCGCGATGGATTGCCATAATTGAACCATGAAAGCAGCCCTGAAGCCCACTGGAGGGCTATGAACATTGAAAAACACAATGGGGTAAAAAATAGTGTGGCAATATTAACGGACCCTACTGGAAGGGAATGATTGTGACTTCAAATCCCAGCATACAGCTTACTGAAAAGCAAATGCAATTTGGGTAAAAAAACATTTTGAAGTACTTACCGGATTTTGCTTGTTGCCCTTTCCCTTTGATAAAGTTGCATGCGCAACGAAACGCGTCAGGGATTTACACCAGTTGGGGCTGCTAGCGTGGTTCTGAGCAATAAAAGATTTGAATCTATCCTCGTGGAGTGGCGTTTCCTTGTTCCGGGGCACCTTGGTGAATGGATAATACGCGGCAGGTCCCGAGCCGCGGGAGATGCACCGTCTGGAAATTCAATCCAGGTCTGCGAGGCTGTGAAAGTTTACAGCCTGCCAGCGCGATGGATTGCCATAATTGAACCATGAAAGCAGCCCTGAAGCCCACTGGAGGGCTATGAACATTGAAAAACACAATGGGGTAAAAAATAGTGTGGCAATATTAACGGACCCTACTGGAAGGGAATGATTGTGACTTCAAATCCCAGCATACAGCTTACTGAAAAGCAAATGCAATTTGGGTAAAAAAACATTTTGAAGTACTTACCGGATTTTGCTTGTTGCCCTTTCCCTTTGATAAAGTTGCATGCGCAACGAAACGCGTCAGGGATTTACACCAGTTGGGGCTGCTAGCGTGGTTCTGAGCAATAAAAGATTTGAATCTATCCTCGTGGAGTGGCGTTTCCTTGTTCCGGGGCACCTTGGTGAATGGATAATACGCGGCAGGTCCCGAGCCGCGGGAGATGCACCGTCTGGAAATTCAATCCAGGTCTGCGAGGCTGTGAAAGTTTACAGCCTGCCAGCGCGATGGATTGCCATAATTGAACCATGAAAGCAGCCCTGAAGCCCACTGGAGGGCTATGAACATTGAAAAACACAATGGGGTAAAAAATAGTGTGGCAATATTAACGGACCCTACTGGAAGGGAATGATTGTGACTTCAAATCCCAGCATACAGCTTACTGAAAAGCAAATGCAATTTGGGTAAAAAAACATTTTGAAGTACTTACCGGATTTTGCTTGTTGCCCTTTCCCTTTGATAAAGTTGCATGCGCAACGAAACGCGTCAGGGATTTACACCAGTTGGGGCTGCTAGCGTGGTTCTGAGCAATAAAAGATTTGAATCTATCCTCGTGGAGTGGCGTTTCCTTGTTCCGGGGCACCTTGGTGAATGGATAATACGCGGCAGGTCCCGAGCCGCGGGAGATGCACCGTCTGGAAATTCAATCCAGGTCTGCGAGGCTGTGAAAGTTTACAGCCTGCCAGCGCGATGGATTGCCATAATTGAACCATGAAAGCAGCCCTGAAGCCCACTGGAGGGCTATGAACATTGAAAAACACAATGGGGTAAAAAATAGTGTGGCAATATTAACGGACCCTACTGGAAGGGAATGATTGTGACTTCAAATCCCAGCATACAGCTTACTGAAAAGCAAATGCAATTTGGGTAAAAAAACATTTTGAAGTACTTACCGGATTTTGCTTGTTGCCCTTTCCCTTTGATAAAGTTGCATGCGCAACGAAACGCGTCAGGGATTTACACCAGTTGGGGCTGCTAGCGTGGTTCTGAGCAATAAAAGATTTGAATCTATCCTCGTGGAGTGGCGTTTCCTTGTTCCGGGGCACCTTGGTGAATGGATAATACGCGGCAGGTCCCGAGCCGCGGGAGATGCACCGTCTGGAAATTCAATCCAGGTCTGCGAGGCTGTGAAAGTTTACAGCCTGCCAGCGCGATGGATTGCCATAATTGAACCATGAAAGCAGCCCTGAAGCCCACTGGAGGGCTATGAACATTGAAAAACACAATGGGGTAAAAAATAGTGTGGCAATATTAACGGACCCTACTGGAAGGGAATGATTGTGACTTCAAATCCCAGCATACAGCTTACTGAAAAGCAAATGCAATTTGGGTAAAAAAACATTTTGAAGTACTTACCGGATTTTGCTTGTTGCCCTTTCCCTTTGATAAAGTTGCATGCGCAACGAAACGCGTCAGGGATTTACACCAGTTGGGGCTGCTAGCGTGGTTCTGAGCAATAAAAGATTTGAATCTATCCTCGTGGAGTGGCGTTTCCTTGTTCCGGGGCACCTTGGTGAATGGATAATACGCGGCAGGTCCCGAGCCGCGGGAGATGCACCGTCTGGAAATTCAATCCAGGTCTGCGAGGCTGTGAAAGTTTACAGCCTGCCAGCGCGATGGATTGCCATAATTGAACCATGAAAGCAGCCCTGAAGCCCACTGGAGGGCTATGAACATTGAAAAACACAATGGGGTAAAAAATAGTGTGGCAATATTAACGGACCCTACTGGAAGGGAATGATTGTGACTTCAAATCCCAGCATACAGCTTACTGAAAAGCAAATGCAATTTGGGTAAAAAAACATTTTGAAGTACTTACCGGATTTTGCTTGTTGCCCTTTCCCTTTGATAAAGTTGCATGCGCAACGAAACGCGTCAGGGATTTACACCAGTTGGGGCTGCTAGCGTGGTTCTGAGCAATAAAAGATTTGAATCTATCCTCGTGGAGTGGCGTTTCCTTGTTCCGGGGCACCTTGGTGAATGGATAATACGCGGCAGGTCCCGAGCCGCGGGAGATGCACCGTCTGGAAATTCAATCCAGGTCTGCGAGGCTGTGAAAGTTTACAGCCTGCCAGCGCGATGGATTGCCATAATTGAACCATGAAAGCAGCCCTGAAGCCCACTGGAGGGCTATGAACATTGAAAAACACAATGGGGTAAAAAATAGTGTGGCAATATTAACGGACCCTACTGGAAGGGAATGATTGTGACTTCAAATCCCAGCATACAGCTTACTGAAAAGCAAATGCAATTTGGGTAAAAAAACATTTTGAAGTACTTACCGGATTTTGCTTGTTGCCCTTTCCCTTTGATAAAGTTGCATGCGCAACGAAACGCGTCAGGGATTTACACCAGTTGGGGCTGCTAGCGTGGTTCTGAGCAATAAAAGATTTGAATCTATCCTCGTGGAGTGGCGTTTCCTTGTTCCGGGGCACCTTGGTGAATGGATAATACGCGGCAGGTCCCGAGCCGCGGGAGATGCACCGTCTGGAAATTCAATCCAGGTCTGCGAGGCTGTGAAAGTTTACAGCCTGCCAGCGCGATGGATTGCCATAATTGAACCATGAAAGCAGCCCTGAAGCCCACTGGAGGGCTATGAACATTGAAAAACACAATGGGGTAAAAAATAGTGTGGCAATATTAACGGACCCTACTGGAAGGGAATGATTGTGACTTCAAATCCCAGCATACAGCTTACTGAAAAGCAAATGCAATTTGGGTAAAAAAACATTTTGAAGTACTTACCGGATTTTGCTTGTTGCCCTTTCCCTTTGATAAAGTTGCATGCGCAACGAAACGCGTCAGGGATTTACACCAGTTGGGGCTGCTAGCGTGGTTCTGAGCAATAAAAGATTTGAATCTATCCTCGTGGAGTGGCGTTTCCTTGTTCCGGGGCACCTTGGTGAATGGATAATACGCGGCAGGTCCCGAGCCGCGGGAGATGCACCGTCTGGAAATTCAATCCAGGTCTGCGAGGCTGTGAAAGTTTACAGCCTGCCAGCGCGATGGATTGCCATAATTGAACCATGAAAGCAGCCCTGAAGCCCACTGGAGGGCTATGAACATTGAAAAACACAATGGGGTAAAAAATAGTGTGGCAATATTAACGGACCCTACTGGAAGGGAATGATTGTGACTTCAAATCCCAGCATACAGCTTACTGAAAAGCAAATGCAATTTGGGTAAAAAAACATTTTGAAGTACTTACCGGATTTTGCTTGTTGCCCTTTCCCTTTGATAAAGTTGCATGCGCAACGAAACGCGTCAGGGATTTACACCAGTTGGGGCTGCTAGCGTGGTTCTGAGCAATAAAAGATTTGAATCTATCCTCGTGGAGTGGCGTTTCCTTGTTCCGGGGCACCTTGGTGAATGGATAATACGCGGCAGGTCCCGAGCCGCGGGAGATGCACCGTCTGGAAATTCAATCCAGGTCTGCGAGGCTGTGAAAGTTTACAGCCTGCCAGCGCGATGGATTGCCATAATTGAACCATGAAAGCAGCCCTGAAGCCCACTGGAGGGCTATGAACATTGAAAAACACAATGGGGTAAAAAATAGTGTGGCAATATTAACGGACCCTACTGGAAGGGAATGATTGTGACTTCAAATCCCAGCATACAGCTTACTGAAAAGCAAATGCAATTTGGGTAAAAAAACATTTTGAAGTACTTACCGGATTTTGCTTGTTGCCCTTTCCCTTTGATAAAGTTGCATGCGCAACGAAACGCGTCAGGGATTTACACCAGTTGGGGCTGCTAGCGTGGTTCTGAGCAATAAAAGATTTGAATCTATCCTCGTGGAGTGGCGTTTCCTTGTTCCGGGGCACCTTGGTGAATGGATAATACGCGGCAGGTCCCGAGCCGCGGGAGATGCACCGTCTGGAAATTCAATCCAGGTCTGCGAGGCTGTGAAAGTTTACAGCCTGCCAGCGCGATGGATTGCCATAATTGAACCATGAAAGCAGCCCTGAAGCCCACTGGAGGGCTATGAACATTGAAAAACACAATGGGGTAAAAAATAGTGTGGCAATATTAACGGACCCTACTGGAAGGGAATGATTGTGACTTCAAATCCCAGCATACAGCTTACTGAAAAGCAAATGCAATTTGGGTAAAAAAACATTTTGAAGTACTTACCGGATTTTGCTTGTTGCCCTTTCCCTTTGATAAAGTTGCATGCGCAACGAAACGCGTCAGGGATTTACACCAGTTGGGGCTGCTAGCGTGGTTCTGAGCAATAAAAGATTTGAATCTATCCTCGTGGAGTGGCGTTTCCTTGTTCCGGGGCACCTTGGTGAATGGATAATACGCGGCAGGTCCCGAGCCGCGGGAGATGCACCGTCTGGAAATTCAATCCAGGTCTGCGAGGCTGTGAAAGTTTACAGCCTGCCAGCGCGATGGATTGCCATAATTGAACCATGAAAGCAGCCCTGAAGCCCACTGGAGGGCTATGAACATTGAAAAACACAATGGGGTAAAAAATAGTGTGGCAATATTAACGGACCCTACTGGAAGGGAATGATTGTGACTTCAAATCCCAGCATACAGCTTACTGAAAAGCAAATGCAATTTGGGTAAAAAAACATTTTGAAGTACTTACCGGATTTTGCTTGTTGCCCTTTCCCTTTGATAAAGTTGCATGCGCAACGAAACGCGTCAGGGATTTACACCAGTTGGGGCTGCTAGCGTGGTTCTGAGCAATAAAAGATTTGAATCTATCCTCGTGGAGTGGCGTTTCCTTGTTCCGGGGCACCTTGGTGAATGGATAATACGCGGCAGGTCCCGAGCCGCGGGAGATGCACCGTCTGGAAATTCAATCCAGGTCTGCGAGGCTGTGAAAGTTTACAGCCTGCCAGCGCGATGGATTGCCATAATTGAACCATGAAAGCAGCCCTGAAGCCCACTGGAGGGCTATGAACATTGAAAAACACAATGGGGTAAAAAATAGTGTGGCAATATTAACGGACCCTACTGGAAGGGAATGATTGTGACTTCAAATCCCAGCATACAGCTTACTGAAAAGCAAATGCAATTTGGGTAAAAAAACATTTTGAAGTACTTACCGGATTTTGCTTGTTGCCCTTTCCCTTTGATAAAGTTGCATGCGCAACGAAACGCGTCAGGGATTTACACCAGTTGGGGCTGCTAGCGTGGTTCTGAGCAATAAAAGATTTGAATCTATCCTCGTGGAGTGGCGTTTCCTTGTTCCGGGGCACCTTGGTGAATGGATAATACGCGGCAGGTCCCGAGCCGCGGGAGATGCACCGTCTGGAAATTCAATCCAGGTCTGCGAGGCTGTGAAAGTTTACAGCCTGCCAGCGCGATGGATTGCCATAATTGAACCATGAAAGCAGCCCTGAAGCCCACTGGAGGGCTATGAACATTGAAAAACACAATGGGGTAAAAAATAGTGTGGCAATATTAACGGACCCTACTGGAAGGGAATGATTGTGACTTCAAATCCCAGCATACAGCTTACTGAAAAGCAAATGCAATTTGGGTAAAAAAACATTTTGAAGTACTTACCGGATTTTGCTTGTTGCCCTTTCCCTTTGATAAAGTTGCATGCGCAACGAAACGCGTCAGGGATTTACACCAGTTGGGGCTGCTAGCGTGGTTCTGAGCAATAAAAGATTTGAATCTATCCTCGTGGAGTGGCGTTTCCTTGTTCCGGGGCACCTTGGTGAATGGATAATACGCGGCAGGTCCCGAGCCGCGGGAGATGCACCGTCTGGAAATTCAATCCAGGTCTGCGAGGCTGTGAAAGTTTACAGCCTGCCAGCGCGATGGATTGCCATAATTGAACCATGAAAGCAGCCCTGAAGCCCACTGGAGGGCTATGAACATTGAAAAACACAATGGGGTAAAAAATAGTGTGGCAATATTAACGGACCCTACTGGAAGGGAATGATTGTGACTTCAAATCCCAGCATACAGCTTACTGAAAAGCAAATGCAATTTGGGTAAAAAAACATTTTGAAGTACTTACCGGATTTTGCTTGTTGCCCTTTCCCTTTGATAAAGTTGCATGCGCAACGAAACGCGTCAGGGATTTACACCAGTTGGGGCTGCTAGCGTGGTTCTGAGCAATAAAAGATTTGAATCTATCCTCGTGGAGTGGCGTTTCCTTGTTCCGGGGCACCTTGGTGAATGGATAATACGCGGCAGGTCCCGAGCCGCGGGAGATGCACCGTCTGGAAATTCAATCCAGGTCTGCGAGGCTGTGAAAGTTTACAGCCTGCCAGCGCGATGGATTGCCATAATTGAACCATGAAAGCAGCCCTGAAGCCCACTGGAGGGCTATGAACATTGAAAAACACAATGGGGTAAAAAATAGTGTGGCAATATTAACGGACCCTACTGGAAGGGAATGATTGTGACTTCAAATCCCAGCATACAGCTTACTGAAAAGCAAATGCAATTTGGGTAAAAAAACATTTTGAAGTACTTACCGGATTTTGCTTGTTGCCCTTTCCCTTTGATAAAGTTGCATGCGCAACGAAACGCGTCAGGGATTTACACCAGTTGGGGCTGCTAGCGTGGTTCTGAGCAATAAAAGATTTGAATCTATCCTCGTGGAGTGGCGTTTCCTTGTTCCGGGGCACCTTGGTGAATGGATAATACGCGGCAGGTCCCGAGCCGCGGGAGATGCACCGTCTGGAAATTCAATCCAGGTCTGCGAGGCTGTGAAAGTTTACAGCCTGCCAGCGCGATGGATTGCCATAATTGAACCATGAAAGCAGCCCTGAAGCCCACTGGAGGGCTATGAACATTGAAAAACACAATGGGGTAAAAAATAGTGTGGCAATATTAACGGACCCTACTGGAAGGGAATGATTGTGACTTCAAATCCCAGCATACAGCTTACTGAAAAGCAAATGCAATTTGGGTAAAAAAACATTTTGAAGTACTTACCGGATTTTGCTTGTTGCCCTTTCCCTTTGATAAAGTTGCATGCGCAACGAAACGCGTCAGGGATTTACACCAGTTGGGGCTGCTAGCGTGGTTCTGAGCAATAAAAGATTTGAATCTATCCTCGTGGAGTGGCGTTTCCTTGTTCCGGGGCACCTTGGTGAATGGATAATACGCGGCAGGTCCCGAGCCGCGGGAGATGCACCGTCTGGAAATTCAATCCAGGTCTGCGAGGCTGTGAAAGTTTACAGCCTGCCAGCGCGATGGATTGCCATAATTGAACCATGAAAGCAGCCCTGAAGCCCACTGGAGGGCTATGAACATTGAAAAACACAATGGGGTAAAAAATAGTGTGGCAATATTAACGGACCCTACTGGAAGGGAATGATTGTGACTTCAAATCCCAGCATACAGCTTACTGAAAAGCAAATGCAATTTGGGTAAAAAAACATTTTGAAGTACTTACCGGATTTTGCTTGTTGCCCTTTCCCTTTGATAAAGTTGCATGCGCAACGAAACGCGTCAGGGATTTACACCAGTTGGGGCTGCTAGCGTGGTTCTGAGCAATAAAAGATTTGAATCTATCCTCGTGGAGTGGCGTTTCCTTGTTCCGGGGCACCTTGGTGAATGGATAATACGCGGCAGGTCCCGAGCCGCGGGAGATGCACCGTCTGGAAATTCAATCCAGGTCTGCGAGGCTGTGAAAGTTTACAGCCTGCCAGCGCGATGGATTGCCATAATTGAACCATGAAAGCAGCCCTGAAGCCCACTGGAGGGCTATGAACATTGAAAAACACAATGGGGTAAAAAATAGTGTGGCAATATTAACGGACCCTACTGGAAGGGAATGATTGTGACTTCAAATCCCAGCATACAGCTTACTGAAAAGCAAATGCAATTTGGGTAAAAAAACATTTTGAAGTACTTACCGGATTTTGCTTGTTGCCCTTTCCCTTTGATAAAGTTGCATGCGCAACGAAACGCGTCAGGGATTTACACCAGTTGGGGCTGCTAGCGTGGTTCTGAGCAATAAAAGATTTGAATCTATCCTCGTGGAGTGGCGTTTCCTTGTTCCGGGGCACCTTGGTGAATGGATAATACGCGGCAGGTCCCGAGCCGCGGGAGATGCACCGTCTGGAAATTCAATCCAGGTCTGCGAGGCTGTGAAAGTTTACAGCCTGCCAGCGCGATGGATTGCCATAATTGAACCATGAAAGCAGCCCTGAAGCCCACTGGAGGGCTATGAACATTGAAAAACACAATGGGGTAAAAAATAGTGTGGCAATATTAACGGACCCTACTGGAAGGGAATGATTGTGACTTCAAATCCCAGCATACAGCTTACTGAAAAGCAAATGCAATTTGGGTAAAAAAACATTTTGAAGTACTTACCGGATTTTGCTTGTTGCCCTTTCCCTTTGATAAAGTTGCATGCGCAACGAAACGCGTCAGGGATTTACACCAGTTGGGGCTGCTAGCGTGGTTCTGAGCAATAAAAGATTTGAATCTATCCTCGTGGAGTGGCGTTTCCTTGTTCCGGGGCACCTTGGTGAATGGATAATACGCGGCAGGTCCCGAGCCGCGGGAGATGCACCGTCTGGAAATTCAATCCAGGTCTGCGAGGCTGTGAAAGTTTACAGCCTGCCAGCGCGATGGATTGCCATAATTGAACCATGAAAGCAGCCCTGAAGCCCACTGGAGGGCTATGAACATTGAAAAACACAATGGGGTAAAAAATAGTGTGGCAATATTAACGGACCCTACTGGAAGGGAATGATTGTGACTTCAAATCCCAGCATACAGCTTACTGAAAAGCAAATGCAATTTGGGTAAAAAAACATTTTGAAGTACTTACCGGATTTTGCTTGTTGCCCTTTCCCTTTGATAAAGTTGCATGCGCAACGAAACGCGTCAGGGATTTACACCAGTTGGGGCTGCTAGCGTGGTTCTGAGCAATAAAAGATTTGAATCTATCCTCGTGGAGTGGCGTTTCCTTGTTCCGGGGCACCTTGGTGAATGGATAATACGCGGCAGGTCCCGAGCCGCGGGAGATGCACCGTCTGGAAATTCAATCCAGGTCTGCGAGGCTGTGAAAGTTTACAGCCTGCCAGCGCGATGGATTGCCATAATTGAACCATGAAAGCAGCCCTGAAGCCCACTGGAGGGCTATGAACATTGAAAAACACAATGGGGTAAAAAATAGTGTGGCAATATTAACGGACCCTACTGGAAGGGAA
The DNA here is from genome assembly GCA_963921515.1 of Calotriton arnoldi. NCBI lineage: Eukaryota > Metazoa > Chordata > Amphibia > Caudata > Salamandridae > Calotriton > Calotriton arnoldi. The sequence continues at coordinate 2,185,389 of CAWUFW010002456.1, read as the reverse complement.
TGATTGTGACTTCAAATCCCAGCATACAGCTTACTGAAAAGCAAATGCAATTTGGGTAAAAAAACATTTTGAAGTACTTACCGGATTTTGCTTGTTGCCCTTTCCCTTTGATAAAGTTGCATGCGCAACGAAACGCGTCAGGGATTTACACCAGTTGGGGCTGCTAGCGTGGTTCTGAGCAATAAAAGATTTGAATCTATCCTCGTGGAGTGGCGTTTCCTTGTTCCGGGGCACCTTGGTGAATGGATAATACGCGGCAGGTCCCGAGCCGCGGGAGATGCACCGTCTGGAAATTCAATCCAGGTCTGCGAGGCTGTGAAAGTTTACAGCCTGCCAGCGCGATGGATTGCCATAATTGAACCATGAAAGCAGCCCTGAAGCCCACTGGAGGGCTATGAACATTGAAAAACACAATGGGGTAAAAAATAGTGTGGCAATATTAACGGACCCTACTGGAAGGGAATGATTGTGACTTCAAATCCCAGCATACAGCTTACTGAAAAGCAAATGCAATTTGGGTAAAAAAACATTTTGAAGTACTTACCGGATTTTGCTTGTTGCCCTTTCCCTTTGATAAAGTTGCATGCGCAACGAAACGCGTCAGGGATTTACACCAGTTGGGGCTGCTAGCGTGGTTCTGAGCAATAAAAGATTTGAATCTATCCTCGTGGAGTGGCGTTTCCTTGTTCCGGGGCACCTTGGTGAATGGATAATACGCGGCAGGTCCCGAGCCGCGGGAGATGCACCGTCTGGAAATTCAATCCAGGTCTGCGAGGCTGTGAAAGTTTACAGCCTGCCAGCGCGATGGATTGCCATAATTGAACCATGAAAGCAGCCCTGAAGCCCACTGGAGGGCTATGAACATTGAAAAACACAATGGGGTAAAAAATAGTGTGGCAATATTAACGGACCCTACTGGAAGGGAATGATTGTGACTTCAAATCCCAGCATACAGCTTACTGAAAAGCAAATGCAATTTGGGTAAAAAAACATTTTGAAGTACTTACCGGATTTTGCTTGTTGCCCTTTCCCTTTGATAAAGTTGCATGCGCAACGAAACGCGTCAGGGATTTACACCAGTTGGGGCTGCTAGCGTGGTTCTGAGCAATAAAAGATTTGAATCTATCCTCGTGGAGTGGCGTTTCCTTGTTCCGGGGCACCTTGGTGAATGGATAATACGCGGCAGGTCCCGAGCCGCGGGAGATGCACCGTCTGGAAATTCAATCCAGGTCTGCGAGGCTGTGAAAGTTTACAGCCTGCCAGCGCGATGGATTGCCATAATTGAACCATGAAAGCAGCCCTGAAGCCCACTGGAGGGCTATGAACATTGAAAAACACAATGGGGTAAAAAATAGTGTGGCAATATTAACGGACCCTACTGGAAGGGAATGATTGTGACTTCAAATCCCAGCATACAGCTTACTGAAAAGCAAATGCAATTTGGGTAAAAAAACATTTTGAAGTACTTACCGGATTTTGCTTGTTGCCCTTTCCCTTTGATAAAGTTGCATGCGCAACGAAACGCGTCAGGGATTTACACCAGTTGGGGCTGCTAGCGTGGTTCTGAGCAATAAAAGATTTGAATCTATCCTCGTGGAGTGGCGTTTCCTTGTTCCGGGGCACCTTGGTGAATGGATAATACGCGGCAGGTCCCGAGCCGCGGGAGATGCACCGTCTGGAAATTCAATCCAGGTCTGCGAGGCTGTGAAAGTTTACAGCCTGCCAGCGCGATGGATTGCCATAATTGAACCATGAAAGCAGCCCTGAAGCCCACTGGAGGGCTATGAACATTGAAAAACACAATGGGGTAAAAAATAGTGTGGCAATATTAACGGACCCTACTGGAAGGGAATGATTGTGACTTCAAATCCCAGCATACAGCTTACTGAAAAGCAAATGCAATTTGGGTAAAAAAACATTTTGAAGTACTTACCGGATTTTGCTTGTTGCCCTTTCCCTTTGATAAAGTTGCATGCGCAACGAAACGCGTCAGGGATTTACACCAGTTGGGGCTGCTAGCGTGGTTCTGAGCAATAAAAGATTTGAATCTATCCTCGTGGAGTGGCGTTTCCTTGTTCCGGGGCACCTTGGTGAATGGATAATACGCGGCAGGTCCCGAGCCGCGGGAGATGCACCGTCTGGAAATTCAATCCAGGTCTGCGAGGCTGTGAAAGTTTACAGCCTGCCAGCGCGATGGATTGCCATAATTGAACCATGAAAGCAGCCCTGAAGCCCACTGGAGGGCTATGAACATTGAAAAACACAATGGGGTAAAAAATAGTGTGGCAATATTAACGGACCCTACTGGAAGGGAATGATTGTGACTTCAAATCCCAGCATACAGCTTACTGAAAAGCAAATGCAATTTGGGTAAAAAAACATTTTGAAGTACTTACCGGATTTTGCTTGTTGCCCTTTCCCTTTGATAAAGTTGCATGCGCAACGAAACGCGTCAGGGATTTACACCAGTTGGGGCTGCTAGCGTGGTTCTGAGCAATAAAAGATTTGAATCTATCCTCGTGGAGTGGCGTTTCCTTGTTCCGGGGCACCTTGGTGAATGGATAATACGCGGCAGGTCCCGAGCCGCGGGAGATGCACCGTCTGGAAATTCAATCCAGGTCTGCGAGGCTGTGAAAGTTTACAGCCTGCCAGCGCGATGGATTGCCATAATTGAACCATGAAAGCAGCCCTGAAGCCCACTGGAGGGCTATGAACATTGAAAAACACAATGGGGTAAAAAATAGTGTGGCAATATTAACGGACCCTACTGGAAGGGAATGATTGTGACTTCAAATCCCAGCATACAGCTTACTGAAAAGCAAATGCAATTTGGGTAAAAAAACATTTTGAAGTACTTACCGGATTTTGCTTGTTGCCCTTTCCCTTTGATAAAGTTGCATGCGCAACGAAACGCGTCAGGGATTTACACCAGTTGGGGCTGCTAGCGTGGTTCTGAGCAATAAAAGATTTGAATCTATCCTCGTGGAGTGGCGTTTCCTTGTTCCGGGGCACCTTGGTGAATGGATAATACGCGGCAGGTCCCGAGCCGCGGGAGATGCACCGTCTGGAAATTCAATCCAGGTCTGCGAGGCTGTGAAAGTTTACAGCCTGCCAGCGCGATGGATTGCCATAATTGAACCATGAAAGCAGCCCTGAAGCCCACTGGAGGGCTATGAACATTGAAAAACACAATGGGGTAAAAAATAGTGTGGCAATATTAACGGACCCTACTGGAAGGGAATGATTGTGACTTCAAATCCCAGCATACAGCTTACTGAAAAGCAAATGCAATTTGGGTAAAAAAACATTTTGAAGTACTTACCGGATTTTGCTTGTTGCCCTTTCCCTTTGATAAAGTTGCATGCGCAACGAAACGCGTCAGGGATTTACACCAGTTGGGGCTGCTAGCGTGGTTCTGAGCAATAAAAGATTTGAATCTATCCTCGTGGAGTGGCGTTTCCTTGTTCCGGGGCACCTTGGTGAATGGATAATACGCGGCAGGTCCCGAGCCGCGGGAGATGCACCGTCTGGAAATTCAATCCAGGTCTGCGAGGCTGTGAAAGTTTACAGCCTGCCAGCGCGATGGATTGCCATAATTGAACCATGAAAGCAGCCCTGAAGCCCACTGGAGGGCTATGAACATTGAAAAACACAATGGGGTAAAAAATAGTGTGGCAATATTAACGGACCCTACTGGAAGGGAATGATTGTGACTTCAAATCCCAGCATACAGCTTACTGAAAAGCAAATGCAATTTGGGTAAAAAAACATTTTGAAGTACTTACCGGATTTTGCTTGTTGCCCTTTCCCTTTGATAAAGTTGCATGCGCAACGAAACGCGTCAGGGATTTACACCAGTTGGGGCTGCTAGCGTGGTTCTGAGCAATAAAAGATTTGAATCTATCCTCGTGGAGTGGCGTTTCCTTGTTCCGGGGCACCTTGGTGAATGGATAATACGCGGCAGGTCCCGAGCCGCGGGAGATGCACCGTCTGGAAATTCAATCCAGGTCTGCGAGGCTGTGAAAGTTTACAGCCTGCCAGCGCGATGGATTGCCATAATTGAACCATGAAAGCAGCCCTGAAGCCCACTGGAGGGCTATGAACATTGAAAAACACAATGGGGTAAAAAATAGTGTGGCAATATTAACGGACCCTACTGGAAGGGAATGATTGTGACTTCAAATCCCAGCATACAGCTTACTGAAAAGCAAATGCAATTTGGGTAAAAAAACATTTTGAAGTACTTACCGGATTTTGCTTGTTGCCCTTTCCCTTTGATAAAGTTGCATGCGCAACGAAACGCGTCAGGGATTTACACCAGTTGGGGCTGCTAGCGTGGTTCTGAGCAATAAAAGATTTGAATCTATCCTCGTGGAGTGGCGTTTCCTTGTTCCGGGGCACCTTGGTGAATGGATAATACGCTGCAGGTCCCGAGCCGCGGGAGATGCACCGTCTGGAAATTCAATCCAGGTCTGCGAGGCTGTGAAAGTTTACAGCCTGCCAGCGCGATGGATTGCCATAATTGAACCATGAAAGCAGCCCTGAAGCCCACTGGAGGGCTATGAACATTGAAAAACACAATGGGGTAAAAAATAGTGTGGCAATATTAACGGACCCTACTGGAAGGGAATGATTGTGACTTCAAATCCCAGCATACAGCTTACTGAAAAGCAAATGCAATTTGGGTAAAAAAACATTTTGAAGTACTTACCGGATTTTGCTTGTTGCCCTTTCCCTTTGATAAAGTTGCATGCGCAACGAAACGCGTCAGGGATTTACACCAGTTGGGGCTGCTAGCGTGGTTCTGAGCAATAAAAGATTTGAATCTATCCTCGTGGAGTGGCGTTTCCTTGTTCCGGGGCACCTTGGTGAATGGATAATACGCGGCAGGTCCCGAGCCGCGGGAGATGCACCGTCTGGAAATTCAATCCAGGTCTGCGAGGCTGTGAAAGTTTACAGCCTGCCAGCGCGATGGATTGCCATAATTGAACCATGAAAGCAGCCCTGAAGCCCACTGGAGGGCTATGAACATTGAAAAACACAATGGGGTAAAAAATAGTGTGGCAATATTAACGGACCCTACTGGAAGGGAATGATTGTGACTTCAAATCCCAGCATACAGCTTACTGAAAAGCAAATGCAATTTGGGTAAAAAAACATTTTGAAGTACTTACCGGATTTTGCTTGTTGCCCTTTCCCTTTGATAAAGTTGCATGCGCAACGAAACGCGTCAGGGATTTACACCAGTTGGGGCTGCTAGCGTGGTTCTGAGCAATAAAAGATTTGAATCTATCCTCGTGGAGTGGCGTTTCCTTGTTCCGGGGCACCTTGGTGAATGGATAATACGCTGCAGGTCCCGAGCCGCGGGAGATGCACCGTCTGGAAATTCAATCCAGGTCTGCGAGGCTGTGAAAGTTTACAGCCTGCCAGCGCGATGGATTGCCATAATTGAACCATGAAAGCAGCCCTGAAGCCCACTGGAGGGCTATGAACATTGAAAAACACAATGGGGTAAAAAATAGTGTGGCAATATTAACGGACCCTACTGGAAGGGAATGATTGTGACTTCAAATCCCAGCATACAGCTTACTGAAAAGCAAATGCAATTTGGGTAAAAAAACATTTTGAAGTACTTACCGGATTTTGCTTGTTGCCCTTTCCCTTTGATAAAGTTGCATGCGCAACGAAACGCGTCAGGGATTTACACCAGTTGGGGCTGCTAGCGTGGTTCTGAGCAATAAAAGATTTGAATCTATCCTCGTGGAGTGGCGTTTCCTTGTTCCGGGGCACCTTGGTGAATGGATAATACGCGGCAGGTCCCGAGCCGCGGGAGATGCACCGTCTGGAAATTCAATCCAGGTCTGCGAGGCTGTGAAAGTTTACAGCCTGCCAGCGCGATGGATTGCCATAATTGAACCATGAAAGCAGCCCTGAAGCCCACTGGAGGGCTATGAACATTGAAAAACACAATGGGGTAAAAAATAGTGTGGCAATATTAACGGACCCTACTGGAAGGGAATGATTGTGACTTCAAATCCCAGCATACAGCTTACTGAAAAGCAAATGCAATTTGGGTAAAAAAACATTTTGAAGTACTTACCGGATTTTGCTTGTTGCCCTTTCCCTTTGATAAAGTTGCATGCGCAACGAAACGCGTCAGGGATTTACACCAGTTGGGGCTGCTAGCGTGGTTCTGAGCAATAAAAGATTTGAATCTATCCTCGTGGAGTGGCGTTTCCTTGTTCCGGGGCACCTTGGTGAATGGATAATACGCGGCAGGTCCCGAGCCGCGGGAGATGCACCGTCTGGAAATTCAATCCAGGTCTGCGAGGCTGTGAAAGTTTACAGCCTGCCAGCGCGATGGATTGCCATAATTGAACCATGAAAGCAGCCCTGAAGCCCACTGGAGGGCTATGAACATTGAAAAACACAATGGGGTAAAAAATAGTGTGGCAATATTAACGGACCCTACTGGAAGGGAATGATTGTGACTTCAAATCCCAGCATACAGCTTACTGAAAAGCAAATGCAATTTGGGTAAAAAAACATTTTGAAGTACTTACCGGATTTTGCTTGTTGCCCTTTCCCTTTGATAAAGTTGCATGCGCAACGAAACGCGTCAGGGATTTACACCAGTTGGGGCTGCTAGCGTGGTTCTGAGCAATAAAAGATTTGAATCTATCCTCGTGGAGTGGCGTTTCCTTGTTCCGGGGCACCTTGGTGAATGGATAATACGCGGCAGGTCCCGAGCCGCGGGAGATGCACCGTCTGGAAATTCAATCCAGGTCTGCGAGGCTGTGAAAGTTTACAGCCTGCCAGCGCGATGGATTGCCATAATTGAACCATGAAAGCAGCCCTGAAGCCCACTGGAGGGCTATGAACATTGAAAAACACAATGGGGTAAAAAATAGTGTGGCAATATTAACGGACCCTACTGGAAGGGAATGATTGTGACTTCAAATCCCAGCATACAGCTTACTGAAAAGCAAATGCAATTTGGGTAAAAAAACATTTTGAAGTACTTACCGGATTTTGCTTGTTGCCCTTTCCCTTTGATAAAGTTGCATGCGCAACGAAACGCGTCAGGGATTTACACCAGTTGGGGCTGCTAGCGTGGTTCTGAGCAATAAAAGATTTGAATCTATCCTCGTGGAGTGGCGTTTCCTTGTTCCGGGGCACCTTGGTGAATGGATAATACGCTGCAGGTCCCGAGCCGCGGGAGATGCACCGTCTGGAAATTCAATCCAGGTCTGCGAGGCTGTGAAAGTTTACAGCCTGCCAGCGCGATGGATTGCCATAATTGAACCATGAAAGCAGCCCTGAAGCCCACTGGAGGGCTATGAACATTGAAAAACACAATGGGGTAAAAAATAGTGTGGCAATATTAACGGACCCTACTGGAAGGGAATGATTGTGACTTCAAATCCCAGCATACAGCTTACTGAAAAGCAAATGCAATTTGGGTAAAAAAACATTTTGAAGTACTTACCGGATTTTGCTTGTTGCCCTTTCCCTTTGATAAAGTTGCATGCGCAACGAAACGCGTCAGGGATTTACACCAGTTGGGGCTGCTAGCGTGGTTCTGAGCAATAAAAGATTTGAATCTATCCTCGTGGAGTGGCGTTTCCTTGTTCCGGGGCACCTTGGTGAATGGATAATACGCGGCAGGTCCCGAGCCGCGGGAGATGCACCGTCTGGAAATTCAATCCAGGTCTGCGAGGCTGTGAAAGTTTACAGCCTGCCAGCGCGATGGATTGCCATAATTGAACCATGAAAGCAGCCCTGAAGCCCACTGGAGGGCTATGAACATTGAAAAACACAATGGGGTAAAAAATAGTGTGGCAATATTAACGGACCCTACTGGAAGGGAATGATTGTGACTTCAAATCCCAGCATACAGCTTACTGAAAAGCAAATGCAATTTGGGTAAAAAAACATTTTGAAGTACTTACCGGATTTTGCTTGTTGCCCTTTCCCTTTGATAAAGTTGCATGCGCAACGAAACGCGTCAGGGATTTACACCAGTTGGGGCTGCTAGCGTGGTTCTGAGCAATAAAAGATTTGAATCTATCCTCGTGGAGTGGCGTTTCCTTGTTCCGGGGCACCTTGGTGAATGGATAATACGCGGCAGGTCCCGAGCCGCGGGAGATGCACCGTCTGGAAATTCAATCCAGGTCTGCGAGGCTGTGAAAGTTTACAGCCTGCCAGCGCGATGGATTGCCATAATTGAACCATGAAAGCAGCCCTGAAGCCCACTGGAGGGCTATGAACATTGAAAAACACAATGGGGTAAAAAATAGTGTGGCAATATTAACGGACCCTACTGGAAGGGAATGATTGTGACTTCAAATCCCAGCATACAGCTTACTGAAAAGCAAATGCAATTTGGGTAAAAAAACATTTTGAAGTACTTACCGGATTTTGCTTGTTGCCCTTTCCCTTTGATAAAGTTGCATGCGCAACGAAACGCGTCAGGGATTTACACCAGTTGGGGCTGCTAGCGTGGTTCTGAGCAATAAAAGATTTGAATCTATCCTCGTGGAGTGGCGTTTCCTTGTTCCGGGGCACCTTGGTGAATGGATAATACGCGGCAGGTCCCGAGCCGCGGGAGATGCACCGTCTGGAAATTCAATCCAGGTCTGCGAGGCTGTGAAAGTTTACAGCCTGCCAGCGCGATGGATTGCCATAATTGAACCATGAAAGCAGCCCTGAAGCCCACTGGAGGGCTATGAACATTGAAAAACACAATGGGGTAAAAAATAGTGTGGCAATATTAACGGACCCTACTGGAAGGGAATGATTGTGACTTCAAATCCCAGCATACAGCTTACTGAAAAGCAAATGCAATTTGGGTAAAAAAACATTTTGAAGTACTTACCGGATTTTGCTTGTTGCCCTTTCCCTTTGATAAAGTTGCATGCGCAACGAAACGCGTCAGGGATTTACACCAGTTGGGGCTGCTAGCGTGGTTCTGAGCAATAAAAGATTTGAATCTATCCTCGTGGAGTGGCGTTTCCTTGTTCCGGGGCACCTTGGTGAATGGATAATACGCGGCAGGTCCCGAGCCGCGGGAGATGCACCGTCTGGAAATTCAATCCAGGTCTGCGAGGCTGTGAAAGTTTACAGCCTGCCAGCGCGATGGATTGCCATAATTGAACCATGAAAGCAGCCCTGAAGCCCACTGGAGGGCTATGAACATTGAAAAACACAATGGGGTAAAAAATAGTGTGGCAATATTAACGGACCCTACTGGAAGGGAATGATTGTGACTTCAAATCCCAGCATACAGCTTACTGAAAAGCAAATGCAATTTGGGTAAAAAAACATTTTGAAGTACTTACCGGATTTTGCTTGTTGCCCTTTCCCTTTGATAAAGTTGCATGCGCAACGAAACGCGTCAGGGATTTACACCAGTTGGGGCTGCTAGCGTGGTTCTGAGCAATAAAAGATTTGAATCTATCCTCGTGGAGTGGCGTTTCCTTGTTCCGGGGCACCTTGGTGAATGGATAATACGCGGCAGGTCCCGAGCCGCGGGAGATGCACCGTCTGGAAATTCAATCCAGGTCTGCGAGGCTGTGAAAGTTTACAGCCTGCCAGCGCGATGGATTGCCATAATTGAACCATGAAAGCAGCCCTGAAGCCCACTGGAGGGCTATGAACATTGAAAAACACAATGGGGTAAAAAATAGTGTGGCAATATTAACGGACCCTACTGGAAGGGAATGATTGTGACTTCAAATCCCAGCATACAGCTTACTGAAAAGCAAATGCAATTTGGGTAAAAAAACATTTTGAAGTACTTACCGGATTTTGCTTGTTGCCCTTTCCCTTTGATAAAGTTGCATGCGCAACGAAACGCGTCAGGGATTTACACCAGTTGGGGCTGCTAGCGTGGTTCTGAGCAATAAAAGATTTGAATCTATCCTCGTGGAGTGGCGTTTCCTTGTTCCGGGGCACCTTGGTGAATGGATAATACGCGGCAGGTCCCGAGCCGCGGGAGATGCACCGTCTGGAAATTCAATCCAGGTCTGCGAGGCTGTGAAAGTTTACAGCCTGCCAGCGCGATGGATTGCCATAATTGAACCATGAAAGCAGCCCTGAAGCCCACTGGAGGGCTATGAACATTGAAAAACACAATGGGGTAAAAAATAGTGTGGCAATATTAACGGACCCTACTGGAAGGGAATGATTGTGACTTCAAATCCCAGCATACAGCTTACTGAAAAGCAAATGCAATTTGGGTAAAAAAACATTTTGAAGTACTTACCGGATTTTGCTTGTTGCCCTTTCCCTTTGATAAAGTTGCATGCGCAACGAAACGCGTCAGGGATTTACACCAGTTGGGGCTGCTAGCGTGGTTCTGAGCAATAAAAGATTTGAATCTATCCTCGTGGAGTGGCGTTTCCTTGTTCCGGGGCACCTTGGTGAATGGATAATACGCGGCAGGTCCCGAGCCGCGGGAGATGCACCGTCTGGAAATTCAATCCAGGTCTGCGAGGCTGTGAAAGTTTACAGCCTGCCAGCGCGATGGATTGCCATAATTGAACCATGAAAGCAGCCCTGAAGCCCACTGGAGGGCTATGAACATTGAAAAACACAATGGGGTAAAAAATAGTGTGGCAATATTAACGGACCCTACTGGAAGGGAATGATTGTGACTTCAAATCCCAGCATACAGCTTACTGAAAAGCAAATGCAATTTGGGTAAAAAAACATTTTGAAGTACTTACCGGATTTTGCTTGTTGCCCTTTCCCTTTGATAAAGTTGCATGCGCAACGAAACGCGTCAGGGATTTACACCAGTTGGGGCTGCTAGCGTGGTTCTGAGCAATAAAAGATTTGAATCTATCCTCGTGGAGTGGCGTTTCCTTGTTCCGGGGCACCTTGGTGAATGGATAATACGCGGCAGGTCCCGAGCCGCGGGAGATGCACCGTCTGGAAATTCAATCCAGGTCTGCGAGGCTGTGAAAGTTTACAGCCTGCCAGCGCGATGGATTGCCATAATTGAACCATGAAAGCAGCCCTGAAGCCCACTGGAGGGCTATGAACATTGAAAAACACAATGGGGTAAAAAATAGTGTGGCAATATTAACGGACCCTACTGGAAGGGAATGATTGTGACTTCAAATCCCAGCATACAGCTTACTGAAAAGCAAATGCAATTTGGGTAAAAAAACATTTTGAAGTACTTACCGGATTTTGCTTGTTGCCCTTTCCCTTTGATAAAGTTGCATGCGCAACGAAACGCGTCAGGGATTTACACCAGTTGGGGCTGCTAGCGTGGTTCTGAGCAATAAAAGATTTGAATCTATCCTCGTGGAGTGGCGTTTCCTTGTTCCGGGGCACCTTGGTGAATGGATAATACGCGGCAGGTCCCGAGCCGCGGGAGATGCACCGTCTGGAAATTCAATCCAGGTCTGCGAGGCTGTGAAAGTTTACAGCCTGCCAGCGCGATGGATTGCCATAATTGAACCATGAAAGCAGCCCTGAAGCCCACTGGAGGGCTATGAACATTGAAAAACACAATGGGGTAAAAAATAGTGTGGCAATATTAACGGACCCTACTGGAAGGGAATGATTGTGACTTCAAATCCCAGCATACAGCTTACTGAAAAGCAAATGCAATTTGGGTAAAAAAACATTTTGAAGTACTTACCGGATTTTGCTTGTTGCCCTTTCCCTTTGATAAAGTTGCATGCGCAACGAAACGCGTCAGGGATTTACACCAGTTGGGGCTGCTAGCGTGGTTCTGAGCAATAAAAGATTTGAATCTATCCTCGTGGAGTGGCGTTTCCTTGTTCCGGGGCACCTTGGTGAATGGATAATACGCGGCAGGTCCCGAGCCGCGGGAGATGCACCGTCTGGAAATTCAATCCAGGTCTGCGAGGCTGTGAAAGTTTACAGCCTGCCAGCGCGATGGATTGCCATAATTGAACCATGAAAGCAGCCCTGAAGCCCACTGGAGGGCTATGAACATTGAAAAACACAATGGGGTAAAAAATAGTGTGGCAATATTAACGGACCCTACTGGAAGGGAATGATTGTGACTTCAAATCCCAGCATACAGCTTACTGAAAAGCAAATGCAATTTGGGTAAAAAAACATTTTGAAGTACTTACCGGATTTTGCTTGTTGCCCTTTCCCTTTGATAAAGTTGCATGCGCAACGAAACGCGTCAGGGATTTACACCAGTTGGGGCTGCTAGCGTGGTTCTGAGCAATAAAAGATTTGAATCTATCCTCGTGGAGTGGCGTTTCCTTGTTCCGGGGCACCTTGGTGAATGGATAATACGCGGCAGGTCCCGAGCCGCGGGAGATGCACCGTCTGGAAATTCAATCCAGGTCTGCGAGGCTGTGAAAGTTTACAGCCTGCCAGCGCGATGGATTGCCATAATTGAACCATGAAAGCAGCCCTGAAGCCCACTGGAGGGCTATGAACATTGAAAAACACAATGGGGTAAAAAATAGTGTGGCAATATTAACGGACCCTACTGGAAGGGAATGATTGTGACTTCAAATCCCAGCATACAGCTTACTGAAAAGCAAATGCAATTTGGGTAAAAAAACATTTTGAAGTACTTACCGGATTTTGCTTGTTGCCCTTTCCCTTTGATAAAGTTGCATGCGCAACGAAACGCGTCAGGGATTTACACCAGTTGGGGCTGCTAGCGTGGTTCTGAGCAATAAAAGATTTGAATCTATCCTCGTGGAGTGGCGTTTCCTTGTTCCGGGGCACCTTGGTGAATGGATAATACGCGGCAGGTCCCGAGCCGCGGGAGATGCACCGTCTGGAAATTCAATCCAGGTCTGCGAGGCTGTGAAAGTTTACAGCCTGCCAGCGCGATGGATTGCCATAATTGAACCATGAAAGCAGCCCTGAAGCCCACTGGAGGGCTATGAACATTGAAAAACACAATGGGGTAAAAAATAGTGTGGCAATATTAACGGACCCTACTGGAAGGGAATGATTGTGACTTCAAATCCCAGCATACAGCTTACTGAAAAGCAAATGCAATTTGGGTAAAAAAACATTTTGAAGTACTTACCGGATTTTGCTTGTTGCCCTTTCCCTTTGATAAAGTTGCATGCGCAACGAAACGCGTCAGGGATTTACACCAGTTGGGGCTGCTAGCGTGGTTCTGAGCAATAAAAGATTTGAATCTATCCTCGTGGAGTGGCGTTTCCTTGTTCCGGGGCACCTTGGTGAATGGATAATACGCGGCAGGTCCCGAGCCGCGGGAGATGCACCGTCTGGAAATTCAATCCAGGTCTGCGAGGCTGTGAAAGTTTACAGCCTGCCAGCGCGATGGATTGCCATAATTGAACCATGAAAGCAGCCCTGAAGCCCACTGGAGGGCTATGAACATTGAAAAACACAATGGGGTAAAAAATAGTGTGGCAATATTAACGGACCCTACTGGAAGGGAATGATTGTGACTTCAAATCCCAGCATACAGCTTACTGAAAAGCAAATGCAATTTGGGTAAAAAAACATTTTGAAGTACTTACCGGATTTTGCTTGTTGCCCTTTCCCTTTGATAAAGTTGCATGCGCAACGAAACGCGTCAGGGATTTACACCAGTTGGGGCTGCTAGCGTGGTTCTGAGCAATAAAAGATTTGAATCTATCCTCGTGGAGTGGCGTTTCCTTGTTCCGGGGCACCTTGGTGAATGGATAATACGCGGCAGGTCCCGAGCCGCGGGAGATGCACCGTCTGGAAATTCAATCCAGGTCTGCGAGGCTGTGAAAGTTTACAGCCTGCCAGCGCGATGGATTGCCATAATTGAACCATGAAAGCAGCCCTGAAGCCCACTGGAGGGCTATGAACATTGAAAAACACAATGGGGTAAAAAATAGTGTGGCAATATTAACGGACCCTACTGGAAGGGAATGATTGTGACTTCAAATCCCAGCATACAGCTTACTGAAAAGCAAATGCAATTTGGGTAAAAAAACATTTTGAAGTACTTACCGGATTTTGCTTGTTGCCCTTTCCCTTTGATAAAGTTGCATGCGCAACGAAACGCGTCAGGGATTTACACCAGTTGGGGCTGCTAGCGTGGTTCTGAGCAATAAAAGATTTGAATCTATCCTCGTGGAGTGGCGTTTCCTTGTTCCGGGGCACCTTGGTGAATGGATAATACGCGGCAGGTCCCGAGCCGCGGGAGATGCACCGTCTGGAAATTCAATCCAGGTCTGCGAGGCTGTGAAAGTTTACAGCCTGCCAGCGCGATGGATTGCCATAATTGAACCATGAAAGCAGCCCTGAAGCCCACTGGAGGGCTATGAACATTGAAAAACACAATGGGGTAAAAAATAGTGTGGCAATATTAACGGACCCTACTGGAAGGGAATGATTGTGACTTCAAATCCCAGCATACAGCTTACTGAAAAGCAAATGCAATTTGGGTAAAAAAACATTTTGAAGTACTTACCGGATTTTGCTTGTTGCCCTTTCCCTTTGATAAAGTTGCATGCGCAACGAAACGCGTCAGGGATTTACACCAGTTGGGGCTGCTAGCGTGGTTCTGAGCAATAAAAGATTTGAATCTATCCTCGTGGAGTGGCGTTTCCTTGTTCCGGGGCACCTTGGTGAATGGATAATACGCGGCAGGTCCCGAGCCGCGGGAGATGCACCGTCTGGAAATTCAATCCAGGTCTGCGAGGCTGTGAAAGTTTACAGCCTGCCAGCGCGATGGATTGCCATAATTGAACCATGAAAGCAGCCCTGAAGCCCACTGGAGGGCTATGAACATTGAAAAACACAATGGGGTAAAAAATAGTGTGGCAATATTAACGGACCCTACTGGAAGGGAATGATTGTGACTTCAAATCCCAGCATACAGCTTACTGAAAAGCAAATGCAATTTGGGTAAAAAAACATTTTGAAGTACTTACCGGATTTTGCTTGTTGCCCTTTCCCTTTGATAAAGTTGCATGCGCAACGAAACGCGTCAGGGATTTACACCAGTTGGGGCTGCTAGCGTGGTTCTGAGCAATAAAAGATTTGAATCTATCCTCGTGGAGTGGCGTTTCCTTGTTCCGGGGCACCTTGGTGAATGGATAATACGCGGCAGGTCCCGAGCCGCGGGAGATGCACCGTCTGGAAATTCAATCCAGGTCTGCGAGGCTGTGAAAGTTTACAGCCTGCCAGCGCGATGGATTGCCATAATTGAACCATGAAAGCAGCCCTGAAGCCCACTGGAGGGCTATGAACATTGAAAAACACAATGGGGTAAAAAATAGTGTGGCAATATTAACGGACCCTACTGGAAGGGAATGATTGTGACTTCAAATCCCAGCATACAGCTTACTGAAAAGCAAATGCAATTTGGGTAAAAAAACATTTTGAAGTACTTACCGGATTTTGCTTGTTGCCCTTTCCCTTTGATAAAGTTGCATGCGCAACGAAACGCGTCAGGGATTTACACCAGTTGGGGCTGCTAGCGTGGTTCTGAGCAATAAAAGATTTGAATCTATCCTCGTGGAGTGGCGTTTCCTTGTTCCGGGGCACCTTGGTGAATGGATAATACGCGGCAGGTCCCGAGCCGCGGGAGATGCACCGTCTGGAAATTCAATCCAGGTCTGCGAGGCTGTGAAAGTTTACAGCCTGCCAGCGCGATGGATTGCCATAATTGAACCATGAAAGCAGCCCTGAAGCCCACTGGAGGGCTATGAACATTGAAAAACACAATGGGGTAAAAAATAGTGTGGCAATATTAACGGACCCTACTGGAAGGGAATGATTGTGACTTCAAATCCCAGCATACAGCTTACTGAAAAGCAAATGCAATTTGGGTAAAAAAACATTTTGAAGTACTTACCGGATTTTGCTTGTTGCCCTTTCCCTTTGATAAAGTTGCATGCGCAACGAAACGCGTCAGGGATTTACACCAGTTGGGGCTGCTAGCGTGGTTCTGAGCAATAAAAGATTTGAATCTATCCTCGTGGAGTGGCGTTTCCTTGTTCCGGGGCACCTTGGTGAATGGATAATACGCGGCAGGTCCCGAGCCGCGGGAGATGCACCGTCTGGAAATTCAATCCAGGTCTGCGAGGCTGTGAAAGTTTACAGCCTGCCAGCGCGATGGATTGCCATAATTGAACCATGAAAGCAGCCCTGAAGCCCACTGGAGGGCTATGAACATTGAAAAACACAATGGGGTAAAAAATAGTGTGGCAATATTAACGGACCCTACTGGAAGGGAATGATTGTGACTTCAAATCCCAGCATACAGCTTACTGAAAAGCAAATGCAATTTGGGTAAAAAAACATTTTGAAGTACTTACCGGATTTTGCTTGTTGCCCTTTCCCTTTGATAAAGTTGCATGCGCAACGAAACGCGTCAGGGATTTACACCAGTTGGGGCTGCTAGCGTGGTTCTGAGCAATAAAAGATTTGAATCTATCCTCGTGGAGTGGCGTTTCCTTGTTCCGGGGCACCTTGGTGAATGGATAATACGCGGCAGGTCCCGAGCCGCGGGAGATGCACCGTCTGGAAATTCAATCCAGGTCTGCGAGGCTGTGAAAGTTTACAGCCTGCCAGCGCGATGGATTGCCATAATTGAACCATGAAAGCAGCCCTGAAGCCCACTGGAGGGCTATGAACATTGAAAAACACAATGGGGTAAAAAATAGTGTGGCAATATTAACGGACCCTACTGGAAGGGAATGATTGTGACTTCAAATCCCAGCATACAGCTTACTGAAAAGCAAATGCAATTTGGGTAAAAAAACATTTTGAAGTACTTACCGGATTTTGCTTGTTGCCCTTTCCCTTTGATAAAGTTGCATGCGCAACGAAACGCGTCAGGGATTTACACCAGTTGGGGCTGCTAGCGTGGTTCTGAGCAATAAAAGATTTGAATCTATCCTCGTGGAGTGGCGTTTCCTTGTTCCGGGGCACCTTGGTGAATGGATAATACGCGGCAGGTCCCGAGCCGCGGGAGATGCACCGTCTGGAAATTCAATCCAGGTCTGCGAGGCTGTGAAAGTTTACAGCCTGCCAGCGCGATGGATTGCCATAATTGAACCATGAAAGCAGCCCTGAAGCCCACTGGAGGGCTATGAACATTGAAAAACACAATGGGGTAAAAAATAGTGTGGCAATATTAACGGACCCTACTGGAAGGGAATGATTGTGACTTCAAATCCCAGCATACAGCTTACTGAAAAGCAAATGCAATTTGGGTAAAAAAACATTTTGAAGTACTTACCGGATTTTGCTTGTTGCCCTTTCCCTTTGATAAAGTTGCATGCGCAACGAAACGCGTCAGGGATTTACACCAGTTGGGGCTGCTAGCGTGGTTCTGAGCAATAAAAGATTTGAATCTATCCTCGTGGAGTGGCGTTTCCTTGTTCCGGGGCACCTTGGTGAATGGATAATACGCGGCAGGTCCCGAGCCGCGGGAGATGCACCGTCTGGAAATTCAATCCAGGTCTGCGAGGCTGTGAAAGTTTACAGCCTGCCAGCGCGATGGATTGCCATAATTGAACCATGAAAGCAGCCCTGAAGCCCACTGGAGGGCTATGAACATTGAAAAACACAATGGGGTAAAAAATAGTGTGGCAATATTAACGGACCCTACTGGAAGGGAATGATTGTGACTTCAAATCCCAGCATACAGCTTACTGAAAAGCAAATGCAATTTGGGTAAAAAAACATTTTGAAGTACTTACCGGATTTTGCTTGTTGCCCTTTCCCTTTGATAAAGTTGCATGCGCAACGAAACGCGTCAGGGATTTACACCAGTTGGGGCTGCTAGCGTGGTTCTGAGCAATAAAAGATTTGAATCTATCCTCGTGGAGTGGCGTTTCCTTGTTCCGGGGCACCTTGGTGAATGGATAATACGCGGCAGGTCCCGAGCCGCGGGAGATGCACCGTCTGGAAATTCAATCCAGGTCTGCGAGGCTGTGAAAGTTTACAGCCTGCCAGCGCGATGGATTGCCATAATTGAACCATGAAAGCAGCCCTGAAGCCCACTGGAGGGCTATGAACATTGAAAAACACAATGGGGTAAAAAATAGTGTGGCAATATTAACGGACCCTACTGGAAGGGAATGATTGTGACTTCAAATCCCAGCATACAGCTTACTGAAAAGCAAATGCAATTTGGGTAAAAAAACATTTTGAAGTACTTACCGGATTTTGCTTGTTGCCCTTTCCCTTTGATAAAGTTGCATGCGCAACGAAACGCGTCAGGGATTTACACCAGTTGGGGCTGCTAGCGTGGTTCTGAGCAATAAAAGATTTGAATCTATCCTCGTGGAGTGGCGTTTCCTTGTTCCGGGGCACCTTGGTGAATGGATAATACGCGGCAGGTCCCGAGCCGCGGGAGATGCACCGTCTGGAAATTCAATCCAGGTCTGCGAGGCTGTGAAAGTTTACAGCCTGCCAGCGCGATGGATTGCCATAATTGAACCATGAAAGCAGCCCTGAAGCCCACTGGAGGGCTATGAACATTGAAAAACACAATGGGGTAAAAAATAGTGTGGCAATATTAACGGACCCTACTGGAAGGGAATGATTGTGACTTCAAATCCCAGCATACAGCTTACTGAAAAGCAAATGCAATTTGGGTAAAAAAACATTTTGAAGTACTTACCGGATTTTGCTTGTTGCCCTTTCCCTTTGATAAAGTTGCATGCGCAACGAAACGCGTCAGGGATTTACACCAGTTGGGGCTGCTAGCGTGGTTCTGAGCAATAAAAGATTTGAATCTATCCTCGTGGAGTGGCGTTTCCTTGTTCCGGGGCACCTTGGTGAATGGATAATACGCGGCAGGTCCCGAGCCGCGGGAGATGCACCGTCTGGAAATTCAATCCAGGTCTGCGAGGCTGTGAAAGTTTACAGCCTGCCAGCGCGATGGATTGCCATAATTGAACCATGAAAGCAGCCCTGAAGCCCACTGGAGGGCTATGAACATTGAAAAACACAATGGGGTAAAAAATAGTGTGGCAATATTAACGGACCCTACTGGAAGGGAATGATTGTGACTTCAAATCCCAGCATACAGCTTACTGAAAAGCAAATGCAATTTGGGTAAAAAAACATTTTGAAGTACTTACCGGATTTTGCTTGTTGCCCTTTCCCTTTGATAAAGTTGCATGCGCAACGAAACGCGTCAGGGATTTACACCAGTTGGGGCTGCTAGCGTGGTTCTGAGCAATAAAAGATTTGAATCTATCCTCGTGGAGTGGCGTTTCCTTGTTCCGGGGCACCTTGGTGAATGGATAATACGCGGCAGGTCCCGAGCCGCGGGAGATGCACCGTCTGGAAATTCAATCCAGGTCTGCGAGGCTGTGAAAGTTTACAGCCTGCCAGCGCGATGGATTGCCATAATTGAACCATGAAAGCAGCCCTGAAGCCCACTGGAGGGCTATGAACATTGAAAAACACAATGGGGTAAAAAATAGTGTGGCAATATTAACGGACCCTACTGGAAGGGAATGATTGTGACTTCAAATCCCAGCATACAGCTTACTGAAAAGCAAATGCAATTTGGGTAAAAAAACATTTTGAAGTACTTACCGGATTTTGCTTGTTGCCCTTTCCCTTTGATAAAGTTGCATGCGCAACGAAACGCGTCAGGGATTTACACCAGTTGGGGCTGCTAGCGTGGTTCTGAGCAATAAAAGATTTGAATCTATCCTCGTGGAGTGGCGTTTCCTTGTTCCGGGGCACCTTGGTGAATGGATAATACGCGGCAGGTCCCGAGCCGCGGGAGATGCACCGTCTGGAAATTCAATCCAGGTCTGCGAGGCTGTGAAAGTTTACAGCCTGCCAGCGCGATGGATTGCCATAATTGAACCATGAAAGCAGCCCTGAAGCCCACTGGAGGGCTATGAACATTGAAAAACACAATGGGGTAAAAAATAGTGTGGCAATATTAACGGACCCTACTGGAAGGGAATGATTGTGACTTCAAATCCCAGCATACAGCTTACTGAAAAGCAAATGCAATTTGGGTAAAAAAACATTTTGAAGTACTTACCGGATTTTGCTTGTTGCCCTTTCCCTTTGATAAAGTTGCATGCGCAACGAAACGCGTCAGGGATTTACACCAGTTGGGGCTGCTAGCGTGGTTCTGAGCAATAAAAGATTTGAATCTATCCTCGTGGAGTGGCGTTTCCTTGTTCCGGGGCACCTTGGTGAATGGATAATACGCGGCAGGTCCCGAGCCGCGGGAGATGCACCGTCTGGAAATTCAATCCAGGTCTGCGAGGCTGTGAAAGTTTACAGCCTGCCAGCGCGATGGATTGCCATAATTGAACCATGAAAGCAGCCCTGAAGCCCACTGGAGGGCTATGAACATTGAAAAACACAATGGGGTAAAAAATAGTGTGGCAATATTAACGGACCCTACTGGAAGGGAATGATTGTGACTTCAAATCCCAGCATACAGCTTACTGAAAAGCAAATGCAATTTGGGTAAAAAAACATTTTGAAGTACTTACCGGATTTTGCTTGTTGCCCTTTCCCTTTGATAAAGTTGCATGCGCAACGAAACGCGTCAGGGATTTACACCAGTTGGGGCTGCTAGCGTGGTTCTGAGCAATAAAAGATTTGAATCTATCCTCGTGGAGTGGCGTTTCCTTGTTCCGGGGCACCTTGGTGAATGGATAATACGCGGCAGGTCCCGAGCCGCGGGAGATGCACCGTCTGGAAATTCAATCCAGGTCTGCGAGGCTGTGAAAGTTTACAGCCTGCCAGCGCGATGGATTGCCATAATTGAACCATGAAAGCAGCCCTGAAGCCCACTGGAGGGCTATGAACATTGAAAAACACAATGGGGTAAAAAATAGTGTGGCAATATTAACGGACCCTACTGGAAGGGAATGATTGTGACTTCAAATCCCAGCATACAGCTTACTGAAAAGCAAATGCAATTTGGGTAAAAAAACATTTTGAAGTACTTACCGGATTTTGCTTGTTGCCCTTTCCCTTTGATAAAGTTGCATGCGCAACGAAACGCGTCAGGGATTTACACCAGTTGGGGCTGCTAGCGTGGTTCTGAGCAATAAAAGATTTGAATCTATCCTCGTGGAGTGGCGTTTCCTTGTTCCGGGGCACCTTGGTGAATGGATAATACGCGGCAGGTCCCGAGCCGCGGGAGATGCACCGTCTGGAAATTCAATCCAGGTCTGCGAGGCTGTGAAAGTTTACAGCCTGCCAGCGCGATGGATTGCCATAATTGAACCATGAAAGCAGCCCTGAAGCCCACTGGAGGGCTATGAACATTGAAAAACACAATGGGGTAAAAAATAGTGTGGCAATATTAACGGACCCTACTGGAAGGGAATGATTGTGACTTCAAATCCCAGCATACAGCTTACTGAAAAGCAAATGCAATTTGGGTAAAAAAACATTTTGAAGTACTTACCGGATTTTGCTTGTTGCCCTTTCCCTTTGATAAAGTTGCATGCGCAACGAAACGCGTCAGGGATTTACACCAGTTGGGGCTGCTAGCGTGGTTCTGAGCAATAAAAGATTTGAATCTATCCTCGTGGAGTGGCGTTTCCTTGTTCCGGGGCACCTTGGTGAATGGATAATACGCGGCAGGTCCCGAGCCGCGGGAGATGCACCGTCTGGAAATTCAATCCAGGTCTGCGAGGCTGTGAAAGTTTACAGCCTGCCAGCGCGATGGATTGCCATAATTGAACCATGAAAGCAGCCCTGAAGCCCACTGGAGGGCTATGAACATTGAAAAACACAATGGGGTAAAAAATAGTGTGGCAATATTAACGGACCCTACTGGAAGGGAATGATTGTGACTTCAAATCCCAGCATACAGCTTACTGAAAAGCAAATGCAATTTGGGTAAAAAAACATTTTGAAGTACTTACCGGATTTTGCTTGTTGCCCTTTCCCTTTGATAAAGTTGCATGCGCAACGAAACGCGTCAGGGATTTACACCAGTTGGGGCTGCTAGCGTGGTTCTGAGCAATAAAAGATTTGAATCTATCCTCGTGGAGTGGCGTTTCCTTGTTCCGGGGCACCTTGGTGAATGGATAATACGCGGCAGGTCCCGAGCCGCGGGAGATGCACCGTCTGGAAATTCAATCCAGGTCTGCGAGGCTGTGAAAGTTTACAGCCTGCCAGCGCGATGGATTGCCATAATTGAACCATGAAAGCAGCCCTGAAGCCCACTGGAGGGCTATGAACATTGAAAAACACAATGGGGTAAAAAATAGTGTGGCAATATTAACGGACCCTACTGGAAGGGAATGATTGTGACTTCAAATCCCAGCATACAGCTTACTGAAAAGCAAATGCAATTTGGGTAAAAAAACATTTTGAAGTACTTACCGGATTTTGCTTGTTGCCCTTTCCCTTTGATAAAGTTGCATGCGCAACGAAACGCGTCAGGGATTTACACCAGTTGGGGCTGCTAGCGTGGTTCTGAGCAATAAAAGATTTGAATCTATCCTCGTGGAGTGGCGTTTCCTTGTTCCGGGGCACCTTGGTGAATGGATAATACGCGGCAGGTCCCGAGCCGCGGGAGATGCACCGTCTGGAAATTCAATCCAGGTCTGCGAGGCTGTGAAAGTTTACAGCCTGCCAGCGCGATGGATTGCCATAATTGAACCATGAAAGCAGCCCTGAAGCCCACTGGAGGGCTATGAACATTGAAAAACACAATGGGGTAAAAAATAGTGTGGCAATATTAACGGACCCTACTGGAAGGGAATGATTGTGACTTCAAATCCCAGCATACAGCTTACTGAAAAGCAAATGCAATTTGGGTAAAAAAACATTTTGAAGTACTTACCGGATTTTGCTTGTTGCCCTTTCCCTTTGATAAAGTTGCATGCGCAACGAAACGCGTCAGGGATTTACACCAGTTGGGGCTGCTAGCGTGGTTCTGAGCAATAAAAGATTTGAATCTATCCTCGTGGAGTGGCGTTTCCTTGTTCCGGGGCACCTTGGTGAATGGATAATACGCGGCAGGTCCCGAGCCGCGGGAGATGCACCGTCTGGAAATTCAATCCAGGTCTGCGAGGCTGTGAAAGTTTACAGCCTGCCAGCGCGATGGATTGCCATAATTGAACCATGAAAGCAGCCCTGAAGCCCACTGGAGGGCTATGAACATTGAAAAACACAATGGGGTAAAAAATAGTGTGGCAATATTAACGGACCCTACTGGAAGGGAATGATTGTGACTTCAAATCCCAGCATACAGCTTACTGAAAAGCAAATGCAATTTGGGTAAAAAAACATTTTGAAGTACTTACCGGATTTTGCTTGTTGCCCTTTCCCTTTGATAAAGTTGCATGCGCAACGAAACGCGTCAGGGATTTACACCAGTTGGGGCTGCTAGCGTGGTTCTGAGCAATAAAAGATTTGAATCTATCCTCGTGGAGTGGCGTTTCCTTGTTCCGGGGCACCTTGGTGAATGGATAATACGCGGCAGGTCCCGAGCCGCGGGAGATGCACCGTCTGGAAATTCAATCCAGGTCTGCGAGGCTGTGAAAGTTTACAGCCTGCCAGCGCGATGGATTGCCATAATTGAACCATGAAAGCAGCCCTGAAGCCCACTGGAGGGCTATGAACATTGAAAAACACAATGGGGTAAAAAATAGTGTGGCAATATTAACGGACCCTACTGGAAGGGAATGATTGTGACTTCAAATCCCAGCATACAGCTTACTGAAAAGCAAATGCAATTTGGGTAAAAAAACATTTTGAAGTACTTACCGGATTTTGCTTGTTGCCCTTTCCCTTTGATAAAGTTGCATGCGCAACGAAACGCGTCAGGGATTTACACCAGTTGGGGCTGCTAGCGTGGTTCTGAGCAATAAAAGATTTGAATCTATCCTCGTGGAGTGGCGTTTCCTTGTTCCGGGGCACCTTGGTGAATGGATAATACGCGGCAGGTCCCGAGCCGCGGGAGATGCACCGTCTGGAAATTCAATCCAGGTCTGCGAGGCTGTGAAAGTTTACAGCCTGCCAGCGCGATGGATTGCCATAATTGAACCATGAAAGCAGCCCTGAAGCCCACTGGAGGGCTATGAACATTGAAAAACACAATGGGGTAAAAAATAGTGTGGCAATATTAACGGACCCTACTGGAAGGGAATGATTGTGACTTCAAATCCCAGCATACAGCTTACTGAAAAGCAAATGCAATTTGGGTAAAAAAACATTTTGAAGTACTTACCGGATTTTGCTTGTTGCCCTTTCCCTTTGATAAAGTTGCATGCGCAACGAAACGCGTCAGGGATTTACACCAGTTGGGGCTGCTAGCGTGGTTCTGAGCAATAAAAGATTTGAATCTATCCTCGTGGAGTGGCGTTTCCTTGTTCCGGGGCACCTTGGTGAATGGATAATACGCGGCAGGTCCCGAGCCGCGGGAGATGCACCGTCTGGAAATTCAATCCAGGTCTGCGAGGCTGTGAAAGTTTACAGCCTGCCAGCGCGATGGATTGCCATAATTGAACCATGAAAGCAGCCCTGAAGCCCACTGGAGGGCTATGAACATTGAAAAACACAATGGGGTAAAAAATAGTGTGGCAATATTAACGGACCCTACTGGAAGGGAATGATTGTGACTTCAAATCCCAGCATACAGCTTACTGAAAAGCAAATGCAATTTGGGTAAAAAAACATTTTGAAGTACTTACCGGATTTTGCTTGTTGCCCTTTCCCTTTGATAAAGTTGCATGCGCAACGAAACGCGTCAGGGATTTACACCAGTTGGGGCTGCTAGCGTGGTTCTGAGCAATAAAAGATTTGAATCTATCCTCGTGGAGTGGCGTTTCCTTGTTCCGGGGCACCTTGGTGAATGGATAATACGCGGCAGGTCCCGAGCCGCGGGAGATGCACCGTCTGGAAATTCAATCCAGGTCTGCGAGGCTGTGAAAGTTTACAGCCTGCCAGCGCGATGGATTGCCATAATTGAACCATGAAAGCAGCCCTGAAGCCCACTGGAGGGCTATGAACATTGAAAAACACAATGGGGTAAAAAATAGTGTGGCAATATTAACGGACCCTACTGGAAGGGAATGATTGTGACTTCAAATCCCAGCATACAGCTTACTGAAAAGCAAATGCAATTTGGGTAAAAAAACATTTTGAAGTACTTACCGGATTTTGCTTGTTGCCCTTTCCCTTTGATAAAGTTGCATGCGCAACGAAACGCGTCAGGGATTTACACCAGTTGGGGCTGCTAGCGTGGTTCTGAGCAATAAAAGATTTGAATCTATCCTCGTGGAGTGGCGTTTCCTTGTTCCGGGGCACCTTGGTGAATGGATAATACGCGGCAGGTCCCGAGCCGCGGGAGATGCACCGTCTGGAAATTCAATCCAGGTCTGCGAGGCTGTGAAAGTTTACAGCCTGCCAGCGCGATGGATTGCCATAATTGAACCATGAAAGCAGCCCTGAAGCCCACTGGAGGGCTATGAACATTGAAAAACACAATGGGGTAAAAAATAGTGTGGCAATATTAACGGACCCTACTGGAAGGGAATGATTGTGACTTCAAATCCCAGCATACAGCTTACTGAAAAGCAAATGCAATTTGGGTAAAAAAACATTTTGAAGTACTTACCGGATTTTGCTTGTTGCCCTTTCCCTTTGATAAAGTTGCATGCGCAACGAAACGCGTCAGGGATTTACACCAGTTGGGGCTGCTAGCGTGGTTCTGAGCAATAAAAGATTTGAATCTATCCTCGTGGAGTGGCGTTTCCTTGTTCCGGGGCACCTTGGTGAATGGATAATACGCGGCAGGTCCCGAGCCGCGGGAGATGCACCGTCTGGAAATTCAATCCAGGTCTGCGAGGCTGTGAAAGTTTACAGCCTGCCAGCGCGATGGATTGCCATAATTGAACCATGAAAGCAGCCCTGAAGCCCACTGGAGGGCTATGAACATTGAAAAACACAATGGGGTAAAAAATAGTGTGGCAATATTAACGGACCCTACTGGAAGGGAATGATTGTGACTTCAAATCCCAGCATACAGCTTACTGAAAAGCAAATGCAATTTGGGTAAAAAAACATTTTGAAGTACTTACCGGATTTTGCTTGTTGCCCTTTCCCTTTGATAAAGTTGCATGCGCAACGAAACGCGTCAGGGATTTACACCAGTTGGGGCTGCTAGCGTGGTTCTGAGCAATAAAAGATTTGAATCTATCCTCGTGGAGTGGCGTTTCCTTGTTCCGGGGCACCTTGGTGAATGGATAATACGCGGCAGGTCCCGAGCCGCGGGAGATGCACCGTCTGGAAATTCAATCCAGGTCTGCGAGGCTGTGAAAGTTTACAGCCTGCCAGCGCGATGGATTGCCATAATTGAACCATGAAAGCAGCCCTGAAGCCCACTGGAGGGCTATGAACATTGAAAAACACAATGGGGTAAAAAATAGTGTGGCAATATTAACGGACCCTACTGGAAGGGAATGATTGTGACTTCAAATCCCAGCATACAGCTTACTGAAAAGCAAATGCAATTTGGGTAAAAAAACATTTTGAAGTACTTACCGGATTTTGCTTGTTGCCCTTTCCCTTTGATAAAGTTGCATGCGCAACGAAACGCGTCAGGGATTTACACCAGTTGGGGCTGCTAGCGTGGTTCTGAGCAATAAAAGATTTGAATCTATCCTCGTGGAGTGGCGTTTCCTTGTTCCGGGGCACCTTGGTGAATGGATAATACGCGGCAGGTCCCGAGCCGCGGGAGATGCACCGTCTGGAAATTCAATCCAGGTCTGCGAGGCTGTGAAAGTTTACAGCCTGCCAGCGCGATGGATTGCCATAATTGAACCATGAAAGCAGCCCTGAAGCCCACTGGAGGGCTATGAACATTGAAAAACACAATGGGGTAAAAAATAGTGTGGCAATATTAACGGACCCTACTGGAAGGGAATGATTGTGACTTCAAATCCCAGCATACAGCTTACTGAAAAGCAAATGCAATTTGGGTAAAAAAACATTTTGAAGTACTTACCGGATTTTGCTTGTTGCCCTTTCCCTTTGATAAAGTTGCATGCGCAACGAAACGCGTCAGGGATTTACACCAGTTGGGGCTGCTAGCGTGGTTCTGAGCAATAAAAGATTTGAATCTATCCTCGTGGAGTGGCGTTTCCTTGTTCCGGGGCACCTTGGTGAATGGATAATACGCGGCAGGTCCCGAGCCGCGGGAGATGCACCGTCTGGAAATTCAATCCAGGTCTGCGAGGCTGTGAAAGTTTACAGCCTGCCAGCGCGATGGATTGCCATAATTGAACCATGAAAGCAGCCCTGAAGCCCACTGGAGGGCTATGAACATTGAAAAACACAATGGGGTAAAAAATAGTGTGGCAATATTAACGGACCCTACTGGAAGGGAATGATTGTGACTTCAAATCCCAGCATACAGCTTACTGAAAAGCAAATGCAATTTGGGTAAAAAAACATTTTGAAGTACTTACCGGATTTTGCTTGTTGCCCTTTCCCTTTGATAAAGTTGCATGCGCAACGAAACGCGTCAGGGATTTACACCAGTTGGGGCTGCTAGCGTGGTTCTGAGCAATAAAAGATTTGAATCTATCCTCGTGGAGTGGCGTTTCCTTGTTCCGGGGCACCTTGGTGAATGGATAATACGCGGCAGGTCCCGAGCCGCGGGAGATGCACCGTCTGGAAATTCAATCCAGGTCTGCGAGGCTGTGAAAGTTTACAGCCTGCCAGCGCGATGGATTGCCATAATTGAACCATGAAAGCAGCCCTGAAGCCCACTGGAGGGCTATGAACATTGAAAAACACAATGGGGTAAAAAATAGTGTGGCAATATTAACGGACCCTACTGGAAGGGAATGATTGTGACTTCAAATCCCAGCATACAGCTTACTGAAAAGCAAATGCAATTTGGGTAAAAAAACATTTTGAAGTACTTACCGGATTTTGCTTGTTGCCCTTTCCCTTTGATAAAGTTGCATGCGCAACGAAACGCGTCAGGGATTTACACCAGTTGGGGCTGCTAGCGTGGTTCTGAGCAATAAAAGATTTGAATCTATCCTCGTGGAGTGGCGTTTCCTTGTTCCGGGGCACCTTGGTGAATGGATAATACGCGGCAGGTCCCGAGCCGCGGGAGATGCACCGTCTGGAAATTCAATCCAGGTCTGCGAGGCTGTGAAAGTTTACAGCCTGCCAGCGCGATGGATTGCCATAATTGAACCATGAAAGCAGCCCTGAAGCCCACTGGAGGGCTATGAACATTGAAAAACACAATGGGGTAAAAAATAGTGTGGCAATATTAACGGACCCTACTGGAAGGGAATGATTGTGACTTCAAATCCCAGCATACAGCTTACTGAAAAGCAAATGCAATTTGGGTAAAAAAACATTTTGAAGTACTTACCGGATTTTGCTTGTTGCCCTTTCCCTTTGATAAAGTTGCATGCGCAACGAAACGCGTCAGGGATTTACACCAGTTGGGGCTGCTAGCGTGGTTCTGAGCAATAAAAGATTTGAATCTATCCTCGTGGAGTGGCGTTTCCTTGTTCCGGGGCACCTTGGTGAATGGATAATACGCGGCAGGTCCCGAGCCGCGGGAGATGCACCGTCTGGAAATTCAATCCAGGTCTGCGAGGCTGTGAAAGTTTACAGCCTGCCAGCGCGATGGATTGCCATAATTGAACCATGAAAGCAGCCCTGAAGCCCACTGGAGGGCTATGAACATTGAAAAACACAATGGGGTAAAAAATAGTGTGGCAATATTAACGGACCCTACTGGAAGGGAATGATTGTGACTTCAAATCCCAGCATACAGCTTACTGAAAAGCAAATGCAATTTGGGTAAAAAAACATTTTGAAGTACTTACCGGATTTTGCTTGTTGCCCTTTCCCTTTGATAAAGTTGCATGCGCAACGAAACGCGTCAGGGATTTACACCAGTTGGGGCTGCTAGCGTGGTTCTGAGCAATAAAAGATTTGAATCTATCCTCGTGGAGTGGCGTTTCCTTGTTCCGGGGCACCTTGGTGAATGGATAATACGCGGCAGGTCCCGAGCCGCGGGAGATGCACCGTCTGGAAATTCAATCCAGGTCTGCGAGGCTGTGAAAGTTTACAGCCTGCCAGCGCGATGGATTGCCATAATTGAACCATGAAAGCAGCCCTGAAGCCCACTGGAGGGCTATGAACATTGAAAAACACAATGGGGTAAAAAATAGTGTGGCAATATTAACGGACCCTACTGGAAGGGAATGATTGTGACTTCAAATCCCAGCATACAGCTTACTGAAAAGCAAATGCAATTTGGGTAAAAAAACATTTTGAAGTACTTACCGGATTTTGCTTGTTGCCCTTTCCCTTTGATAAAGTTGCATGCGCAACGAAACGCGTCAGGGATTTACACCAGTTGGGGCTGCTAGCGTGGTTCTGAGCAATAAAAGATTTGAATCTATCCTCGTGGAGTGGCGTTTCCTTGTTCCGGGGCACCTTGGTGAATGGATAATACGCGGCAGGTCCCGAGCCGCGGGAGATGCACCGTCTGGAAATTCAATCCAGGTCTGCGAGGCTGTGAAAGTTTACAGCCTGCCAGCGCGATGGATTGCCATAATTGAACCATGAAAGCAGCCCTGAAGCCCACTGGAGGGCTATGAACATTGAAAAACACAATGGGGTAAAAAATAGTGTGGCAATATTAACGGACCCTACTGGAAGGGAATGATTGTGACTTCAAATCCCAGCATACAGCTTACTGAAAAGCAAATGCAATTTGGGTAAAAAAACATTTTGAAGTACTTACCGGATTTTGCTTGTTGCCCTTTCCCTTTGATAAAGTTGCATGCGCAACGAAACGCGTCAGGGATTTACACCAGTTGGGGCTGCTAGCGTGGTTCTGAGCAATAAAAGATTTGAATCTATCCTCGTGGAGTGGCGTTTCCTTGTTCCGGGGCACCTTGGTGAATGGATAATACGCGGCAGGTCCCGAGCCGCGGGAGATGCACCGTCTGGAAATTCAATCCAGGTCTGCGAGGCTGTGAAAGTTTACAGCCTGCCAGCGCGATGGATTGCCATAATTGAACCATGAAAGCAGCCCTGAAGCCCACTGGAGGGCTATGAACATTGAAAAACACAATGGGGTAAAAAATAGTGTGGCAATATTAACGGACCCTACTGGAAGGGAATGATTGTGACTTCAAATCCCAGCATACAGCTTACTGAAAAGCAAATGCAATTTGGGTAAAAAAACATTTTGAAGTACTTACCGGATTTTGCTTGTTGCCCTTTCCCTTTGATAAAGTTGCATGCGCAACGAAACGCGTCAGGGATTTACACCAGTTGGGGCTGCTAGCGTGGTTCTGAGCAATAAAAGATTTGAATCTATCCTCGTGGAGTGGCGTTTCCTTGTTCCGGGGCACCTTGGTGAATGGATAATACGCGGCAGGTCCCGAGCCGCGGGAGATGCACCGTCTGGAAATTCAATCCAGGTCTGCGAGGCTGTGAAAGTTTACAGCCTGCCAGCGCGATGGATTGCCATAATTGAACCATGAAAGCAGCCCTGAAGCCCACTGGAGGGCTATGAACATTGAAAAACACAATGGGGTAAAAAATAGTGTGGCAATATTAACGGACCCTACTGGAAGGGAATGATTGTGACTTCAAATCCCAGCATACAGCTTACTGAAAAGCAAATGCAATTTGGGTAAAAAAACATTTTGAAGTACTTACCGGATTTTGCTTGTTGCCCTTTCCCTTTGATAAAGTTGCATGCGCAACGAAACGCGTCAGGGATTTACACCAGTTGGGGCTGCTAGCGTGGTTCTGAGCAATAAAAGATTTGAATCTATCCTCGTGGAGTGGCGTTTCCTTGTTCCGGGGCACCTTGGTGAATGGATAATACGCGGCAGGTCCCGAGCCGCGGGAGATGCACCGTCTGGAAATTCAATCCAGGTCTGCGAGGCTGTGAAAGTTTACAGCCTGCCAGCGCGATGGATTGCCATAATTGAACCATGAAAGCAGCCCTGAAGCCCACTGGAGGGCTATGAACATTGAAAAACACAATGGGGTAAAAAATAGTGTGGCAATATTAACGGACCCTACTGGAAGGGAATGATTGTGACTTCAAATCCCAGCATACAGCTTACTGAAAAGCAAATGCAATTTGGGTAAAAAAACATTTTGAAGTACTTACCGGATTTTGCTTGTTGCCCTTTCCCTTTGATAAAGTTGCATGCGCAACGAAACGCGTCAGGGATTTACACCAGTTGGGGCTGCTAGCGTGGTTCTGAGCAATAAAAGATTTGAATCTATCCTCGTGGAGTGGCGTTTCCTTGTTCCGGGGCACCTTGGTGAATGGATAATACGCGGCAGGTCCCGAGCCGCGGGAGATGCACCGTCTGGAAATTCAATCCAGGTCTGCGAGGCTGTGAAAGTTTACAGCCTGCCAGCGCGATGGATTGCCATAATTGAACCATGAAAGCAGCCCTGAAGCCCACTGGAGGGCTATGAACATTGAAAAACACAATGGGGTAAAAAATAGTGTGGCAATATTAACGGACCCTACTGGAAGGGAATGATTGTGACTTCAAATCCCAGCATACAGCTTACTGAAAAGCAAATGCAATTTGGGTAAAAAAACATTTTGAAGTACTTACCGGATTTTGCTTGTTGCCCTTTCCCTTTGATAAAGTTGCATGCGCAACGAAACGCGTCAGGGATTTACACCAGTTGGGGCTGCTAGCGTGGTTCTGAGCAATAAAAGATTTGAATCTATCCTCGTGGAGTGGCGTTTCCTTGTTCCGGGGCACCTTGGTGAATGGATAATACGCGGCAGGTCCCGAGCCGCGGGAGATGCACCGTCTGGAAATTCAATCCAGGTCTGCGAGGCTGTGAAAGTTTACAGCCTGCCAGCGCGATGGATTGCCATAATTGAACCATGAAAGCAGCCCTGAAGCCCACTGGAGGGCTATGAACATTGAAAAACACAATGGGGTAAAAAATAGTGTGGCAATATTAACGGACCCTACTGGAAGGGAATGATTGTGACTTCAAATCCCAGCATACAGCTTACTGAAAAGCAAATGCAATTTGGGTAAAAAAACATTTTGAAGTACTTACCGGATTTTGCTTGTTGCCCTTTCCCTTTGATAAAGTTGCATGCGCAACGAAACGCGTCAGGGATTTACACCAGTTGGGGCTGCTAGCGTGGTTCTGAGCAATAAAAGATTTGAATCTATCCTCGTGGAGTGGCGTTTCCTTGTTCCGGGGCACCTTGGTGAATGGATAATACGCGGCAGGTCCCGAGCCGCGGGAGATGCACCGTCTGGAAATTCAATCCAGGTCTGCGAGGCTGTGAAAGTTTACAGCCTGCCAGCGCGATGGATTGCCATAATTGAACCATGAAAGCAGCCCTGAAGCCCACTGGAGGGCTATGAACATTGAAAAACACAATGGGGTAAAAAATAGTGTGGCAATATTAACGGACCCTACTGGAAGGGAATGATTGTGACTTCAAATCCCAGCATACAGCTTACTGAAAAGCAAATGCAATTTGGGTAAAAAAACATTTTGAAGTACTTACCGGATTTTGCTTGTTGCCCTTTCCCTTTGATAAAGTTGCATGCGCAACGAAACGCGTCAGGGATTTACACCAGTTGGGGCTGCTAGCGTGGTTCTGAGCAATAAAAGATTTGAATCTATCCTCGTGGAGTGGCGTTTCCTTGTTCCGGGGCACCTTGGTGAATGGATAATACGCGGCAGGTCCCGAGCCGCGGGAGATGCACCGTCTGGAAATTCAATCCAGGTCTGCGAGGCTGTGAAAGTTTACAGCCTGCCAGCGCGATGGATTGCCATAATTGAACCATGAAAGCAGCCCTGAAGCCCACTGGAGGGCTATGAACATTGAAAAACACAATGGGGTAAAAAATAGTGTGGCAATATTAACGGACCCTACTGGAAGGGAATGATTGTGACTTCAAATCCCAGCATACAGCTTACTGAAAAGCAAATGCAATTTGGGTAAAAAAACATTTTGAAGTACTTACCGGATTTTGCTTGTTGCCCTTTCCCTTTGATAAAGTTGCATGCGCAACGAAACGCGTCAGGGATTTACACCAGTTGGGGCTGCTAGCGTGGTTCTGAGCAATAAAAGATTTGAATCTATCCTCGTGGAGTGGCGTTTCCTTGTTCCGGGGCACCTTGGTGAATGGATAATACGCGGCAGGTCCCGAGCCGCGGGAGATGCACCGTCTGGAAATTCAATCCAGGTCTGCGAGGCTGTGAAAGTTTACAGCCTGCCAGCGCGATGGATTGCCATAATTGAACCATGAAAGCAGCCCTGAAGCCCACTGGAGGGCTATGAACATTGAAAAACACAATGGGGTAAAAAATAGTGTGGCAATATTAACGGACCCTACTGGAAGGGAATGATTGTGACTTCAAATCCCAGCATACAGCTTACTGAAAAGCAAATGCAATTTGGGTAAAAAAACATTTTGAAGTACTTACCGGATTTTGCTTGTTGCCCTTTCCCTTTGATAAAGTTGCATGCGCAACGAAACGCGTCAGGGATTTACACCAGTTGGGGCTGCTAGCGTGGTTCTGAGCAATAAAAGATTTGAATCTATCCTCGTGGAGTGGCGTTTCCTTGTTCCGGGGCACCTTGGTGAATGGATAATACGCGGCAGGTCCCGAGCCGCGGGAGATGCACCGTCTGGAAATTCAATCCAGGTCTGCGAGGCTGTGAAAGTTTACAGCCTGCCAGCGCGATGGATTGCCATAATTGAACCATGAAAGCAGCCCTGAAGCCCACTGGAGGGCTATGAACATTGAAAAACACAATGGGGTAAAAAATAGTGTGGCAATATTAACGGACCCTACTGGAAGGGAATGATTGTGACTTCAAATCCCAGCATACAGCTTACTGAAAAGCAAATGCAATTTGGGTAAAAAAACATTTTGAAGTACTTACCGGATTTTGCTTGTTGCCCTTTCCCTTTGATAAAGTTGCATGCGCAACGAAACGCGTCAGGGATTTACACCAGTTGGGGCTGCTAGCGTGGTTCTGAGCAATAAAAGATTTGAATCTATCCTCGTGGAGTGGCGTTTCCTTGTTCCGGGGCACCTTGGTGAATGGATAATACGCGGCAGGTCCCGAGCCGCGGGAGATGCACCGTCTGGAAATTCAATCCAGGTCTGCGAGGCTGTG
Organism: Calotriton arnoldi; assembly: GCA_963921515.1. Classification (NCBI taxonomy): domain Eukaryota; kingdom Metazoa; phylum Chordata; class Amphibia; order Caudata; family Salamandridae; genus Calotriton; species Calotriton arnoldi. The sequence goes on along the minus strand of CAWUFW010002456.1, from coordinate 2,151,272 downwards.
AAAGTTTACAGCCTGCCAGCGCGATGGATTGCCATAATTGAACCATGAAAGCAGCCCTGAAGCCCACTGGAGGGCTATGAACATTGAAAAACACAATGGGGTAAAAAATAGTGTGGCAATATTAACGGACCCTACTGGAAGGGAATGATTGTGACTTCAAATCCCAGCATACAGCTTACTGAAAAGCAAATGCAATTTGGGTAAAAAAACATTTTGAAGTACTTACCGGATTTTGCTTGTTGCCCTTTCCCTTTGATAAAGTTGCATGCGCAACGAAACGCGTCAGGGATTTACACCAGTTGGGGCTGCTAGCGTGGTTCTGAGCAATAAAAGATTTGAATCTATCCTCGTGGAGTGGCGTTTCCTTGTTCCGGGGCACCTTGGTGAATGGATAATACGCGGCAGGTCCCGAGCCGCGGGAGATGCACCGTCTGGAAATTCAATCCAGGTCTGCGAGGCTGTGAAAGTTTACAGCCTGCCAGCGCGATGGATTGCCATAATTGAACCATGAAAGCAGCCCTGAAGCCCACTGGAGGGCTATGAACATTGAAAAACACAATGGGGTAAAAAATAGTGTGGCAATATTAACGGACCCTACTGGAAGGGAATGATTGTGACTTCAAATCCCAGCATACAGCTTACTGAAAAGCAAATGCAATTTGGGTAAAAAAACATTTTGAAGTACTTACCGGATTTTGCTTGTTGCCCTTTCCCTTTGATAAAGTTGCATGCGCAACGAAACGCGTCAGGGATTTACACCAGTTGGGGCTGCTAGCGTGGTTCTGAGCAATAAAAGATTTGAATCTATCCTCGTGGAGTGGCGTTTCCTTGTTCCGGGGCACCTTGGTGAATGGATAATACGCGGCAGGTCCCGAGCCGCGGGAGATGCACCGTCTGGAAATTCAATCCAGGTCTGCGAGGCTGTGAAAGTTTACAGCCTGCCAGCGCGATGGATTGCCATAATTGAACCATGAAAGCAGCCCTGAAGCCCACTGGAGGGCTATGAACATTGAAAAACACAATGGGGTAAAAAATAGTGTGGCAATATTAACGGACCCTACTGGAAGGGAATGATTGTGACTTCAAATCCCAGCATACAGCTTACTGAAAAGCAAATGCAATTTGGGTAAAAAAACATTTTGAAGTACTTACCGGATTTTGCTTGTTGCCCTTTCCCTTTGATAAAGTTGCATGCGCAACGAAACGCGTCAGGGATTTACACCAGTTGGGGCTGCTAGCGTGGTTCTGAGCAATAAAAGATTTGAATCTATCCTCGTGGAGTGGCGTTTCCTTGTTCCGGGGCACCTTGGTGAATGGATAATACGCGGCAGGTCCCGAGCCGCGGGAGATGCACCGTCTGGAAATTCAATCCAGGTCTGCGAGGCTGTGAAAGTTTACAGCCTGCCAGCGCGATGGATTGCCATAATTGAACCATGAAAGCAGCCCTGAAGCCCACTGGAGGGCTATGAACATTGAAAAACACAATGGGGTAAAAAATAGTGTGGCAATATTAACGGACCCTACTGGAAGGGAATGATTGTGACTTCAAATCCCAGCATACAGCTTACTGAAAAGCAAATGCAATTTGGGTAAAAAAACATTTTGAAGTACTTACCGGATTTTGCTTGTTGCCCTTTCCCTTTGATAAAGTTGCATGCGCAACGAAACGCGTCAGGGATTTACACCAGTTGGGGCTGCTAGCGTGGTTCTGAGCAATAAAAGATTTGAATCTATCCTCGTGGAGTGGCGTTTCCTTGTTCCGGGGCACCTTGGTGAATGGATAATACGCGGCAGGTCCCAAGCCGCGGGAGATGCACCGTCTGGAAATTCAATCAGGGTCTGCGAGGCTTTGAAAGTTTACAGCCTGCCAGCGCGATGGATTGCCATAATTGAACCATGAAAGCAGCCCTGAAGCCCACTGGAGGGCTATGAACATTGAAAAACACAATGGGGTAAAAAATAGTGTGGCAATATTAACGGACCCTACTGGAAGGGAATGATTGTGACTTCAAATCCCAGCATACAGCTTACTGAAAAGCAAATGCAATTTGGGTAAAAAAACATTTTGAAGTACTTACCGGATTTTGCTTGTTGCCCTTTCCCTTTGATAAAGTTGCATGCGCAACGATACGCGTCAGGGATTTACACCAGTTGGGGCTGCTAGCGTGGTTCTGAGCAATAAAAGATTTGAATCTATCCTCGTGGAGTGGCGTTTCCTTGTTCCGGGGCACCTTGGTGAATGGATAATACGCTGCAGGTCCCGAGCCGCGGGAGATGCACCGTCTGGAAATTCAATCCAGGTCTGCGAGGCTGTGAAAGTTTACAGCCTGCCAGCGCGATGGATTGCCATAATTGAACCATGAAAGCAGCCCTGAAGCCCACTGGAGGGCTATGAACATTGAAAAACACAATGGGGTAAAAAATAGTGTGGCAATATTAACGGACCCTACTGGAAGGGAATGATTGTGACTTCAAATCCCAGCATACAGCTTACTGAAAAGCAAATGCAATTTGGGTAAAAAAACATTTTGAAGTACTTACCGGATTTTGCTTGTTGCCCTTTCCCTTTGATAAAGTTGCATGCGCAACGAAACGCGTCAGGGATTTACACCAGTTGGGGCTGCTAGCGTGGTTCTGAGCAATAAAAGATTTGAATCTATCCTCGTGGAGTGGCGTTTCCTTGTTCCGGGGCACCTTGGTGAATGGATAATACGCGGCAGGTCCCGAGCCGCGGGAGATGCACCGTCTGGAAATTCAATCCAGGTCTGCGAGGCTGTGAAAGTTTACAGCCTGCCAGCGCGATGGATTGCCATAATTGAACCATGAAAGCAGCCCTGAAGCCCACTGGAGGGCTATGAACATTGAAAAACACAATGGGGTAAAAAATAGTGTGGCAATATTAACGGACCCTACTGGAAGGGAATGATTGTGACTTCAAATCCCAGCATACAGCTTACTGAAAAGCAAATGCAATTTGGGTAAAAAAACATTTTGAAGTACTTACCGGATTTTGCTTGTTGCCCTTTCCCTTTGATAAAGTTGCATGCGCAACGAAACGCGTCAGGGATTTACACCAGTTGGGGCTGCTAGCGTGGTTCTGAGCAATAAAAGATTTGAATCTATCCTCGTGGAGTGGCGTTTCCTTGTTCCGGGGCACCTTGGTGAATGGATAATACGCGGCAGGTCCCGAGCCGCGGGAGATGCACCGTCTGGAAATTCAATCCAGGTCTGCGAGGCTGTGAAAGTTTACAGCCTGCCAGCGCGATGGATTGCCATAATTGAACCATGAAAGCAGCCCTGAAGCCCACTGGAGGGCTATGAACATTGAAAAACACAATGGGGTAAAAAATAGTGTGGCAATATTAACGGACCCTACTGGAAGGGAATGATTGTGACTTCAAATCCCAGCATACAGCTTACTGAAAAGCAAATGCAATTTGGGTAAAAAAACATTTTGAAGTACTTACCGGATTTTGCTTGTTGCCCTTTCCCTTTGATAAAGTTGCATGCGCAACGAAACGCGTCAGGGATTTACACCAGTTGGGGCTGCTAGCGTGGTTCTGAGCAATAAAAGATTTGAATCTATCCTCGTGGAGTGGCGTTTCCTTGTTCCGGGGCACCTTGGTGAATGGATAATACGCGGCAGGTCCCGAGCCGCGGGAGATGCACCGTCTGGAAATTCAATCCAGGTCTGCGAGGCTGTGAAAGTTTACAGCCTGCCAGCGCGATGGATTGCCATAATTGAACCATGAAAGCAGCCCTGAAGCCCACTGGAGGGCTATGAACATTGAAAAACACAATGGGGTAAAAAATAGTGTGGCAATATTAACGGACCCTACTGGAAGGGAATGATTGTGACTTCAAATCCCAGCATACAGCTTACTGAAAAGCAAATGCAATTTGGGTAAAAAAACATTTTGAAGTACTTACCGGATTTTGCTTGTTGCCCTTTCCCTTTGATAAAGTTGCATGCGCAACGAAACGCGTCAGGGATTTACACCAGTTGGGGCTGCTAGCGTGGTTCTGAGCAATAAAAGATTTGAATCTATCCTCGTGGAGTGGCGTTTCCTTGTTCCGGGGCACCTTGGTGAATGGATAATACGCGGCAGGTCCCGAGCCGCGGGAGATGCACCGTCTGGAAATTCAATCCAGGTCTGCGAGGCTGTGAAAGTTTACAGCCTGCCAGCGCGATGGATTGCCATAATTGAACCATGAAAGCAGCCCTGAAGCCCACTGGAGGGCTATGAACATTGAAAAACACAATGGGGTAAAAAATAGTGTGGCAATATTAACGGACCCTACTGGAAGGGAATGATTGTGACTTCAAATCCCAGCATACAGCTTACTGAAAAGCAAATGCAATTTGGGTAAAAAAACATTTTGAAGTACTTACCGGATTTTGCTTGTTGCCCTTTCCCTTTGATAAAGTTGCATGCGCAACGAAACGCGTCAGGGATTTACACCAGTTGGGGCTGCTAGCGTGGTTCTGAGCAATAAAAGATTTGAATCTATCCTCGTGGAGTGGCGTTTCCTTGTTCCGGGGCACCTTGGTGAATGGATAATACGCGGCAGGTCCCGAGCCGCGGGAGATGCACCGTCTGGAAATTCAATCCAGGTCTGCGAGGCTGTGAAAGTTTACAGCCTGCCAGCGCGATGGATTGCCATAATTGAACCATGAAAGCAGCCCTGAAGCCCACTGGAGGGCTATGAACATTGAAAAACACAATGGGGTAAAAAATAGTGTGGCAATATTAACGGACCCTACTGGAAGGGAATGATTGTGACTTCAAATCCCAGCATACAGCTTACTGAAAAGCAAATGCAATTTGGGTAAAAAAACATTTTGAAGTACTTACCGGATTTTGCTTGTTGCCCTTTCCCTTTGATAAAGTTGCATGCGCAACGAAACGCGTCAGGGATTTACACCAGTTGGGGCTGCTAGCGTGGTTCTGAGCAATAAAAGATTTGAATCTATCCTCGTGGAGTGGCGTTTCCTTGTTCCGGGGCACCTTGGTGAATGGATAATACGCGGCAGGTCCCGAGCCGCGGGAGATGCACCGTCTGGAAATTCAATCCAGGTCTGCGAGGCTGTGAAAGTTTACAGCCTGCCAGCGCGATGGATTGCCATAATTGAACCATGAAAGCAGCCCTGAAGCCCACTGGAGGGCTATGAACATTGAAAAACACAATGGGGTAAAAAATAGTGTGGCAATATTAACGGACCCTACTGGAAGGGAATGATTGTGACTTCAAATCCCAGCATACAGCTTACTGAAAAGCAAATGCAATTTGGGTAAAAAAACATTTTGAAGTACTTACCGGATTTTGCTTGTTGCCCTTTCCCTTTGATAAAGTTGCATGCGCAACGAAACGCATCAGGGATTTACACCAGTTGGGGCTGCTAGCGTGGTTCTGAGCAATAAAAGATTTGAATCTATCCTCGTGGAGTGGCGTTTCCTTGTTCCGGGGCACCTTGGTGAATGGATAATACGCGGCAGGTCACGAGCCGCGGGAGATGCACCGTCTGGAAATTCAATCCAGGTCTGCGAGGCTGTGAAAGTTTACAGCCTGCCAGCGCGATGGATTGCCATAATTGATCCATGAAAGCAGCCCTGAAGCCCACTGGAGGGCTATGAACATTGAAAAACACAATGGGGTAAAAAATAGTGTGGCAATATTAACGGACCCTACTGGAAGGGAATGATTGTGACTTCAAATCCCAGCATACAGCTTACTGAAAAGCAAATGCAATTTGGGTAAAAAAACATTTTGAAGTACTTACCGGATTTTGCTTGTTGCCCTTTCCCTTTGATAAAGTTGCATGCGCAACGAAACGCGTCAGGGATTTACACCAGTTGGGGCTGCTAGCGTGGTTCTGAGCAATAAAAGATTTGAATCTATCCTCGTGGAGTGGCGTTTCCTTGTTCCGGGGCACCTTGGTGAATGGATAATACGCGGCAGGTCCCGAGCCGCGGGAGATGCACCGTCTGGAAATTCAATCCAGGTCTGCGAGGCTGTGAAAGTTTACAGCCTGCCAGCGCGATGGATTGCCATAATTGAACCATGAAAGCAGCCCTGAAGCCCACTGGAGGGCTATGAACATTGAAAAACACAATGGGGTAAAAAATAGTGTGGCAATATTAACGGACCCTACTGGAAGGGAATGATTGTGACTTCAAATCCCAGCATACAGCTTACTGAAAAGCAAATGCAATTTGGGTAAAAAAACATTTTGAAGTACTTACCGGATTTTGCTTGTTGCCCTTTCCCTTTGATAAAGTTGCATGCGCAACGAAACGCGTCAGGGATTTACACCAGTTGGGGCTGCTAGCGTGGTTCTGAGCAATAAAAGATTTGAATCTATCCTCGTGGAGTGGCGTTTCCTTGTTCCGGGGCACCTTGGTGAATGGATAATACGCGGCAGGTCCCGAGCCGCGGGAGATGCACCGTCTGGAAATTCAATCCAGGTCTGCGAGGCTGTGAAAGTTTACAGCCTGCCAGCGCGATGGATTGCCATAATTGAACCATGAAAGCAGCCCTGAAGCCCACTGGAGGGCTATGAACATTGAAAAACACAATGGGGTAAAAAATAGTGTGGCAATATTAACGGACCCTACTGGAAGGGAATGATTGTGACTTCAAATCCCAGCATACAGCTTACTGAAAAGCAAATGCAATTTGGGTAAAAAAACATTTTGAAGTACTTACCGGATTTTGCTTGTTGCCCTTTCCCTTTGATAAAGTTGCATGCGCAACGAAACGCGTCAGGGATTTACACCAGTTGGGGCTGCTAGCGTGGTTCTGAGCAATAAAAGATTTGAATCTATCCTCGTGGAGTGGCGTTTCCTTGTTCCGGGGCACCTTGGTGAATGGATAATACGCGGCAGGTCCCGAGCCGCGGGAGATGCACCGTCTGGAAATTCAATCCAGGTCTGCGAGGCTGTGAAAGTTTACAGCCTGCCAGCGCGATGGATTGCCATAATTGAACCATGAAAGCAGCCCTGAAGCCCACTGGAGGGCTATGAACATTGAAAAACACAATGGGGTAAAAAATAGTGTGGCAATATTAACGGACCCTACTGGAAGGGAATGATTGTGACTTCAAATCCCAGCATACAGCTTACTGAAAAGCAAATGCAATTTGGGTAAAAAAACATTTTGAAGTACTTACCGGATTTTGCTTGTTGCCCTTTCCCTTTGATAAAGTTGCATGCGCAACGAAACGCGTCAGGGATTTACACCAGTTGGGGCTGCTAGCGTGGTTCTGAGCAATAAAAGATTTGAATCTATCCTCGTGGAGTGGCGTTTCCTTGTTCCGGGGCACCTTGGTGAATGGATAATACGCTGCAGGTCCCGAGCCGCGGGAGATGCACCGTCTGGAAATTCAATCCAGGTCTGCGAGGCTGTGAAAGTTTACAGCCTGCCAGCGCGATGGATTGCCATAATTGAACCATGAAAGCAGCCCTGAAGCCCACTGGAGGGCTATGAACATTGAAAAACACAATGGGGTAAAAAATAGTGTGGCAATATTAACGGACCCTACTGGAAGGGAATGATTGTGACTTCAAATCCCAGCATACAGCTTACTGAAAAGCAAATGCAATTTGGGTAAAAAAACATTTTGAAGTACTTACCGGATTTTGCTTGTTGCCCTTTCCCTTTGATAAAGTTGCATGCGCAACGAAACGCGTCAGGGATTTACACCAGTTGGGGCTGCTAGCGTGGTTCTGAGCAATAAAAGATTTGAATCTATCCTCGTGGAGTGGCGTTTCCTTGTTCCGGGGCACCTTGGTGAATGGATAATACGCAGCAGGTCCCGAGCCGCGGGAGATGCACCGTCTGGAAATTCAATCCAGGTCTGCGAGGCTGTGAAAGTTTACAGCCTGCCAGCGCGATGGATTGCCATAATTGAACCATGAAAGCAGCCCTGAAGCCCACTGGAGGGCTATGAACATTGAAAAACACAATGGGGTAAAAAATAGTGTGGCAATATTAACGGACCCTACTGGAAGGGAATGATTGTGACTTCAAATCCCAGCATACAGCTTACTGAAAAGCAAATGCAATTTGGGTAAAAAAACATTTTGAAGTACTTACCGGATTTTGCTTGTTGCCCTTTCCCTTTGATAAAGTTGCATGCGCAACGAAACGCGTCAGGGATTTACACCAGTTGGGTTTGCTAGCGTGGTTCTGAGCAATAAAAGATTTGAATCTATCCTCGTGGAGTGGCGTTTCCTTGTTCCGGGGCACCTTGGTGAATGGATAATACGCTGCAGGTCCCGAGCCGCGGGAGATGCACCGTCTGGAAATTCAATCCAGGTCTGCGAGGCTGTGAAAGTTTACAGCCTGCCAGCGCGATGGATTGCCATAATTGAACCATGAAAGCAGCCCTGAAGCCCACTGGAGGGCTATGAACATTGAAAAACACAATGGGGTAAAAAATAGTGTGGCAATATTAACGGACCCTACTGGAAGGGAATGATTGTGACTTCAAATCCCAGCATACAGCTTACTGAAAAGCAAATGCAATTTGGGTAAAAAAACATTTTGAAGTACTTACCGGATTTTGCTTGTTGCCCTTTCCCTTTGATAAAGTTGCATGCGCAACGAAACGCGTCAGGGATTTACACCAGTTGGGGCTGCTAGCGTGGTTCTGAGCAATAAAAGATTTGAATCTATCCTCGTGGAGTGGCGTTTCCTTGTTCCGGGGCACCTTGGTGAATGGATAATACGCGGCAGGTCCCGAGCCGCGGGAGATGCACCGTCTGGAAATTCAATCCAGGTCTGCGAGGCTGTGAAAGTTTACAGCCTGCCAGCGCGATGGATTGCCATAATTGAACCATGAAAGCAGCCCTGAAGCCCACTGGAGGGCTATGAACATTGAAAAACACAATGGGGTAAAAAATAGTGTGGCAATATTAACGGACCCTACTGGAAGGGAATGATTGTGACTTCAAATCCCAGCATACAGCTTACTGAAAAGCAAATGCAATTTGGGTAAAAAAACATTTTGAAGTACTTACCGGATTTTGCTTGTTGCCCTTTCCCTTTGATAAAGTTGCATGCGCAACGAAACGCGTCAGGGATTTACACCAGTTGGGGCTGCTAGCGTGGTTCTGAGCAATAAAAGATTTGAATCTATCCTCGTGGAGTGGCGTTTCCTTGTTCCGGGGCACCTTGGTGAATGGATAATACGCGGCAGGTCCCGAGCTGCGGGAGATGCACCGTCTGGAAATTCAATCCAGGTCTGCGAGGCTGTGAAAGTTTACAGCCTGCCAGCGCGATGGATTGCCATAATTGAACCATGAAAGCAGCCCTGAAGCCCACTGGAGGGCTATGAACATTGAAAAGCACAATGGGGTAAAAAATAGTGTGGCAATATTAACGGACCCTACTGGAAGGGAATGATTGTGACTTCAAATCCCAGCATACAGCTTACTGAAAAGCAAATGCAATTTGGGTAAAAAAACATTTTGAAGTACTTACCGGATTTTGCTTGTTGCCCTTTCCCTTTGATAAAGTTGCATGCGCAACGATACGCGTCAGCGATTTACACCAGTTGGGGCTGCTAGCGTGGTTCTGAGCAATAAAAGATTTGAATCTATCCTCGTGGAGTGGCGTTTCCTTGTTCCGGGGCACCTTGGTGAATGGATAATACGCTGCAGGTCCCGAGCCGCGGGAGATGCACCGTCTGGAAATTCAATCCAGGTCTGCGAGGCTGTGAAAGTTTACAGCCTGCCAGCGCGATGGATTGCCATAATTGAACCATGAAAGCAGCCCTGAAGCCCACTGGAGGGCTATGAACATTGAAAAACACAATGGGGTAAAAAATAGTGTGGCAATATTAACGGACCCTACTGGAAGGGAATGATTGTGACTTCAAATCCCAGCATACAGCTTACTGAAAAGCAAATGCAATTTGGGTAAAAAAACATTTTGAAGTACTTACCGGATTTTGCTTGTTGCCCTTTCCCTTTGATAAAGTTGCATGCGCAACGAAACGCGTCAGGGATTTACACCAGTTGGGGCTGCTAGCGTGGTTCTGAGCAATAAAAGATTTGAATCTATCCTCGTGGAGTGGTGTTTCCTTGTTCCGGGGCACCTTGGTGAATGGATAATACGCGGCAGGTCCCGAGCCGCGGGAGATGCACCGTCTGGAAATTCAATCCAGGTCTGCGAGGCTGTGAAAGTTTACAGCCTGCCAGCGCGATGGATTGCCATAATTGAACCATGAAAGCAGCCCTGAAGCCGACTAGAGGGCTATGAACATTGAAAAACACAATGGGGTAAAAAATAGTGTGGCAATATTAACGGACCCTACTGGAAGGGAATGATTGTGACTTCAAATCCCAGCATACAGCTTACTGAAAAGCAAATGCAATTTGGGTAAAAAAACATTTTGAAGTACTTACCGGATTTTGCTTGTTGCCCTTTCCCTTTGATAAAGGTGCATGCGCAACGAAACGCGTCAGGGATTTACACCAGTTGGGACTGCTAGCGTGGTTCTGAGCAATAAAAGATTTGAATCTATCCTTGTGGAGTGGCGTTTCCTTGTTCCGGGGCACCTTGGTGAATGGATAATACGCGGCAGGTCCCGAGCCGCGGGAGATGCACCGTCTGGAAATTCAATCCAGGTCTGCGAGGCTGTGAAAGTTTACAGCCTGCCAGCGCGATGGATTGCCATAATTGAACCATGAAAGCAGCCCTGATGCCCACTGGAGGGCTATGAACATTGAAAAATACAATGGGGTAAAAAATAGTGTGGCAATATTAACCGACCCTGCTGGAAGGGAATGATTGTGACTTCAAATCCCAGCATACAGCTTACTGAAAAGCAAATGCAATTTGGGTAAAAAAACATTTTGAAGTACTTACCGGATTTTGCTTGTTGCCCTTTCCCTTTGATAAAGTTGCATGCGCAACGAAACGCGTCAGGGATTTACACCAGTTGGGACTGCTAGCATGGTTCTGAGCAATAAAAGATTTGAATCTATCCTCGTGAAGTGGCGTTTTCTTGTTCCGGTGCACCTTGGTGAATGGATAATACGCTGCAGGTCCCGAGCCGCGGGAGATGCACCGTCTGGAAATTCAATTCAGGTCTGCGCGGCTGTGAAAGTTTACAGCCTGCCAGCGCGATGGATTGCCATAATTGAACCATGAAAGCAGCCCTGAAGCCCACTGGAGGGCTATGAACATTGAAAAACACAATGGGGTAAAAAATAGTGTGGCAATATTAACGGACCCTACTGGAAGGGAATGATTGTGACTTCAAATCCCAGCATACAGCTTACTGAAAAGCAAATGCAATTTGGGTAAAAAAACATTTTGAAGTACTTACCGGATTTTGCTTGTTGCCCTTTCCCTTTGATAAAGTTGCATACGCAACGGAACGCGTCAGGGATTTACACCGGTTGGGGCTGCTAGCGTGGTTCTGAGCAATAAAAGATTTGAATCTAAACCTCGTGGAGTGGCGTTTCCTTGTTCCGCGGCACCTTGGTGAATGGATTATACGCGGCAGGTCCCGAGCTGCGGGAGATGCACCGTCTGGAAATTCAATCCAGGTCTGCGAGGCTGTGAAAGTTTACAGCCTACCAGTGCGATGGATTGCCATAATTGAACCATGAAAGCAGCCCTGAAGCCCACTGGAGCGCTATGAACATTGAAAAGACAATGGGGTAAAAAATAGTGTGGCAATATTAACGGACCCTACTGGAAGGGAACAATTGTGACTTCAAATCCCAGCATACAGGTTACTGAAAAGCAAATGCAATTTGGGTAAAAAAACATTTTGAAGTACTTACCGGATTTTACTTGTTGCCCTTTCCCTTTGATAAAGTTGCATGCGCAACGATACGCGTCAGCGATTTACACCAGTTGGGGCTGCTAGCGTGGTTTTGAGCAATAAAAGATTTGAATCTATCCTCGTGGAGTGGCGTTTCCTTGTTCCGGGGCACCTTGGTGAATGGATAATACGCTGCAGGTCCCGAGCCGCGGGAGATGCACCGTCTGGAAATTCAATCCAGGTCTGCGAGGCTGTGAAAGTTTACAGCCTGCCAGCGCTATGGATTGCCATAATTGAACCCTAAAAGCAGCCCTGAAGCCCACTGGAGGGCTATGAACATTGAAAAACACAATGGGGTAAAAAATAATGTGGCAATATTAACGGACCCTACTGGAAGGGAATGATTGTGACTTCAAATTCCAGCATACAGCTTACTGAAAAGCAAATGCAATTTGGGTAAAAAAACATTTTGAAGTACTTACCGGATTTTGCTTGTTGCCCTTTCCCTTTGATAAAGTTGCATGCGCAACGAAACGCGTCAGGGATTTACACCAGTTGGTGCTGCTAGCGTGGTTCTGAGCAATAAAAGATTTGAATCTATCCTCGTGGAGTGGTGTTTCCTTGTTCCGGGGCACCTTGGTGAATGGATAATACGCGACAGGTCCCGAGCCGCGGGAGATGCACCGTCTGGAAATTCAATCCAGGTCTGCGAGGCTGTGAAAGTTTACAGCCTGCCAGCGCGATGGATTGCCATAATTGAACCATGAAAGCAGCCCTGAAGCCGACTAGAGGGCTATGAACATTGAAAAACACAATGGGGTAAAAAATAGTGTGGCAATATTAACGGACCCTACTGGAAGGGAATGATTGTGACTTCAAATCCCAGCATACAGCTTACTGAAAAGCAAATGCAATTGGGTAAAAAAAACATTTTGAAGTACTTACCGGATGTTGCTTGTTGCCCTTTCCGTTTGATAAAGTTGCATGCGCAACGAAACGCGCCAGGGATTTACACCAGTTGGGGCTGCTAGCGTGGTTCTGAGCAATAAAAGATTTGAATCTATCCTCGTGGAGTGGCGTTTCCTTGTTCCGGGGCACCTTGGTGAATGGATATATATATATATATATATATATATATATATATATATATATATATATATATATATATATATATATATGATTTTTTTCCCCGGAGTTTTGTACAGTGCTAACTAGACCCAAATGTATCAGAGCAATTTCCATGAGCACCAGTCGCTTTACAGACGGGCACATTCATTTTGTTAGGCACAAGGAGATGATGTGATTTGCCCAGAATCACAGGATGTTGAGCGACCCTCCTGAAACTCGAATACAGTTCACCAGCTTCAAGGTTAACCGCTCCAGCCGTTAGGCCACATCCTCTACAGTCTATATGTGCGCCTTTTACTTAAAATGAGATATGTAAATGTCATTCTGATCATATCTGTGCATCGTATAAAGATATTTGGTATTTTCTTATGTTTGCATATGCCATTTTGTTCAATTAGATTAGAATATTTTTGTAAACAAATAATTTAAAACTGGGAAAAGGACTTTTCTTGTTGAAATCCTAGTACATCAATAATAACAGTGTTCTTTACAGTTAACATCGAAACTTGTCACAGTGCTGACTAAAAGAGTGCGGACAATTGCCTGAAAAAAGGCAAACAGATTTGCCCATAACATAAACCGAGTGAAATGAACAGTATCTCAGAGTTGGGATGTCATTTAACCTATGAGGAAACGCAATGACTGCAATGAGTGAGAGCGGGAACCATTTCATGAAGTTTACTCGCCAGTACCCTAACAATTACTATGGGGCCTATTACGATGGCGGTCGAACGAGTGTTGGACCACCATTGTTGTGGGGACTTGACCAACCGACAGGTAGTTGGTGGTCCCATCTGCCAAATTAGGAAACATGCCTCTTTGTATTGAGGCTTGTGCTGAGGCCCATAAAAGGGCTGCAGCACAGGCCCCAATGCAATGAGGCATGTTTACAAACATCCCTGCACCCTGCTGTGCCTACCACATGATGCAGGAATGTTTAGGGCCGTACCTGCTCCCATAGTGGAGGGCCACGGGGACAAGGGCCCTGCTATGGGCCCTAAAAAAACCTTTCCGCCAGCCTTTTCACGTCTGAAGAACCGGAATGGTGGAAAGGTTGATCGTAATCAAAACGGTGGAGAAGGCACCATCCCCATTGTGGGGAATGCGATCCGACCGACTGCCCGATGGGGTCCTTGAGCCCGTCAGAAGCTGTCGGTCGGTCCCTGGGATAATGCGGTCAGATCAACAGCATCGTAAGGCGGAGGTCTGACCTCAGTTAAAGATGTCAGTGGGACCGACACCCATGTGCCGTCAGTGTCGGTCCCACTGACATTGTAATCTGCCCCAGGTCATCACTGTTTTTTTTATCACAGTATCTACTCCTGCAGCTTCTGATTAACCACTAACACCAAGATCAGAATACTGCAGTGCCTATATTTATTAACACATGCCACACCACATTAATCAGCCGGATATTGCTATTAGTATCATGGCAGGAAAAGCTTAAGAAATCCATTCCCAACATCTCTAATGTTGAACACATCAACGTGCAGTAGTTCAAGTTGCTAAATCACAAATGTCTCTAATAGATATACATGTTACATCTCAGTAGCCCACACTCCCATCATAGGTTACTTCAGCACTAATTCAGGAATGCCATCTGCCAGAAAAAGATTGAATGAAAATAGATAATTTTACCAGCGATTCTGGGTTGCCTTTGAAGGCTTACTTGGTCCAAGATCTAAACTTCTGAAAAAGTGGCAGACAATATCATTTTGGCCTTTTTGAGTTGTTAATATCATAGTTCTGCCAGGCATCACAAATACATTAAAATAGCCTGCTAAAAGCCAAGAGTTTTAAACTGGGCACTTATAAGCATCAGATATGAACTACTGTGTGATACACTGGACAAACATTAGGTGCAAACTTAAGTCTTGAACATATCATTTTCAAGAGGGAAAAACAATGAAATAAGTGTTCATGGGGTTAAATTGCTCTGCCGGTGGTCCTTCTGGAAGGAATATGAATGACAGATTCAGGTGAACTTGACTATTGCTCCTCACAAAAAATCTGCCCTATTTTCCTCATCTATTCTCAGCGAAGCCTACGCAAAATACAAATTATTTGGCAAAGCTTAAAAAATTCTTAAGTGAAATTAGGCAAGTTTCTCAAAATTTCACAAAATGCAATTTTGCATAATTTTCACTCCTGCAAGATTGGTTAATGCAAGAAAAGTCTCAGGAAGCGATATCATGGGCTCACCATAAAGAGTTGTAGACATAATTTTGCCCCAAATAGTGCATCTGCCTGAGGGTGGCATAAAGAGGACAAATATCTTTATTTCTCTTTGTGATTTCCTCTTTGCATGTGTGCTGCCTCAAAGAATAGTTTCTGTGCAGGAAGATGCTCCTTCCTGCTCAAAACTATCCTGACCATAATGCAGGCACCAATGCAGTTATGGTGCAAAGCTGCCTATGCAGAGCTTGCAGAGAGAGAGAACTGTGTCATTTTTTAAATAATATGGTGCAGTTCTGCTCCCTCCCTTTCATGCAACGCTGCACAGCAACTTCACTTGTTGCCCTGTGTGAAATATTTATAAATACGAGCCCTGGCATTTGCCCCAGACATACTTTGGCTCTGTCCCTTGGCTGTACAGACCAAAAGCTGTTGCCAGCCTGATCCAGCTATGCAAGTCTATATCTTCTTTCTCACTAAGGCAGACTTTACATATAGCAAGATCAGATATCAAACTTAAGCTCTTCATGCTGTATACCTTTACTGTTCTTGCTATTGTCAATATGATGATGAACTTTGGCATGATTTTTCTAGATATGATCCGTACTAGATTAATTTAAAGTAACTAATGTAAATACTGTTAGTATTTGAACTATGGAAAATATTTACAAAATGTATTTTGCAATAGGGGAAGCAGTAGTACATTCACTACAAAGTGCTAGTCACAAACATATGTGCGAAGACCTCTGGCTCTGCCTCTTCCATATTTTCTGTGTGGAGATATCCGAACACTTAGGTATACATTTTGAAATCGATTTGGAAGAGACAGGGGGAGTGGTGGGAAAATTGAGACTACTTAATAGAAGAAGGTCCGTGAAATTTAAGGAGGGTTTTAGGGAGAGGTTTAGGGAGGCTCATGCTAATACGATCACCCACCCACACACAAAACAGTAACGCCATCGCTATTCACAAACTACATTTCTAAAGTTGCTAAAGCCCTATGAGCAGGGCTACTGGAAGTAACTTTTGATCCATTTGTGCTAGAAACATTTTTTGTTTGTTAAAATCTGCAGATTGTGCAGCAGATGATGGATTACGTGGGCAATGTGGCAAATTATAAATTGTATGGAAAAGGCAGCATCTGCAAAATCACATAATTACAGTGGTCATGTCTATAGTCACAAAATAGTAGTAAATCTACTCAAACTCAGCCTTGGAGGAAGTCCATCATCATACATGGCTACTAACAGGCAATGCATCACACTTCCAGAGAAAATAATGGAGGCAGGAAAGTAAACTAACAACCCATAGGAAATAAGCAAATTGTTTAGACTTTTACATTTTACCCACACATATACACACACACACATTTATTTATATATGTATATATGTGTTTGTATATATTTGTATATATATGAGTAGTATAGGTGTTTATATATGTGTGTGTATATATATTATATATATATATATATTTTTTTTTTTACTGAAAAAAAATCAAAGATTTATGTAGCATTATAGTTAGGTGAGAATTTTATTAAGCTCTGGTAACTATATCTCTTGCTATAAGGTAACTGTAACTCACGTCCCCGCCATGCACAGCTATCTTATCAATAATTTCATTGCAGTGACATTATCAATGATATCACAGAAAATGTAATGAGTGATGTAATATGTGGGGTAATTAGCAGTGGTGGGGTCCCAAGTTATAGTTACGATTAGGATATGAGTTATAGTTACCAGAGTTAACGATAACTTGTGGGTTTGTACATTTAAAACATTACAGTGTCACTGAAATTCTTACCTATAACATCACTTTAACCTTTGTATTTTTTCAGCAAATTTCTAGCATTTTTTAAATGTTAAGTAATCTTTTGGTACTGTACGTAAAGTCAACCTCCCGCCACACACGGCCTTTGGCATTTGAGATGTCATCAGTGATGTCATCAGTGACGACACTGACTATTTCATGAGTGATGTAATATGTGAGGTCATAAGCAGTGCATTGCGGGTCGCGGGTTATAGTTAGCTCAGCTAATTATACCGGCTCAATTTCTCTGGTTTTGTAAGAGTGAAATATCAGCCTAACTATAACGTCCCTGTAACCTTTGGATTTTTCACTGAATATATATATATATATATATATATATATATATATATATATATATATATATATATATATAAAGTCCCAGACGCTGCACTTCGTGGTTCCCAGCCTCCGGCGTCGGTGCCTGCAAACGGCGGCAACAGCCGTATAAAATGAAAGGATTTCCGTATTTTGTTCAATTTGTCCAAAATGACGAGATGCGGCACACCAGAAGAAGCACAGATTTTATTGTGCACAAACCAAAGAGCGACGCGTTTCGGCGTTAAGCCTTTGTCAAGCAATTTCCTGTACTGCAAATTCCCATAAAAATACAACTAAGGGTTAAGCGACATAGAAAAAATACTTCCGTAATTTATACAAATCTACTTATCCACAGTACAGCAAATGCGATAATCACTAAATAATATTGTGATAAATAATATATTCTTGATTAATCAATTCTTCACAATTACAAATTTATAACTGTTTAGCAGTACACGTGAAAATTTGTAATGATGCATGTGGATAACAAGTTTATCTATACTGAGGCGTACAATAGAATTCAGTAACGTTTTCAGTGCAAAATAAAGCACACCGCATCATAAAAGAAGGGAAAGAAGATACGATAATATCTGTATATGCGGCTTTGGTCTCCCAGCATTCCCATACTCTGTATATTTGCACATTTTAACACATTTTATAATCATTTTATAATCAAAACAACACAACAGTGAACGGCGTGAATTCAATTTGACCCACCGTCACTTATGATCATATAGTGAACAATAAAGTTTTGTTCAAAATTGTAGTTTGTATTAATTCATCATAACTACACTACACTTAGTGAATGTACAAGTGTAATACGAGTGTATCATGGATATGGCGCTATTATGGGGCCATAAAAAATGTGTTGAGTGCCACCATGCCGCATTGTATCTAGTTTCAATGCGCTGCAGCACGCTCCTATGGTCTTATTAGGTGAACGGTAACAATTGGGACTAACCAAATTTCGCAAAGTGGCATCCTATCGGATTTAACTATGGTGCGGCAAACTAATGTGATACCCCCATAGTAGCAGCCTGTCTCTATCCAACACCCATCCACGATGCAGGCCACAGTGGATCTGCTTTACAATCGAGGGTGTGAAAATGTTTACATTCAGCCATAAGGCAATATGTCACTGCCAATGGAATTACATTACAAAAAGACAGACTTTTACAATCGCATCAGCCATAAATACTATGACTGACTCAATGCCATATTACTAGCTCTTATTAAACGAAACTAAGCTACATCAGGCCTCCATAATCAATCTGATGTGGCAATTCGCGTGTCTCAGTTAGTCACCGTGGCGGCAGAATGATATATACATTTATATTAGGAGGCTGGATGGTAAATACAAAACACATGGCCTCAAAACCCCATCATGAAACTGAATATATCTATGTATGCCTCAAAATACTTTGTCGTCCCAATTGTGATAATTATACAGCCAGGAAAAGGACCTTAAGTAAAGTGCTAGAGAAGTAAAAAGTGTAAGTGTTAAAAATACAAGAGCAACTACGCTCGATGTGCGATAAGTGAATACAAAAGCCCAGACACCCATAACAAGGACCTTGTATTGTTCAGACAGTGAGTAAGGTACTTGAGCTAATAACCATGTTGTACCTAAATAATAGGATCGCAATTGCGGTCTATACCCATGCTTCAGATGTAGAGGTCCTACTTAAAAGTGACATGATAGCTGCTTACAACAATTTAAAATTACTGAAAAGGTAAAGATAGAGAAGAGCAGAAGCTCCAAGATTAGCGGCCTATATGGGTGGCAAGTTCCTCTCCCCATTCAAACCTTTCGGTGTCTTGCAGTCCAATTCTATTATGTACTTGGACTCAAGAACCCTGAGATTTTTCTCTCTGTTTCCACCTCGTATGTGCAATGGAATCCTGTCTATACCATAAAGCTAAATACTGAGCATTACTTTTATGTTTGTCGGCAAAATGCCGAGCAACAGGATAGTTGAAATCAAGATTTTTCACAGCTCTCAAATGCTGTAGTATGCGTTGTTTTAGTGGGAGCTTAGTGCTGCCTACGTACCGGAGACCACACGGGCACTCCAGCACGTAGACAGCAAAATCACTGTTGCAATTTATACTTTGAGTGATTTTCTTTGTGCCCCTAAGCTTGTTATGTATTCTTTACAGTTTCTGCCATTATGGCAGGCTTTACATGTTCCCACAAGTGGTGAACCCATTTAGTGCTGTTAACCAATTCTTTTGCGGATTATCTGAGGGATAGCTATGAACTAACCGATCCTTAAGTGACCTTGCTCGCTTGTATGTGACCTGTGGGCTGCTACCCACACTATTACCTGATATGGGATCTGCTACCAACAGGTTCCAATGGGCTTTCATAGCTTTCTTTAGGGCCCACGCACCTTTACTGAAGGTGGTAATCATCCGTGGTGCTATATTGTCTTTCTGCAAACTCTTCTTGATTTTAGTTTTGGAAGGATTAAATAACAGCTCATTCTGTGTGATGCTACTGGCCTTCTCTTTGGCCTTGTGTAATCACACTATTCTTGTAGCCTCTATTTCTAAAACGTGTGGTGATATTATCCTGCTCAATCTGAAAATCCTCGTTTGTGCTGCAATTGCGGCGAGCCCTCAACAACTCCCCATAGGGGATGCTGTTAACCAAAGGGATAGGATGGTGGCTCGCCGCATGCAATACGGTGTTCCCCGCCGTTTCCTTGCGGAACAAACGCGTTGTAATTCGATTCTGCTTGACCTCCACTATTGTGTCCAAGAACTCACAATAATTTGTGTCAATCTTGTGTGTGAATTTCAGATTAAGGTCATTTACTCCCAGCTCGTAAATGAACTCCTTGGCCAAGGATTCTGACCCATCCCAAATCAGGAACAGGTCGTCGATATACCTGATCCATATTAATACATGATCAGTATATCGCTCAAACCTCTCCGTCCAAACCACCTGTTCCTCCCACCAGCCCAGGAACAAATTCGCCAGACTGGGGGCGAAACAGGTGCCCATGGCAGTACCAGATCGCTGTCGGTACACAGATTTTTCAAAAAGAAAAATATTCTGTTGAAGACAGAAAAGCATCATAGTTTCCAACATCTTGTTGTGTTGTATAAGACTAATGTGTCTGCTTCTAAGAAAATACATACATGCAGATACACCTATGGTCTGTTCAATACATGTGTACAACGAGCAAATGTCCAATGCTATCATGTGATAGCCTTGTTCCCATTGGACATCGTGCAACCTCCGTAAAAAATCTGAACTGTCCTTACAGTATGATCGTAAATTCAACACATATTTAGATAGAAAAATATCCAAAAAATAGAAGTATTCTCTAGCAGGCCACCATTGGAGGAAACTATGGGACGCCCTGGTGGATTAGTGGCGTCTTTGTGTATTTTCGGCAGAAAATACAAACACGGAATCCGTGGATTGTCAGTTCTCAAAAATCTATATTCCTCGATATCCAATAAGCCTTGGGGAACAAGGCTATCACATGATAGCATTGGACATTTGCTCGTTGTACACATGTATTGAACAGACCATAGGTGTATCTGCATGTATGTATTTTCTTAGAAGCAGACACATTAGTCTTATACAACACAACAAGATGTTGGAAACTATGATGCTTTTCTGTCTTCAACAGAATATTTTTCTTTTTGAAAAATCTGTGTACCGACAGCGATCTGGTACTGCCATGGGCACCTGTTTCGCCCCCAGTCTGGCGAATTTGTTCCTGGGCTGGTGGGAGGAACAGGTGGTTTGGACGGAGAGGTTTGAGCGATATACTGATCATGTATTAATATGGATCAGGTATATCGACGACCTGTTCCTGATTTGGGATGGGTCAGAATCCTTGGCCAAGGAGTTCATTTACGAGCTGGGAGTAAATGACCTTAATCTGAAATTCACACACAAGATTGACACAAATTATTGTGAGTTCTTGGACACAATAGTGGAGGTCAAGCAGAATCGAATTACAACGCGTTTGTTCCGCAAGGAAACGGCGGGGAACACCGTATTGCATGCGGCGAGCCACCATCCTATCCCTTTGGTTAACAGCATCCCCTATGGGGAGTTGTTGAGGGCTCGCCGCAATTGCAGCACAAACGAGGATTTTCAGATTGAGCAGGATAATATCACCACACGTTTTAGAAATAGAGGCTACAAGAATAGTGTATTACACAAGGCCAAAGAGAAGGCCAGTAGCATCACACAGAATGAGCTGTTATTTAATCCTTCCAAAACTAAAATCAAGAAGAGTTTGCAGAAAGACAATATAGCACCACGGATGATTACCACCTTCAGTAAAGGTGCGTGGGCCCTAAAGAAAGCTATGAAAGCCCATTGGAACCTGTTGGTAGCAGATCCCATATTAAGTAATAGTGTGGGTAACAGCCCACAGGTCACATACAAGCGAGCAAGGTCACTTAAGGATCGGTTAGTTCATAGCTATCCCTCAGATAATCCGCAAAGAATTGGTTAACAGCACTAAATGGGTTCACCACTTGTGGAACATGTAAAGCCTGCCATAATGGCAGAAACTGTAAAGAATACATAACAAGCTTAGGGGGCACAAAGAAAATCACTCAAAGTATAAATTGCAACAGTGATTTTGCTGTCTACGTGCTGGAGTGCCCGTGTGGTCTCCGGTACGTAGGCAGCACTAAGCTCCCACTAAAACAACGCATACTACAGCATTTGAGAGCTGTGAAAAATCTTGATTTCAACTATCCTGTTGCTCGGCATTTTGCCGACAAACATAAAAGTAATGCTCAGTATTTAGCTTTTTATGGTATAGACAGGATTCCATTGCACATACGAGGTGGAAACAGAGAGAAAATCTCAGGGTTCTTGAGTCCAAGTACATAATAGAATTGGACTGCAAGACACCGAAAGGTTTGAATGGGGGAGAGGAACTTGCCACCCATATAGGCCGCTAATCTTGGAGCTTCTGCTCTTCTCTATCTTTACCTTTTCAGTAATTTTAAATTGTTGTAAGCAGCTATCATGTCACTTTTTTAAGTAGGACCTCTACATCTGAAGCATGGGTATAGACCGCAATTGCGATCCTATTGTTTAGGTACAACATGGTTATTAGCTCAAGTACCTTACTCACTGTCTGAACAATACAAGGTCCTTGTTATGGGTGTCTGGGCTTTTGTATTCACTTATCGCACATCGAGCGTAGTTGCTCTTGTATTTTTAACACTTACACTTTTTACTTCTCTAGCACTTTACTTAAGGTCCTTTTCCTGGCTGTATAATTATCACAATTGGGACGACAAAGTATTTTGAGGCATACATAGATATATTCAGTTTCATGATGGGGTTTTGAGGCCATGTGTTTTGTATTTACCATCCAGCCTCCTAATATAAATGTATATATCATTCTGCCGCCACGGTGACTAACTGAGACACGCGAATTGCCACATCAGATTGATTATGGAGGCCTGATGTAGCTTAGTTTCGTTTAATAAGAGCTAGTAATATGGCATTGAGTCAGTCATAGTATTTATGGCTGATGCGATTGTAAAAGTCTGTCTTTTTGTAATGTAATTCCATTGGCAGTGACATATTGCCTTATGGCTGAATGTAAACATTTTCACACCCTCGATTGTAAAGCAGATCCACTGTGGCCTGCATCGTGGATGGGTGTTGGATAGAGACAGGCTGCTACTATGGGGGTATCACATTAGTTTGCCGCACCATAGTTAAATCCGATAGGATGCCACTTTGCGAAATTTGGTTAGTCCCAATTGTTACCGTTCACCTAATAAGACCATAGGAGCGTGCTGCAGCGCATTGAAACTAGATACAATGCGGCATGGTGGCACTCAACACATTTTTATGGCCCCATAATAGCGCCATATCCATGATACACTCGTATTACACTTGTACATTCACTAAGTGTAGTGTAGTTATGATGAATTAATACAAACTACAATTTTGAACAAAACTTTATTGTTCACTATATGATCATAAGTGACGGTGGGTCAAATTGAATTCCGCCGTTCACTGTTGTGTTGTTTTGATTATAAAATGATTATAAAATGTGTTAAAATGTGCAAATATACAGAGTATGGGAATGCTGGGAGACCAAAGCCGCATATACAGATATTATCGTATCTTCTTTCCCTTCTTTTATGATGTGGTGTGCTTTATTTTGCACTGAAAACGTTACTGAATTCTATTGTACGCCTCAGTATAGATAAACTTGTTATCCACATGCATCATTACAAATTTTCACGTGTACTGCTAAACAGTTATAAATTTGTAATTGTGAAGAATTGATTAATCAAGAATATATTATTTATCACAATATTATTTAGTGATTATCGCATTTGCTGTACTGTGGATAAGTAGATTTGTATAAATTACGGAAGTATTTTTTCTATGTCGCTTAACCCTTAGTTGTATTTTTATGGGAATTTGCAGTACAGGAAATTGCTTGACAAAGGCTTAACGCCGAAACGCGTCGCCCTTTGGTTTGTGCACAATAAAATCTGTGCTTCTTCTGGTGTGCCGCATCTCGTCATTTTGGACAAATTGAACAAAATACGGAAATCCTTTCATATATATATATATATATATATTCACTGAAAAACCATACGTTTCAGGCACGTTATAGTTAGAAATTTGCATTTAAAAAACCTTAAAAATCACTGAAAAAACCATAAGGTTTTAGGGACAGTTATAGTTAGTTGGACATTGCACTCGTACAAAACCCGTGAAATTCCTCCGTTATAGTTAGTTCAGGTAACTATAACTCGCGCCCCTGCAATGCACTGCTGATGACGTCACATATTACATCACTCATGACATGGTCAGTGACATCACTGATGACATCACTGATGACATCTCAAATGACATCACTGATGACATCACTGATGACATCATCCAGTGACTGTGTGTTTGTGTAAAGTTTAAATATGTTTAATATATATAGGGAAAGGCGTATTGAAGAATGAGTGGGTGTATAAGTGTCTGAATGGATGATTTAGTAGGTGCGTGACTGAGTCTATAAGTGAGTGATTAAACGTTTCTTACTGGATGCATGGGTGAGTGACTAAACTGTGTGAATGTCTGTATCCGTCTGTCTGTTGTTGTGTAAGCAGCTGCATGGGTTTCTGACTAGCTAAATGAGTGTCTATATGGGTTATGGATTGGTTCTCTGAGTATCTGTATGGGTGCCTCAGTGTTTGTGTGGGTGGGGTGAGTGTGACTCTGTGCATAGATGTGTGAGTGGGTGATTCACTGGGTGCATGGTTTCAAGAGTGCGTCTGTGATGGACTGTATGGGTGGGTGAGTGTGTGTATGGGTGTGTTAGTGATTGAATGTATATCTCAGTGGTACATGTGTGAGTAACTACATATGTGAAAGGCAGTATATATGTGTGTTGGAGTATATAAATGGCTATAAGTGAGAGTGTGTGATTGTGAGAGTGGCTATATGGATGAGTGTGTGCTTGCATCAGTGATTGCATAGGAGCGTAAGAATGTGCTAGTATTTTTATGAGTAAGTGAGCTGGTGTGTATAACTGTATAGGTGAGTAAATTGGAGTGTGATTAATTATTTTCATGACTGACTAGGTGTGTGAGTACCTCTATGGATGAGTTGCGTTGTGTGAGTGTTTATATAGGTGTATGAGTGCATATGATAGTCCTGTACTGAGTGACTGTAAGTATGAGTGACTGTACGGGTGAGTGAGTAGATGTGTGTGTGTAGACCTAAGAATCAGTGAGTGGGTATGTACTTATTGGTATTGGAGTGTGTATGGTTTTGAGAATGGCAGTCTGTAATTTAGAGTGGGTGTTTCAAAACTTATATTAGGGTGTGAGAAGATGCATTAAATTCTCACATGGATGATGTCATCAGTGATGTCATCAGTGATGTCATTTGAGATGTCATCAGTGATGTCATCAGTGATGTCACTGACCATGTCATGAGTGATGTAATATGTGACGTCATCAGCAGTGCATTGCGGGGCGCGAGTTATAGTTACCTGAACTAACTATAACGGGGGAATTTCACGGGTTTTGTACGAGTGCAATGTCCAACTAACTATAACTGTCCCTAAAACCTTATGGTTTTTTCAGTGATTTTTAAGGTTTTTTAAATGCAAATTTCTAACTATAACGTGCCTAAAACCTATGGTTTTTTCAGTGAATTTCAAAGGTTTTTAAATGCTAATTTCTAACTATAACGTGTCTGAAACCTATGGTTTTTTCAGTGAATTTCAAAGGTTTTTTAAATGCTAATTCCTAACTATAACATGTCTGAAACCTACGGTTTTTTCAGTGAATTTCAAAGGTTTTGTAAATGACAATTTTTAAATGTATTAATTGTTATATTTATTTTTTAATACTGATTTACTACATTTTTAGAAACAATTTTTTTACATATTTTATTTTTTAAATTACATTGTAATTACATTATACATTACAAAAATACTTTCTCAGAATGAATTACTTTAGTTTAAATACTTTGCACATAGGCAATAGACTTTTAAGTACAGTAGTTACAGTTGTTGCAATGGGCAACACATTTTCAAACACAATGCAACATTCAGCTCAATGTGAATTTCTAGTTAAATGCAATTAGTTACTTTATGGATTACTTTTCTAACCACAGGACTGGATCCTAGATTCAGTCCTGGGACATCTCCTGTAAACAGTTGAGTAAAAGCGTTTTGGTTACATTAGTGATTTTTAAGGAATATTATTGTATTTTAAAAGTTGACACTGAGGGGTCGATTCCGATTCGGGCCGGAAATTTCTCCGACCGAGCCGGACCCGGAGAGATTTCTGACCGAATCGGACCCGTGCAGTCCGACCGAACGAGTACGATGCGTCCGTATGTTATCGGACACGAGTCGGTCGGACTCCCATTGAACTCAATGGGAGCCGGTCGTACAACGCGTACGCGGGCTCCCATTGCCTCAATGGGTGCGAGGCGGACAAGGGCGCCCCCTACAGCGAGTACGCCGCGAAGCGCTTCGTGGCGTACACGCACAGGTAGGGGACCCATGGGTCCCCCTGTGTGCGCCTCGCACGGGTATGCAGCGTACAGGGGTCCGACACGGACCCCCAAAGTACGGCTCCGACAGCGAGTTCGAGTCGGACGGCGCGAGTCGGTCGGAGCGGTCGAGGTGCGCATCGTACTTACCCGGCCGGAAAACGTCTCCATTGCGCGGTGCGAACCGGGTCCGAGCGAGTCGGTCGGAGCGGTACGATCCGGGTACGAGTCGGTCGGAGCGGTCGGGTCGCCCGGACGAGTCGGTCGGCGAATTCGCATCGTACTCGCTCGGCCGGACCCGCGTACGGTTCGGTCGGGAAACAGGCTTTCGCATGGCTTTTTTCCCGACCGAATGGTATTGGGTGCGCCTCCGACCGAGATCGGAATCGGCCCCTGAAACTTTTTCTCATAGAATCACCAATGTTATCCTATGGAAGGAAATTCACTTAGCAGGTAAAAACTGTTATCGTTACTTTTTCTTACTCAGTGTTGGATCCTGGATCCAGCACTGGTGCATCTCCTGTAAACAGTTGAAAGAATGCGTTTAAGTCATACAGGCGATTTTTAAGGAATATTTGTAGTTTGTGAAAATTGACACTTTGAAACTTTTCTGCTGAAAACCAGACAATGGATTCCTATGGAAGAAAATATAAGTTACTGGTAAGTACGGTTAAAATTACTTTTCAGGGTCAGTGCTGGGCTAAAAGATGCAGCACTGAGGTCTCTCCTGATAACAGGTGAGTAAATCGGAATTCGTATTTCGGCTGATTTTAGAGGAATATTTTAAAGTTCCAAAACTCCACACTTAGAAGAATTTCCAAGTGAAACCAGTCAATGTTAGCCTATGGAAGGAAATTCAAGTTACTGGTAAGTACGGTTAAAATTACTTTTCAGGACCAGTACTGGGCTGAAAGATACAGCACTGAGGTCTCTCCTGATAACAGGTGAGTAAATCGGAATTTGTATTTCGGCTGATTTTAGAGGAATATTTGTATGTTTCAAAAATCAACACTTAGAAACTTTTTCAGCAAAAAGCAGACAATGATATCCTATGGAAGGAAATTCAAGTTACTGGTAAGTACGGTTAAAATTACTTTTGAGGATCAGTACTGGGCTGAAAGATGCAGCACTGAGGTCTCTCCTGATAACAGGTGAGTAAATCAGAATTCGTATTTCGGCTGATTTTAGAGGAATATTTTAAAGTTCCAAAACTCCACACTTAGAAGAATTTCCAAGTGAAACCAGTCAATGTTAGCCTATGGAAGGAAATTCAAGTTACTGGTAAGTACGGTTAAAATTACTTTTCAGGACCAGTACTGGGCTGAAAGATACAGCACTGAGGTCTCTCCTGATAACAGGTGAGTAAATCGGAATTCGTATTTCGGCTGATTTTAGAGGAATATTTGTATGTTTCAAAAATCAACACTTAGAAACTTTTTCAGCAAAAAGCAGGCAATGATATCCTATGGAAGGAAATTCAAGTTACTGGTAAGTACGGTTAAAATTACTTTTCAGGATTAGTACTGGGCTGAAAGATGCAGCACTGAGGTCTCTCCTGATAACAGGTGAGTAAATCCGAATTCGTAGTTCGGCAGATTTTAGAGGAATATTTGCACAATGGTGAAGGTAGGGGCGGGGCCTGAGGTGACATCTGTGCAAACGCGCCCCGTGGCGCGTTTTAAGTTGGGGGATTAAGTCCCCTTGAATCATGAGGGTCCCTAGGGGCCAACTAGCCCACCAGGAACCTCCAGTATGCGCCAGGGGCTGCGTTGCAGAGACGTGTAGAGAGGCCACACCCCTTTTACACCTCTCTGTAACGCAGCTCTGTGGCGCTTTCTGGATGTACCTGTTGGGCTAGTTGGCCTCAGAGACCCTCAGGATTGAAGGGGATTTAATTCCCCATCTTAAAACGCGCCACGGGGCCTGTTTGCACACATGTCACCTGAAGCCCCGCCCCTCCCTTCACCACTGTGGAAACGCGCCCGTGGCGCGTTTTAAGTTGGGGGATTAAGTCCCCTTGAATCCTGAGGGTTCCTGGGGGCCAACTAGCCCACCATGTACCTCCAAAAGCGCCACAGAGCTGCGTTGCAGAGAGGTGTATAAAGGGGCGTGGCCTCTGTACACCTCTCTGCAACGCAGCCCCTGGCGCATACTGGAGGTTCCTGGTGGGCTAGTTGGCCCCCAGGGACCCCAGTATTCAAGGGAATTACTTCCCCATCTGCAAACGCGCCAGGGGCGCGTTTGCAGAGTGGTGAAGGAAGGGGCGGGGCCTGTGGGCCGATCGTTTTTTTTTCCTGAAGGGGGGCTGTGTGGCCCCCCTTCCTTTTTCTATTTTTGGGCCCTGGGGACCCTATCCCCCAGGGCCTTACCCCTTTTTTTTTTTAAATTTTAAAAAATATATATTTCTGGGGAGGGGGCCGCGTGGCCCCCTCCCGGGCCACTACTTGCCCCGGGGACCCCATCCCCCGGGGCCTGGCCTCTGGTTGGGGACTGTGGGGGTCCCCAAACCCCCACAGTCCCGCCGGCTCCCCGTGTCCTACGGGAGCCGGCATTGCTGTTCCACATGGGGAGCAGCTGACATGCTGCTCCCCATGTGGAAAGCAATCGGCTTTGGATATTGGAAGAGAGAGCAGGTTTCCCTGCTCTCTCTTCCAATATCCAAGCAGTTTGTAATGACAGGACGGGAGCCGCGAGGCTCCGTCCTGTCATTGCAAACAGCAGTGTCCCGGGGGTAGGCACCCGGGACACTGCAGGAGCCGACCCTGGGGGTGGCGGCCCCAGGGCCACCACAGGCTCCAGGAGGGGGCCGCGCGGCCCCCTCCCCACATCAGCACAGCCCCGGGAGGTGGTGGTCCCCGGGGCTTCGGGGTCCAAAACGGACCCCATTTTAATTTGTTAGTGCCCCGGGAGGTGGCGGTCCCGGGCGTGTGGAGGGCTCGAGCCCCCCACACAGGAAAAAAAAAAAAAAGAAGCCCCGGGAGGTGGTGGTCCTCGGGGCTGCGGGAGGGCTCAGAGCCCTCCCGCACCATTTAAAAAGAAAGCCCCGGGGGTGGCAGTCCTCGGGGCTTGGGGGCCTTAGAGGCCCCCCATACATAAAATAAACACCCCCCAGCATGCCCCCGGGACTTGGCCCACCCGGGGCAAGTTACATCGAGCGCGGGAGACCGCGCTTCGATTTTATCGGCAGGATCCGCGCACCCTGAGCGCATCCTGCCGATTTTTTTTTTTTAAAAAAATGCTTTTTTTGCCCAGGGGGTCCTTGTGGGACCCCCTGAGCAGACCTAGGGGGTCAGGGTGTTTCTACCCTGCCCCCTTTGTGCGTTTTGCGCACTTTTTTACTGCTTTCTTGTTCCTCGGTTCTACCGAGGAACAAGATGGCTGCCAACACTTCCTGGTTTGGAGTGTTGACATCCAATTAGCAGACAGCTCGTGATCGGGAGGGTGCGCGAATCCTACGCGGCCATAGATATATATGTACTTTTACTTTTGATTTTCTCAGCAACTACTGAACGGATTTACACCATTTAACAAAAAGGGTTCTTTCTGAACCAAGAACTACCTCTTTGCCAAATTTGGTGTAATTCCGTTCAGCAGTTCGGGCTGTAGCCGTGTCTAAAGTTTACTATGGAAAAATAAATGGGGAAAACGCATTTTGGGACCCCCCTTTTTTCTCGGCCCCCGCTTGACGAATCACCCCGAGACTTTCAGGGTAGGAGCGGACCGGAGCGCCCCACAAAGTTTAAAAATTTTGTGAAGATACGTCAACCGGCAAGAGAGTTATTTCAAATAGAATGTCGCGGATTTCCTATGGAAAATAGGTTCTAACTATAACTATCTACTGGCGACCGCCAGTAGATAATATATATATATATATATATATATATATATATATATATATATATATATATATATATATATATATATATTACCTCTTTTTACACCACTCTGCAAAAGCGCCTCTTGGTGCACTGCTGGTGGGGCGACGAGGTCCCCTTGTGTCCTGAGGACCTCAGGACTAAAGTGAACTTCATCCCCCAAGCAGCAGAGGGCCTGGAGGCACGTTTGCAGAGTGGTGAGAAAGGGGGCGTGGCGTGCGATCACCTCTCAGCAATCCCACTGTGTGGGGCTTACTGGAGGTAACAGGTAGGCTAGTTGACCCCTACGGACCCCCAGCAGCGAAGGGGACTTCATCCCCCAACCAAGAGCGCGCCAGGAGGTGTGTTTTCAGAGTGGACAATTTCCAACTTCTGGTACATTTACTTACCAGCCAGGGTCCCTCAACTATCCTGATCCTCACTAATTATGGACTACTGGATTTTTCATGGACCAAAGCTTTCACCAGTAGCAATGTATTCCAAAGTAACTAAACAAGAATCCTGAAGCTATTATAGGAATAGTTGGAAAACTACTGTTATCAGACGAGGGATGCTGGGAAACTGAAGAAGGGGATGACACGTTTGCATGAGGTCTGAATGTGTTTATTCAGAGAAACGACTTGTCTCTCTTACAGGGGCCCAGAGACAACTGCCCGACATGGAATCCCAAGGGTGTCATAGCATTCCATGACGGCACAGGGCTCTAGACATTCATCACCACACTTCTCCCCTTTTTCCAAAGATGAGCAAACAACAAATGCTGTAGATAATACAATAAAAATAGAATTGGTTGAACAAAAGTTTCTTTACAAAAACTTGACAAAATGAGGGAAAATAACGAACAGAGGAAATAATGAATAAAATAACAATACAACCCTTCCCACCCTCGTCGCCAAATTCCTGAAGAAGGGGCTGGCACATTTGCATGAGGTCTGAGTGTGTTTATTCAGAGAAATGACGTGTCTCTCTTACAGGGGCCCAGAGACAACTGCCCGCCATGGAATCCCAAGGGTGTCATAGCATTCCATGATGGCACAGTGCTCTAGACATACATCACCACAGAAACCTGTTGTTGAGGTATGATTTTGGATAATGGACGTTACTAAACTATCCAATTTGGCCTTATTAAAACCCATGCCTTTGCTATTTTCCTGGGAACTGCATGGCTCAGAAAACAAAATCCTTCTACTGACTGGGGTAAACAGACAGTCACATTCTTGCCTGAGAGGTAACTGAAGTGTTTCCTGTCAATGGCAAACTATATGGCAACATCGGCTGTTGTAAATTCCTTGCTTTTTGCTATGGTCCACACCTGGCCTACTTCATTTGCTCATTTTTTTGTTTTCTCCCTCACTTCCAATGGTTCCCTTGATTCCTTAATTTTGATGAGATGCTCGACACGGAGCACATAAAATTTCAGCATTAAAGAAGAGCATTATTATTTTTGACACATTGCATTAACATATCATTATTGAAAACAAATTAGTGTTCTGTTGTTTTTCCAGCCTCCTTAATTTTAGTAAGTAAATGCTGCAAACACGCATCCTTGATGACATTCGATTTGAAGTTGTTATGCTTTCAACCAAAACGTGTTTCGCTTATACAGGGAGCACTGGCCTGTGACTTTTTCAAGGCTGTTGATAGTGAATCAGGCACTAAAAGCATATGATTACATATATTGTTCGTACTGAGTGAGTCATAGCATACATGAATAATTTGGCACCATGCCCTAATGTGTAACATACGTGGGATATAAGGGAAGGGGATTATTAGTAGACACATTCAATGTAAACTAATTGAAGAAATATGGGGGCTTATTTGCAAGCCCCATGATTCAATTCACTTCAATGAATAAGTTTATTGTTCTAATTAATACAAATCTGCAACAATACACAAAGCAGATCATATAAATATTATAATAACAGTTCAATAAGAGAAGGCTTTATTAATATAAAAAACTAAACAGATTAGACCATATCATATATAATCAAGTTAAAAACCTATTTCATTACACAGAAATGTTATCAAGACAATTGCAAGTAAAATTATAAAAAAGTAACTAGGCAAGCAGACATTCTACAATCATAAAAGTTCCTGCATTCACCAAATTCCTCAAACAAGTGTCTCAAGAACAGCAGCGGTCCATGCAGGTAAGCGCGGTGGGGCGGGGCAGGGGGGATTTTCGACAGACAGAATAGAATTTATTTTTCCCTATTACGTCATCTGTCAACTTCTCCCCTGCTGCCCGCCCCACCACCCTTATATGCACAGACCGCCGCTGCTCAAGAAATTCTTCCAAAATACACCGACAGGACAGATGCAAATAGATTCTGGTTTGAGCTTGCACACATGATATACAGTCAGTTATAGTCCACCAGTCTGATATCTATTCAAATATAGGAGTAAGGAAATTAAAATCAACAAATATATTTCCCTATGGTCAACTGCCTTAGATTTGGAACATGCAGAAAACAGGGATCATAATTGCATTTTCTGTACTTAGAACCTTATCTGCTAAAATAAACCTCCCAATCCACTAAACCAAGAAAATACAATAATTAATTACTGCTCTGAAGATGTGTGGGTTTGATATAGTTTCCCCAGAGTTCTTAGCATTATAGTTCTGACAGAGATAAAGATAGAAACTTGAACCATGGGTTGCTGTTAGTCATCTCACAATTTACGTAAAACCTAATAAAAGCTTTCACTGTACCTTGTGCTACATTATGCAGACACAGAAAGGCTGTTAAGAAACATCATCTGTAAGGTTTGTCATGTTGAATTAAACTCAAATCTGATTTGCACGTGAGCACAGGACTGCGTGAAAATATAGCATGAAATGCAGAACGATGCACGATTTCAAACCAACAAAACATTCTTCCAGGAAATGCTGGCATCAGTTTCACAGAAAAAATATAGGTTTGAGAACAACCTTCTCAGGAACATTCTCAGACCATAAATCAAAAAGTAAAGGTTGATGAAGATGAACAATGTAACATGTCGCCACAAACGAAGCTCCCAGGTAGTTTTACGTAGTGGCTCTTTCATGTCTATTTCCCCTACTCGCCAGCTATGCTTACTATGTTTAACACGACCCAAAATAACTATGGCCATCATTTGTCACTTTTTACCAAACGATTCTTCAAATTAAATAAAAGGACAACCAGTGTCTTGTTTGATTCTCTTTAAGTTTAGTTCATACTTTTATTATATGGTGCTCCTGCTACTTATGCTGTCACTTACCTCACTTTTTTGGCTTTTTGAGGCCACATTAATGTGTGCCTAGTCCTCTGAACTGCCAGTCGTGTGTCAGCTATGTGTGGGATGTTATTTTATCTGCGCCTTTGAGTAATTGTCTTGTTCAAGGATTAAGGTTGTGAGTGGCTTTGTGTTCAGACCCACACTTTTTTTTTAATGATCCTTTGGGGTTTAACATCTAGGCCTGATAATAACGCCTTGCCATAAAATATGCTGTGCACTATGGAGTGCATGTCTTAAAAATATATTTGAAAGATGCTAAGGAAGGGAAACAACCCCGAAGGCTGAATCACTTGTTAAACACCGGTAAAATAACAGATGAGGGTAAAGTAACTGTGGTATCTCCCGCTCATGGGGAACTTTCTTTCTTCTCACCTGACCTCCCCACCTTCATCTCCTGTTAGTTTTTGTCCCCATGCCCATTGTCGATGGGAACAATTAGGCACCTGGAATGTTGTTGCCATGAGAGTTCTATGTGGGGCGCCTGGGGTATCTGAGGTGAAAGTGGACAGGCGTCAGCTGTGGCTGGGTGCTCTTCTTCATTGTTGAAAATAAAGACATCTATTTTTCATCTTTCATGGTTCTTGTGTCTGGAATCTTCTCTTCTACACTGACAACAGAGGACGGGATTGAAGGTTGACAACTGTTGGCAAGATATAGGCAGAAGAGCCTCAACAAACGCGTAAGGACTTAGGAATTTAAATAGTTTCACCTGCTGGGCACACGCCGTGAGCCCACCTCTCAAGTAAATGAAGAGAAGTGAACTTACTTTCCTTACATGGCTATTTGCAGTTTATTGGCCCTCTTGCCTGTATAGCGCTGCAACTTGAAGTTTCTTGAAGTGCTGCAACGGGAATTTTCTTGAATATATATATATATATATTTTTTTTTTCTCCATTTAACAGCACGATCTAAGCTAGTTGGCAATCCTCGGTGGTTTCAGGGCCTCACTAGCTGAGAAAGGCAGCATGACCAAGAAGGTTTCGGTGATTGCCCTGAGGTGTGAAACACCGGCTGACTAGGGTAATTTGTTTTACCATCGCAGTGTCTGCTTTTATTGGAAGTTCTCTGAGGGAAGTAGGTGCAACTGATCTTGGGCTAGACTGGCAGGCGCAACTTATCCCTCAGGCCAACAATCTATTTAGCACCTCTGATCATTATTTATTGAGAGTGGTCACACAGTCTGCTGAGTTACCTCGAGCCTGTCACGCTGACAGGAACAGCAGATGAACTGTCGTCGCTGGCCGCATGATGGCCCCCGGGGGAAGTAGGGTCGCAGACCAGTCTTCCCCCGGGGGATTCGAGCAGGAAGGACTAGGCTGGAGGTCAAGGGGGTGGAGTTGGGGAGGGGTATAAGGGTGCAGGGGAGGAAGGTTCTTCCTCTTCCTGTATCCAGCACCATTCGGGGAGGGTAGGGAACATTAATTGGACCACCCGCCCACCCTACAAATTGGGGGTTGGAGTATCGGGTTGGTTGGAGCATGCCAGTTTAGGACAGGTTGTAGGTTGGTGGGCAGTACTTTAAAGGGGTGGGGGAGTCATTGACGGGCCCACCCACCCCTCGGGGGGGAGGTTGAATGATGGGGGTGCGGGATGCATGAGTGCGATGGCAGGTGATACAGGGGAGGATGTTCGAAGATAAATGAAGAAGTGGATGGAGAACTGAAAGGGGTCATGGAGTGGAAGGTGAAGAGAGATTTGGAGCAATGTGAAAGGGATGGAGTGAATGAAACGTTGATGTTGGGGATTGTTATGGTTAAATTATGTTTATTGGTTAATTATTGGGTATACAGCCTTGTCCTAATAAATGGTCTTTTACGCTTCAACGACAGCGTGGAGTGGTTATTGCGCGAAGACCTCTACTTCATTTTTTTTTCATCAAACCACTGGGCGATGGCGTTGTATTGGAGAGTTGAGACTATGCTTCATGGCCTGTCACGCCGACAGGCTCAGCTGTTTGATTACCTTATTCAGTAGCACGGAAGTCTTACGGAGTACCATAGTGGGAACCTGCCTCATCAACAGCCAAGTATAAGTTTCGGGCTGTTAAGGAAGAACAAGGAAAGCGTTTCTTTCACCTTCTCAGGCCTGTCACGCTGACAGGCACAGCTTGAGGAAAAAAAATTATGTTCGTTTTTTCAGTCCCTTTGCTACTCCTTGGCAAACTCTGGGAGGACTGTATATTAAAGCATACCAAACCTCTGTTCTATAATGAACTAGTGTGGAATACACTTAAAAACTTACCTGGATTGTCAAGTGGCAGCTCCTCTGGCTTATCCTAGGAATCTCCTTTGGAAAGGAACAGGAAGAGTAGTCAAGGAACAAGTTCGCCTGGGAAAAGATCTTTCTTCTAACTAACATTTCAACAAACAACAGCGCCATCTAGTGAAAATTTTATTTACACTCTCTATTCTGTATAGTGTCATTTTTACATTATTAGTCTGAGTTTAGTTGTTTAGCTTTGCAGGTTTCTCACCCAAGAAAAGAGATCTTGAGGTCTACAGAGCTGGAATTGCGCTTGTATGTGCACTGGGAGAGTGATCCCTATTGCAAGTATTATAGAGTTTTATCTGCATAGTAGACAGAGTAGTCATGCAGAACGTAACAAAATCACCATTCTTTATGTTGACCCCAGGTGAACCGCCTTTGAGATGGAACAAGTGGAAGAGAGTGTTCTAACATTATGCCGTTGTTTGTGGTCCCATTTTGTGGTTAGAAAGGAAAGTAGCGTTACTGCAACACTGTCTAGGAGTGGAAGGACAGGATATTTTCGAGCATTTACCAGACCTAGGTGCCTATGAAGCTAGGGGGCTAAATGACTATGAGTTAAGCATAAAACAGCTGGATAACCATTTACTGCCCTAGATAAGTACTATAATGGAATGCTACCACTTTGGGAAGAGGGTCAGAAAGAGGGTGAGACAGTAGAGGAATTTGTGTCAGATCTAAGGACACTAGCGGCAAGTTGCAAATTTGGAGGAACGTGTAGAGGAGCATATTAGGGATCAGTTCTTATTAACATGTAAAATTGAGAGGATACGAGAGGAGTTGTGGTTAAAGGACGATCTGCCACTGGGAGAAGTGCTAATAGTGGCCAAACAGGTTGAACACATGATGCACTGCGTGCATGAGATAAAGCAGGATAGCCAGGAAAACAAAGAGTGAGTGAGATCACTGAAAACCCAAGTGACGTCATGGTGGTCAAAGGATTCAAATTGGAACCAAAGGAAAATAGGACAGGAACAAGTTTTAGCGGTAACTGTCATAGATGTGGAAAGGTGGGGCATTTAGCCAATAACAAAGAGTGTCCAGAGTTAAAAGCAACGTGCAATGGATGTGGGAAGAAAGGTCACTTCAGGATCTGTTGTAAGAGCAATGTCAATTACAGAAGTAATTTAAACTATAAGAAAAATCCTAAAGGTGATGCTACACCAGCGTGTGATGAAATTCTTCTACAGGTGGAAGGGAGGGCAGTGAGCAACCCAAAGGATGACATTTATATTGAACAGAGAGTAGAAGCTATGTTTTATTCATGCTCTAAATTGACAATAATTTCCAGGAGTGTGTTCAACAAGATATTTAATGAGGGGAGGAAGTTGCATAAAATGGATCTTAAGCCAGGAGGTTATGGGGGACAGCCTGTACACATGATGGGGTTCTTTTGGGGAACCATAGCTTACAATGGCAGATATTCTATGTTGGCTTGCACAAAAGGAGCTAGGAATATGTCTCAACCCCCAACACAGACCGCCAGATATTAATCCAAAGTGTAGATAAAATACCCACAGATATAGAAAAGGAGTTCTCAGAAGTATTTACAGAGAAATTGGGGTGTTTAAAGCACTATGTACATAAAATAAAGCTGAAGTAAAATTCCATTCCAGTGGCAGCCATATGGTGAAGTCTGCCCTTATCTGTGAAGGAGGTGGTAAGAGAATTGGGGAAACTGTGCAGTTTGGAAGTGATTAAACCTGTCGAGGCCGGAGAGTGGTTGGCCTGATAGTCGTAGCCAAGAAAGGGGATGGGTCAATACTTTGTGCATTGACCTGAGGGTACTCAAAAAGGAGATGGTAGTAGACAAATACCCACTGCCAAGCAGCACACACATGATGAGTGGGGTAGCTGGAGCCAAGATCTTTTCCACTTTAGATCTGACATCCGCATACTATTAGGTCAAACTTCACCCTGAGTCTCAAGATCTTACGGCATTTATCACACCCATGGGGGCATACAAGTTCAGACGCATGCCGTTTGGGCTTGTCTCTGCAGGTGTGGTCTTTCAAAGGATCATGACCAATATGCTCCAGGGTGTTGCAGTTATATTTTGCCACCAAGATGATGTGTTAATATTTGGGGAAAACAATGCACAACATGACAAGAGGCACAGACAAGTATTGCAGAGATTCCAAGAGCAGGACCTTACTGTGAAGCGGGAGAAATGCAGGATTGGCTGTTCAGAAATAGAGTTTCTCAGACATAGGATTACAGCAGAAGGAGTACTGCCCAAAACAGAGCTGCAGAACACGTTAGTGAACCTCACACCCCCTATTAACAAGAAAGAAATTAAGCCCTTTATGAGAATGCTCAAAATTTATAGCAAGTTTGTCCACATTCGTTCCTTGTTAAAGAGTGGAGTACAGTTCGAATGGATTGAGGAGTGTCAGAGGGAATTTGAGGACGCCAAGACAGCATTAGCAAGAGCTCCTAACCTCAAAGCGTTCATACCTGGCAGGAGGACAGTGATAACTACTGATGCCGGCTCAAAAGGCCTAGGGGCTGTCATGACACAAGTGGGGGAAAAGGGGGAAGAGACAATTGCTTTTGCTTCTCGTTCACTATGTCAAGCCGAAAACAATGACTCTGTTATAGAGAAGGAGGCTCTAGCGGCACACTGGGCGATCAACAAGGTTAGAAACTTCATATGAGGATCAAAATTCGACTTGAGGACGGACCATAAGCCACTTGTTGAGGTGTTCATGAAGAAAAGTCTCGACTCCATCTCCAGTAGGACCAGTAGGTGGGTAGTGAGCTTACAGGATTAGACATTCAGGGTGGAATATGTCCTGCAAGTAACAAACTATGCTGCAGATTGACTATCACGCCTTGTAGAGAACCTGCAAGAGGAGGGAGAGGCATCTCACAGGGGGAAGAGGAGGTGAAACCACAAAATTAGAGTGTGGGTGCCATAACTCAAGGAGCAGTAGGGGAAACACAATGGAAGGTAGAATTGAGGAATGACTCACATTTACAGAGTGTTTGTAGTAAAACAGGAGAGGGGTGGAATGGCCAGGACAGACATGATGAGGTGCTTAAGTCATATTGGATGGTAAGAGAGGAACTGTCCATACTAGATGAGTGTCTTTTCTGAGCCACTAAACTTATCCCACCTAAATTCATAAGAGACAGGCTCATCAACTTAGCACATGAAGGCCATCTTGGAATCACAAAGACAAAGCATTGAATGCGCTTGGATTTTTGGTGGCGCAATATGGATTTGGACATTGAGAGGAAGATACAGGAGTGCATACCCTGCTCATTTAGTGATAAGATACTCAAACTACAGACACCAATCATGCTTTATAGATCACCACCAGAGGGCCCGTGGGTGGATATAGCCTTAGATATAATAGGACCCTTGACGGGGGATCAGAAATCTGCGTATAGAATAGTATTAGTGGACCTCTACTCCCGCTGGCCAATACTTAAGTTTTTCTCAGAGATCAACACCAAGACTGTAATTGGCTTCATGGTAGAAGTGTTTCTTAGAGTGGGTTTGCCCATCTCTATACAAACAGATAATGGGGTTCAATTCTGTTTCCAGGAGATGAAAGAATTCTTGCATTGCAACGGGATAAGACACAAGCTGTGTGCGCTATATCATTCCGAAGCCAGCAGAATGGTAGAAAGGTTCAATAGAACCATTAAGGAGGGTATACAGTTAGCTAGAGCCAGCGGGTTGTGTTGGAGATTTGAAGTGATGAAACGTCTGAAAGCATATCCCTTGTCCCCACACTAAACTACTAATAAGACACCGTTCGAGCTTATGAAAGCTAGGAAACCCAACTCTAGGCTGGTGCCGGGGTGGATGAAGTGGCACAAAGGTTGGTTAGACTTTACGAAGATCTCCCCCCAAAAAGCAAGGTAACAGAGACTCCAAGCTGAAAAGAAATCACGCTATGACACAATACATGGGGTCAGAGACACAAATTTTGAAGTGGGTGATATGGTCAAGGTGAAGGCACCCACGGGCAGGGCGATGTGGTCGGCTTCACAAAGCCAATGAGAATTGTGAAACTGTTTAGGAATGCTGTGAAGACACACGATGGGAGGATTTGGAATGTGGGAAGAGTTGTGAGATTCTCCAAACCTAAAGAAAGGAATCCTAGACCAGAGGGCAGTGAAGGTGGTAATACAACTGCCCCCACTATACATGACATTGGGAAGGCCAAATAACCTACTAGATCAAGTGGGAAGAGAACATACCACCCTTATTTTTTCAAGGATTATGTAGTAAGCTCTGTGTGAACCCAGGGTGCTCTTTCTTTTACTACACTGCATTATCTCATATTGAACTGTGCCATGTTAAATTCCTTATCAAGTTGTACCCTTCTCCTTTCCTTTCTTCCCCCTTGTTGTGGAATTGCCTTACTTGTAAAGGAGGGGATGTGTGGTATCTACCACTCGGGGTGAACCTTCTTTCCTCTCACCTGACCTTCCCACCTTTGTCCCCTGTTAGTTTCTTCCCCGTGCCCATTGTGGATGGGGCCAATTAGGCACCTGGAATGTTGGTGCCATGAGAGTTGTATGTGGGGCACCCGGGGGTATCGTGAGTTGAACGTGGACAGGCGTCAGCTTTGGCTGGGTGCTCTTCTTCATTGTCGAAAATAAAGACATCTATTTTCCATCTTTAATGGTTCCTGTGTCCGGAGTCTTCCCTTCCACAGTAACCCTTACTTCTAGTTCTCCTTTTTTAGTAGCCTCAATGCAAACACTTGTTGAATGACACTGTAAAGCAAAAATTGTAAAGCGATAGTTCAGAAGAGCCTATTAGCAATATTACGGCAACAAGTCCATTATTATATTATGTGATGTTGCTTCAATATACCCTGAAAGACATCTTGGAGATGTTAATTGTTATTAGCAAATGCTAGCATTCAGAGATCGTGGTTTTTGTATTTTAATGTAGATTTTGTAGCCGATGCTGTTTAAAATCTAGCCAGATTCAATCACAAGCAGACTTTTTAATATTCATCACAGTCTTGGATGTCACGGAGCACACACACCTCCCTTGTGATTGTACCCCAAAGAAACAAACAACAAACAAATAAGATCCATGTATTAGGAATATTCACATCTTTAGGACCATGTGAGTATCTTCTAAAGCAAAGAAATTCCCTCTCTAATAGGTCCTTTCAAGTCATGCCCTGAAGAAGATATTCTTTTTGCCTCAGGATCTAACCATTTGACCTTGCAGTTTCCCTTGAAAAATAAGGCCTAGTAGCTAGAGAAAACTGACTGTAGTCAATATTTTAAGAGGAAGTATGTTTTGGGATAGTTAAAAATAAGCACATTTATAGTTTCCCTATTTAAGCTATCACGCGTCCCCTGTAATTATTATGCAGGTGTAAAAACTAATTCCAGTGATACGTATCTTAGGGATATACCCTATGTATACAGGTTTAGAACCCCTAACCCAGTTGCACAGGACAGAGTTCAATGTGCTATGTATGAGGAAGGTGGGTCTGCTTTACTGCAGAGCTGTACTCTGGCTTGTTTCACGGGGGAGATGTGCACTCTGGTAAGTTAAGCAATCCCTCTCCCAAGGACGCAGTGGTGTTAGGGAAACAAACCTTTCAGACTTAGAGTGTCACACTCATCTGTACTAATAATGACACAATGTATGTTTAAGAACATTTATTGCAGTATTCAACAAATTAGTACATGGGCTATGACCACTGACCACTGAACATATAAGAAGATTGCTATGATTAGGGTTACTATGAGATAGAACTTAACAAGCGTTTATATCATGGTTCTCAGCACCTGATTCCCTAATTCTTGCATCCACTCTTATCACTCACTACTTTGAGAGCCTGAAAATAAACTAACATTGCCTACAGGGGAAGTGTTTCAATCACAGAGGGCCTCTGTATTTTCAGACTTTCAATCAGCAAGGCAAGGAGGAGGGAGCCTTCTGTTGTTAAAATTCAGCCAAATTCATATTCAGCTCCTTAAGCCCAACCTGCGTCCAGGAAGGACAGAAGCCAGTGAGCTAGAATCTGACTTCTCTCTGGACGACTCAGGGGCGAAGACATCTCTAATCTGAATGGTCAAATCCCAGTATTTATATAATAAAATGACCACTGTGTAATTTAACTGATGGTGGATGACAAGCAGGACACAAACGTGGAAGAATCCAGGCAGAATCTGTATTCTTTACATGCGCCTGTGCA
Source organism: Calotriton arnoldi (assembly GCA_963921515.1). Taxonomy (NCBI): domain Eukaryota; kingdom Metazoa; phylum Chordata; class Amphibia; order Caudata; family Salamandridae; genus Calotriton; species Calotriton arnoldi. The sequence goes on along the minus strand of CAWUFW010002456.1, from coordinate 2,109,457 downwards.
CATATCATCATTATATCTCGTAACTGTAACAGACAACCATGAGAAATAGATATTCTAGGACAACTTGGCCAGACCCATTTCTCTGATGCTGCTGATAAATTGACGAGAAAATGTTGTTGTTCAAGCTGAATGTGCCTTAGTGCCTTGAAAACGTGTAAAATAACTCACTTAAAACTGACCAAAGGGAAATACCTGAAATCGAGCTAATACTAAGGGGTATATTCACAAGAACGTGTGATAACTACCGCAAGAGTAGCTTAACGCAAATTCCAATAACGCAGCCTATTACAGGAAAATAACCCCGTGTCAACGTGGGATTCACAACAAGGCGGTAGCATGCGATAGTCACCAGATTACGCGTCAAATGCCAGCGTGTAAATCAACACCATGCCCAAAAAATGCGAAACGCGAGAAATCATGCGATGAGGCCAATCACGGTACAAAAAACTGCGAAAAGCAGCCTCAGGCCTGCAACTCCCACGCGTCTGGCGGGCAATTGCACCATAAAAACCACAGGCACAACACACCAGAAACAAGCCAAAGCACGTAGCAACATCCAGGCACCCTGACCCAGCGCAGAGGGCAATGCGAACACCACAACCCCCACAGACCACCAGCAAGGAACAGCGGGGTCGGGGAAGGCCAAGGAGAAAAGGGAGAGAACACTACCAGCAACTGACCCACAAACAGACCACCTGGAATGCAGTCGGAGCACCCAGGAGGCCAATCCAGGAGGCCAAGAGGCGCCGTCAGGACGTGACAACCTAAACGAGGCACAAACCCGCTGCCAACAGGAAGGCAGGACCGGCAACAGGAGGTGGCAGTCCAGCGCCACAGGAGGAGCAGGAGGAAACCCAGGCCACAGTCATCAGTGTGGAGAGGGTGCAAGGAGTAGGGAGTACGGACACAGGTCGACAGTACCTGACACAACAACAGGGTGAGGACCCAACAGGGACTGGGGGGACGGGGGGTGATGGGCACAATGCCACACATGCACAATGAGGTGTAGCACACTGCACATCCACAATTACCCAGGGACATGTCCCCCATCCCCGTAGCACACTGCAGCACACACACATAGCAATAACAGCACATACCATGACAATGTGGCACAAAGTGCAACACCCACACTGCAGAACAGGGGACTCAACTGGGTCCACCCAGGCGCAGAAAAAGAACAATCACATTGGACAGAGCAGGGAACTGTGAGATGCACATCTACCCCTACAACCCCACATCAGCCATGTAGGCCAAACGTACACTGCCCCAACTCAAATAGCCACCACCGCCCAAACATTCACAATGTACATTGTCACACAGTCTGCATGTCGACAAGAACAAGGCGCCAACACAATGCCAACATGCACCTCCCCTTCACAATGCAGAGGGACAAACAACACCTCCAGCAGGTCTGAACAGACAACCCATCAGTGATGCCCGAGACGAACACCACACCCTCGACCCCGACACCCTACAACAGCCCATGGACATCCCACACAACCCACCACCAGGACCAGGGCAGACAAGCTACTCAGAGGAGAACCTAGACTCTGCAACAGACTACACAGCATGAAGCACCCGCAATCACGGCTGCCTCACAACAGCTCACCCACCCACACATGGCACCCCAATGCCAGGTGGCCGAACGCCAAAAGGAGGTGGCCCAACAGGTGAGGGTGTTGCCTAACCCATGGAATGCGAAGTAGAACACATATGTGGGTGTCCAATACCTTTCAGGGACCACCTACACCCCACAAAGGAGTCCCACACCCCCACAGAGACACATGCACATATCATGTTGAACTGGCTACGGGCACGTGCGCCCAGCCCCTTTATTGGCAGGGCCACATGTACAGTGACGCCTGTGCTGGATGTGTGTGGGGTGAGTATAAGCCAGCCTGCACGGAGTGCTTGGTGCTGCCAACAACCTGAACAGTGGACACCAGTGCAATGGAAACAGTAAACACGAGCATAACAGAGTCAAATGCAGAGCAACATGGAGGGATCCGGAGTAAGGACAGAGGTCACCCAATATTCAGTCTGGACATTCCTTGAGTTGCAGTGCACTGAGGCAGGGGCACACGAGAGAGAGCGCGCTCATGTGAAGAACCTGCCAGGATAGTGTCCCTTCGGGTTAGTCCTGATGCAGATGCAGTGGGGTGTGTTACACCTGCATCAACTTCCACATCAACGTCCCAGGTCTCCCACAGTGCCTGATGTGAGAAGTTGGCCTGGCATATGCTGTCCACTAATTATAGTGGGCACCTTGCACCAGTCCAAACAACCCCTTATTGGAGATAGGTTAAAGACAACCTTATTGAAAGCTATCCTAGTGGTAGCTATGGAGAGCAGCCTTCAGGCTAAGTCTTGAAGGAATGTAAAGCAGCTTGTTTTACCAGTCTATAATCTCTTGAGTGACCAAATGAAAGAGCACCACACCAGGTATATATTCAAAATATATGTATTTATTGCTAAACACACCCCTCTAGTCTCTTTATGAGGCTAGAGTTCGAAGTACATGAGTTAGAAGTTATTAAATCACAGTAATAGCACAAATACACGTTTGGGCCCCAGGGGCGTACCAAACTATATACCAATAAAGTGGTATGCGAACCACGACTGAACTAGACACTAGGCCTAGAGCCTCTAGAAGTGCTTGGACCACAAGGAACCACCCAAGGTAGTGACACAGGGGACCCACGGGAGACGCGTGCAGTGTAAATACACAACCGCGATACGCCGTTGACTTCTATGGAGAAAGTCGGGATCGGGAAATTAGAGAAAAGGGACACTTAAAAGAGGACTAGGACAAAACCCTTTGAGATCTAGGACTTTGAAGAGTCTCTACCCACGGGAGCACCGGAGTACTCGTATTACCTCACCCAGGGAAGCCGGGTGCATAGGTGCCTTTCGGGGTCGGGTTTCGTCGTCGATTCGAATGGCGATCTGCTGCAAAGTGCTGCTGGCGGCCAAGAGAAAAGTGTCCGGGTGGATCCAAGAGTGGATCGGAGTTCTGAAGAACCTGAAAGCAGAGGGGACAGAGTCTGGGTCACTAGCCAGTGACCAGGAAGGCGATGGAAAGATGCCCACCGATGTCGAGTGCTTCAGGTGCGTTGACGGTTGTCTTGACTCTTCAGCCACGAGGTCCAGGAGGTGTTGTCGGTGACCAGGAGCAGGATTCGGGCTGGTACACGATGTCTGTCGAGTGCTGAGGTGTCAACGACCGGATTGGACCCAACAAGCCTTGGCAACGGCAAGTCTCGGTGAAGATGTAGATCGTCGATGGTGCAGACCAGCAAGGTCTGTGGAACTCACCCAGCGAGGGTAAGTGAGGGCAGGCCTGGAGCAACCAGGATGCCAAGTAAGAAAAGGATTGGCCTTCGTTAAGGGCTACTAGCCAACGGACTAGCGACCGCGAAGGAGCCTCATGATGCTGCACGTGGATCTGGCTTACAGGACACTCGTGGAGTGGGGGCCAGTGATCTTCGGTGCAGGTGGTGCTGGAGGCTAGGGCTACTCGGAGCCCAAAGCACGACTTCTTGGGAGACCCAGAAGATGATGCACTTGCAAATGTGCTCGGTGTCCAGGGGTCACGGTCTCAAGTCACCCACGATAGCCACGGGCCTCAGCTTTGCTGGGGACTCAGGGTAGCCTCGGGGAAGTCTGAGAATCCACGTCTGGTGATGCGATGACTTCGGCGTCCGACGGGAGCTTCAGAAATGTGAACCGGACAGATGCTTCTTTGGTGCCTGCCAAGCAGGGGAGTCACTCCTTGACCCCAAGGGAGATTCTTCTGTCCTCTAATCGTGAGTAGAGCGTCGAAGGTCCAGGATTCTGTTTCAGAGTTTCGTCCAGGGATAATCTAAAGTCCTAAGGACTGGGTTCCTATCTTTATACTAAAGATAGGGGTTGGACTACTCTGTGGCCCCACCTATGGGTGGGTCAGGGCAGAGGGGTGGCTACACCCCTTTCCCTTTGTCCAGTTCGCGCCAAAGCAGGGGCTGGAAGCCCCTGATCCGGTTTGAACTGGGGTATGCACTAGGGACACCAAATGTGCCCCCAGTGCAGGACTTCAAAGCACACAGATGGTGCTCCCGCCCAGCCCCAATACACATTATCCTGTCTGGGGAGGTGGTCACACCTCCCTGGGACAGGAAACCTATTGTCCAGGCCTCCCCTGCCGGAGTTTCGTCCAGCAGCAGGAGGCCAGACTCGTGTCTGTGGCAGCAGCATCCATTTTGTGATGCCAGGGCTTTGGAGAGAAGTTACCGGGTTAGTCAGAGTTAACATGTCTTTCCCTCTAGAAGGGTGGAATGCTACCCCCGCCGCCAGAATTGGCGGGGGTAGTATTCCAAGATGTTTGACATCAAACACGACATGTTTAGGTGCAGCCATTCCAAAGTTAGCATTTTACCGCGAGGATATAATGCGCTTAAGAGTATATGGTCAGGCTGCACTACAAACAGCATCAGAGATGGTCTCCGAACGCTGCAGAGGGGCCCTGCTCATGCAGGGGCACCCTCTCACATAGGAACCACGCACTCTGCCTTTAGGATTGATAAGGCCTGCCTTAGGAGTGACTTATAGGTTTATATGTGTGTATGTATTTAGTGATATAGGTAACCTATATCACAGTAAGGGGTGAATGCACCACCTTACCCAGGCTGCAGTAGCAGACCTGTGGTGTCAGTTTGGATGGCCTTCCAGGGGTGGCATAATACATGCTGCAGCCCCTGGCAGGCCTCTGAGGTACCTATGCCCTTGGTACATAGTATACCATATACTAGGGACTTATAAGGGCACTCCAGATCCCAATCAGTGATGTGCCTAAGGCACATGGAAACCATTTTAGAGAGGAAGCAGCTAGGCTGGGGTTCTGATTAGCAGGGCCCCAGCCAGATTAATGTCGAAAAACAGTGAAGCATCAGCAAAAAGTGGGGGTACCCATGTGAAGCAGATCCTACTCTCCTACACAACCCCCCCAAACGTAGGGACATTAAACTAACCTTGCCCAGTTAAGTCTTCATGTTCTAAGTGGAAATACCTAGAGAGTCCATCTGCATTCGCATGGTTACTCCCAGGCCTATGTTCCACTGTAAAGTCCATCCCCTGTAGGGAAATGGACCACCTAAGCAGTTTGGGGTTTTCACCCTTCATTTGTTTTAGCCATAAGAGGGGCTTATGGTCTGTCTGAACCAGGAAGTGTGTACCAAACAAGTATGGCCTCAACTTCTTCAGAGCCCAGACCACAGCAAAGGCCTCCCTCTCTATGGCTGACCAACGTTTCTCTCTAGGGGTCAGCCTTCTGCTAATGAAAGCTACTGGCTGATCCTGACCTTCTTCATTCAATTGTGACAGTACAGCCCCTACCCCCAATTCAGATGCATCAGTTTGAACAATGAACTTCTTGGAGTAATCAGGACTCTGCAGAATTGGAGCAGTGCACATGGCCTGCTTGAGGTCATCAAATGCCTTTTGACAGCTAGCTGTCCACTGAACCTTTTTGGGCATTTTCTTAGAAGTTAAGTCATTCAGGGGTGTCACTATTGATCCATACCCCTTGACAAATCTCCTATAGTACCCAGTCAGGCCTAAGAAGGCTCTCACCTGAGTCTGGGTAGTGGGAGCAGTCCAGTCCATGATGGTCTGGATCTTGCTCTGCAAAGGTTGAACCTGGCCTCCACCCACAAGGTGGCCCAGGTACACAACCTGACTCTGCCCTATTTGGCACTTAGTGGCCTTGATAGTCAGGCCTGCCTTTTGCAGGGCCTGTAAAACATTCCTGAGGTGGACCAGGTGATCCTCCCAGGTGGAGCTAAAGACAGCAATATCATCTAGATATGCTGCACTATAGACTTCCAGACCTGTGAGAACTGTATTCACCAACCTCTGGAAAGTGGCAGGTGCATTCTTCAGACCAAAGGGCATTACCACAAATTGATAATGCCCACTAGGGGTTGAGAATGCTGTTTTGGGCTTTGCAGTATCAGCTAGTCTGATCTGCCAGTAGCCAGCTGTTAGGTCAAATGTGCTGAGATATTTGGCAGAGGCCAAAGTATCTATGAGCTCATCTGCCCTGGGTATTGGATGGGCATCAGTCCTAGTGACTGCATTGAGACCCCGGTAGTCCACACAAAACCTCATCTCTCTTTTTCCACCACTGGTGTGAGGTTTTGGCACAAGGACCACTGGACTAGCCCAAGGGCTATCTGAGGGTTCAATAACTCCCAACTCCAACATTTTCTGGACTTCAGTCCTGATACAGTCCCTGACATGGTCAGGTTGCCTATAAATCTTATTTTTAATAGGCAGACTGTCCCCAGTGTCCACTTCATGAGTGCACCAGGTGGTCTGACTGGGTGTCAGTGAAAACATATGTCTAAACTGATTGAGAACCTGCCTGCAATCAGTTTGTTGCTGGGTAGTGAGGCTGCCTGCCAAGGCTACACCATCAACTGACCCATCGTCAGGGTTCTGTGAGAGCAGGTCAGGGAGTGGGTCACTCTCTTCCTCCTGCCCTTCATCAGTAGCCATGAGCAAGCCCATGTCTGCCCTGTCCACATATGGTTTTAACCTGTTGACATGGAGAACCCTGTGGGGACTCCTGGGTGTTCCTAGGTCCACTAAGTAAGTGACCTCACCCTTCTGCTCAACAATAGTGTGGGGTCCACTCCATTTATCTTGGAGAGCTGCTGGGGCCACTGGCTCCAACACCCACACCTTCTGTCCTGGCTGGTAAACAGTCAGAACAGCCTTTTGGTCATGCCAGGCCTTTTGAAGTTCCTGGCTAGCCTCAAGGTTTTTGGTTGCCTTTTTCATGTACTCAGCCATCCTGGAGCGGAGACCAAGAACATAGTCCACTATATCTTGCTTTGGGGGCTTGAGAGGTAACTCCCATCCTTCCTTCACCAAGCACAGTGGACCCCTCACAGGGTGGCCAAACAGAAGCTCAAAAGGGCTGTAACCAACCCCCTTCTGAGGCACCTCCCTATATGCGAATAAAAGGCAGGGCAAGAGTATGTCCCATCTACGCCTAAGCTTTTCTGGGAGTCCTTTAATCATGCCCTTCAAGGTTTTGTTGAATCTCTCAACTAAACCATTGCATTGTGGGTGATAGGGTGTGGTGAACTTATAAGTCACTCCACACTCCTTCCACATTGCTTTTAAGTACCCAGACATGAAGTTAGCACCCCTGTCTGAGACTACCTCCTTAGGAAAGCCCACTCTTGAGAAGATTCCCAGGAGGGCCCTTGCCACCACAGGTGCTGTAGTGGTCCTGAGGGGAATAGCTTCTGGGTACCTGGTGGCATGATCCACTACCACCAGGATAAACCTGTGCCCAGAGGCTGGTTGGGGATCATGGGACCAACAATGTCAATCCCTACCCTTTCAAAGGGCACCCCCACCACAGGTAGTGGTATCAGGGGGGCCTTTGTAGTGCCACCTGCCTTGCCACTGGCTTGGCAGGTTACACAGGAGCGACAAAACTCCTTGCTGTCTTCTGACATGTGGGGCCAGTGAAAGTGAGGGACAATTCTGTCCCAAGTCTTGTTCTGGCCCAGGTGACCTGCTAAGGGAATATCATGGGCTAGGGTCAATAGGAAGCCCCTGAACTTCAAAGGTATTACCAACCTCCTGGTAGCACCAGGCTTGGGGTCTCTACTCTCTGAGTACAGGAGTCCATCATCCCAATACACTGTATGGGGACCACTAGCTTTCCCAGCAGCCTCAGCAGCAGCTTGCTGTCTGAGGGGTTCAAGGGAGGGGCAGCTCTGCTGCTCCTGGCTCAGATCTGCCCTAGAAGGTCCCCCTGTCCCCAAGAACTCAACCTGGTCAGGTTCCAGTTCCTCTGGGACAGTTCCTTCTTCAGGGCTGAGATCATCCCCTCAAGGGACTGATCTTCCACCTGAGCCAAGGGGGAAGGCACTGCCTTAACCCTACTACTCCTCCTCTTGGAAGGCACTTGGTCCATTCTTCCAGAATCCAAGGCCTGTTCAGTGCTAGACATTTTGGCTTGTGACCTGGTCACAGCAAACACATCTGCAGGGATCCCCAGCTTTTCTGCATGGGTCCTGAGCTCCACTTCTGCCCAAGCAGAAGTCTCTAAGTCATTGCCAAGCAAGCATTCGACTGGTAGGTTTGCACTTACCACAACCTTCTTAAGGCCAGTTACCCCTCCCCAGGAGAAGTTAACAACTGCCAGAGTATGGTCTGTTCTGACATTTCTAGCATTGGTCACTTGGTACATTTCACCAAGTATAACTTGCCCAGGATTCACAAGGTCTTGTGTCACCATTGTGACACTTGCCCCTGTGTCCCTAAATGCCAAAGCCTCACGTCCATTGATTAAAGGCTGTTGTCTGTACTTGCCCAGATTACTGGGACTCATAGAGGAGGGCACATCCATGCCTCTATCACAGACTAACACAGCCTGAGTCAGTTCTCTGACTAGGTCAGAGCCCAACTCAGTACCCAGGGTGAACCCTACTAAACCCTTGGTTGGAGCACTACCACCAACTGTAACTGTACTAGGGGGAACAGGTGCCTTAGGGGCATTGGTGGGTGCTGGACTTGAGTCTTTGGACTTGGTGCAATCACTGGTCCAGTGGGTCTTTTGCTTACAGACCTTGCACCATGGTTTTCTTTGGCCTTTCCCTTTGGTAGACTGTGAATCCCCACCAGAAGAAGATTTTTGGGGGCCTGATGAAGACTTTTGATCTTTACCCTTCTCCCCACCCTTTTCAGAGTTCTTAGCATCTTGCTTCTTGGTTTCCCCACCTTGGTTCTGTACCTTCTGCTTCACCCTGGTTCTGACCCATTTGTCTGCCTTCTTTCCCAATTCTTGGGGAGAGGTCAGATCAGAGTCTACCAGGTATTGATGCAACAGCTGATTTTGACAGTTATTAAGAATCTGCTCCCTCATTATCAGATTGTACAATCCTGAGAAGTCACAAACCTTACTGCCCATCAACCAGCCTTCCAGAGCCTTGGCAGAACAATCCACATAGTCTACCCAGTCTTGAGTCTGTGCTTTTTGGGTGTCTCTGAACTTCAACCTGTACTGTTCAGTGGTTAGGCCAAACCCATCAATAAGAGCACTCTTCAAGACCTTGTAATTGTCAGCATCCTCCTCTCTAACAGTGAGGAGCTTATCTCTACCTTTGTCAGCAAAGGAGAGCCACAAGATTGCTGCCCACTGCTCCTGAGGGACCTTCTGTACCTTACAGGCCCTCTCTAGAGCAGTTATCCACTTGTGGATGTCATCCCCATTCTGATAGGGAGGGACAATCTTGCTCAGGTTCCTATGGTCATAGGACCTTTCCCTATCTCTAGGGACATGGCTGCCACCATGGGACTCTAGTCCCAACTTTCTTCTCTCTCTAAGGAGATCTAGGGATTCCCTATCTAAAGCCAATTGCTTTTTTCTGATTTCCAGCTGAGTTTCCTCATACCGGACCAGCCTGGCTCTCCTCTCATGAGAGGATTCCCTCCTGTGAGAGGAGACAGAGCTCCCTATAGAGGTGCCAGAGTGGTTAGACTCCGGAGAAGGAGATCTAGACTTCCTGGGCACACTCTTAATCCTTCCTGGGGGGACAAAGAGGGCATCATCCTGATCATCCTCATCATCTTCCACAGGAGGGAGTGGGTTATCCAGGTCAGGGTCATTGTCACCCTCCTGGCCAGTCTCAGAGGGGGGCTGGGGGTATTGGTACCCCTGGCCTCCTCCTCTTCTCCTGCCCCACCCTCAGCTCCTACCCCTTCAGTCCCTACGGGCTTACTAAGGTCATAAGCCACCAACAACTCCTTGAGGTGTTGGGTGGTGGGGCTTTGGCCTGTCCTTAGTTTTCTCAAGTTACATAAAGCTCTCAATTCCAAGAATGGGAGTGTATCATACTTGGAGGGGGAAGCTCAATGGCTTCCTGCAAGGATTCTTTGGATCCTCCCCTTAAAGACATTACTAGTGTGGTGTGGTGTATGCACTACCTACTCTAGTGTGGCCTACTAAACTCTCTTGAGTTGTAGAAAGGGTTGTGCTATCCCTTAACACACAACTCTAAGTTCAGTAGAACTTACTGTATTCTAAGCTTAAATTATATGTACCTTAGGTACCTTTAGTGGTTTTCAGTTGATCAATTCAATTGAGATTATCTGGTAAAACAATAGCAAGCTGGAATCCCACACGCTGCACACCAATGTGAGAAGTTGGCCTGGCATATGCTGTCCACTAATTATAGTGGGCACCTTGCACCAGTCCAAACAACCCCTTATTGGAGATAGGTTAAAGACAACCTTATTGAAAGCTATCCTAGTGGTAGCTATGGAGAGCAGCCTTCAGGCTAAGTCTTGAAGGAATGTAAAGCAGCTTGTTTTACCAGTCTATAATCTCTTGAGTGACCAAATGAAAGAGCACCACACCAGGTATATATTCAAAATATATGTATTTATTGCTAAACACACCCCTCTAGTCTCTTTATGAGGCTAGAGTTCGAAGTACATGAGTTAGAAGTTATTAAATCACAGTAATAGCACAAATACACGTTTGGGCCCCAGGGGCGTACCAAACCATATACCAATAAAGTGGTATGCGAACCACGACTGAACTAGACACTAGGCCTAGAGCCTCTAGAAGTGCTTGGACCACAAGGAACCACCCAAGGTAGTGACACAGGGGACCCACGGGAGACGCGTGCAGTGTAAATACACAACCGCGATACGCCGTTGACTTCTATGGAGAAAGTCGGGATCGGGAAATTAGAGAAAAGGGACACTTAAAAGAGGACTAGGACAAAACCCTTTGAGATCTAGGACTTTGAAGAGTCTCTACCCATGGGAGCACCGGAGTACTCGTGTTACCTCACCCAGGGAAGCCGGGTGCATAGGTGCCTTTCGGGGTCGGGTTTCGTCGTCGATTCGAATGGCGATCTGCTGCAAAGTGCTGCTGGCGGCCAAGAGAAAAGTGTCCGGGTGGATCCAAGAGTGGATCGGAGTTCTGAAGAACCTGAAAGCAGAGGGGACAGAGTCTGGGTCACTAGCCAGTGACCAGGAAGGCGATGGACAGATGCCCACCGATGTTGAGTGCTTCAGGTGCGTTGACGGTCGTCTTGACTCTTCAGCCACGAGGTCCAGGAGGCATTGTCGGCGACCAGGAGCAGGATTCGGGCTGGTACACGATGTCTGTCGAGTGCTGAGGTATCGGCGACCGGATTGGACCCAACAAGCCTTGGCAACGGCAAGTCTCGGTGAAGATGTAGATCGTCGATGGTGCAGACCAGCAAGGTCTGTGGAACTCACCCAGCGAGGGTAAGTGAGGGCAGGCCTGGAGCAACCAGGATGCCAAGTAAGAAAAGGATTGGCATTCGTTAAGGGCTACTAGCTAACGGGCTAGCGACCGCGAAGGAGCCTCGTGACGCCACACGTGGATCTGGCTTACAGGACACTCGTGGAGTGGGGGCCAGTGATCTTCGGTGCAGGTGGTGCTGGAGGCTAGGGCTACTCGGAGCCCAAAGCACGACTTCTTGGGAGACCCGGAAGATGATGCACTTGCAAATGTGCTCGGTGTCCAGGGGTCACGGTCTCAAGTCACCCACGATAGCCACGGGCCTCAGCTTTGCTGGGGACTCAGGGTGGCCTCGGGGAAGTCTGAGAATCTACCTCTGGTGATGCGATGACTTCGGCGTCCGACGGGAGCTTCAGAAATGTGAACCGGACAGATGCTTCTTTGGTGCCTGCCAAGCAGGGGAGTCACTCCTTGACCCCAAGGGAGATTCTTCTGTCCTCTAATCGTGAGTAGAGCGTCGAAGGTCCAGGATTCTGTTTCAGAGTTTCGTCCAGGGATAATCTAAAGTCCTAAGGACTGGGTTCCTATCTTTATACTAAAGATAGGGGTTGGACTACTCTGTGGCCCCACCTATGGGTGGGTCAGGGCAGAGGGGTGGCTACACCCCTTTCCCTTTGTCCAGTTCGCGCCAAAGCAGGGGCTGGAAGCCCCTGATCCGGTTTGAACTGGGGTATGCACAGGGACACCAAATGTGCCCCCAGTGCAGGACTTCAAAGCACACAGATGGTGCTCCCGCCCAGCCCCAATACACATTATCCTGTCTGGGGAGGTGGTCACACCTCCCTGGGACAGGAAACCTATTGTCCAGGCCTCCCCTGCCGGAGTTTCGTCCAGCAGCAGGAGGCCAGACTCGTGTCTGTGGCAGCAGCATCCATTTTGTGATGCCAGGGCTTTGGAGAGAAGTTACCGGGTTAGTCAGAGTTAACATGTCTTTCCCTCTAGAAGGGTGGAATGCTACCCCCGCCGCCAGAATTGGCGGGGGGTAGTATTCCAAGATGTTTGACACCAAACACGACATGTTTAGGTGCAGCCATTCCAAAGTTAGCATTTTACCGCGAGGATATAATGCGCTTAAGAGTATATGGTCAGGCTGCACTACAAACAGCATCAGAGATGGTCTCCGAACGCTGCAGAGGGGCCCTGCTCATGCAGGGGCACCCTCTCACATAGGAACCACGCACTCTGCCTTTAGGATTGATAAGGCCTGCCTTAGGAGTGACTTATAGGTTTATATGTGTGTATGTATTTAGTGATATAGGTAACCTATATCACAGTAAGGGGTGCATGCACCACCTTACCCAGGCTGCAGTAGCAGACCTGTGGTGTCAGTTTGGATGGCCTTCCAGGGGTGGCATAATACATGCTGCAGCCCCTGGCAGGCCTCTGAGGTACCTATGCCCTTGGTACATAGTATACCATATACTAGGGACTTATAAGGGCACTCCAGATCCCAATCAGTGATGTGCCTAAGGCACATGGAAACCATTTTAGAGAGGAAGCAGCTAGGCTGGGGTTCTGATTAGCAGGGCCCCAGCCAGACTAATGTCAAAAAACAGTGAAGCATCAGCAAAAAGTGGGGGTACCCATGTGAAGCAGATCCTACTCTCCTACACCTGAGGTGACAGTTGCGTCCGCAATCCACAGCGCAATACCCAGCAACAGATCCGGGTGTGTAGCTTGACTACCACCACCAGTCTGCATTCCTGCCTTGGGGCTGTTGCCTCCTGCCCTCCCATTGTCTGTGCCCTCTCGCTTCCGCACACTTGACACATCTTCCTCATCATAGTCCCAGGTCTTCCCCACTGCATGACGTGACCTTGCTGCGCAACCTCACAACAGCACAAAACACAATCAGTAATGGACAATGGCTTGTGGTGCACTGAGTCACTGGCACCTGGAGTGCTGAGCAGGGTATCAGGCAGATAATGGCATCCACGACAGGTCTGAGCAAGTCCTTAGGTCTGTCAGGACCACTGTTTCGACTCTGGCAGATGGCGGTTGAAGGTGGTCCTTGCGGTGGTGGCGTGTGCCCCCTGCGGTGATGCGACGTCCGGGCCGGTCAAGACTCGATGCCATGTGTGGGCCCTGGTGGACCGCAGTTGGGGCCGGAGGAGGCGGACAGCGCAGGGCCACAGACACATGGTGTTGATGACCCCAAGACCATCTCTACAGAGGCCATTCAATGTCTCAGAAGAAGGGGTCCCAGGCCTGAGCAGCACAGAGTTAGTGGCCCCGGATGCACTGCGGCCGGCACAGGCACCCAGCCACGGGACAGTGACTTGCGGTGCAGTCAGATGGGAAATGCGACCAGAGCGGGTCCCCATCAGTGTCCGAGGCGTATGTTGCGGAGGGTTTCGGGGGACAGTGGAAGGTGTCCTCCAGGGCATGATGCGGAAGGTCTGATGTTATCTGGAAGCAGCAAATGGAGGAGTGGAAAGAGCAACCTTCGTTTGCAACAACAATTCGGGATTAGGGACATGAGGATGAAAACTAGCCCCTAGTCCATAGACTCAAACGCCACCAATGTACGACCAGTGAGTGTCCATGAATGTCGGGGAACACACTCAGTGGCACAGGTGCTCAGAGGGGATGCAGTCTGCGATGATGCCGGTACACAGATGTGAACTCCAATATGGCCAAATCAAGACTCTGTGACCTACTGGACCGCAGTGTAGGCCGGAGGCAGCATTCAGCATGGGACCACAGACACGTGTCGTTGGCTCGCGAGGCACAGAGTTAGTGACACAGTGGCAGTTGTCAGTAGTGTTCAATCACCTCCGTAACAATGATCCTGTTCCTTCCGGACTGCAACACCTCGTCCTCTTACGCCTCTCCGTGCGTGCGAGGAAATGTATTCTGCCATTTGAATTACCTATGTTCAGTTCCAAATCTGTGACCCCACTCGTGCGCAGCGTAGGCCGAGGGCAGTGGTCCGCGTAGGCCCACAGACACGTGCAGTTGGGATGCCATGCACAGACTTGTTGCCACCACATCGAAGGGTGTATAGTGAATTGTTCACTGCCTTAAATGATGTTCACTGCCATGGTGTAATCAAGACTCAGTTCCAAATGTGTGACCTACCTGACCGTGATGTAGGCCTGAGGCAGCGGTCAGCACGGCTCATTCGCCTAGTGTCGCCGGCATAGTTTGGATGGCCCCACCGGCCTGCGTTGTTCAGGTTCAGTGGCACCACTTGTAGCCCGGCTGGCGTTGAACAGGGTTAGTGGCACCACGTGTAGCCGGCTGGCGTTGAACAGGGTTAGTGGCACCACGTGTAGCCGGCTGGCGTTGAACAGGGTTAGTGGCACCACGTGTAGCTGGCTGGCATTGAACAGGGTTAGTGGCACCACGTGTAGCCGGCTGGCGTTGAACAGGGTTAGTGGCACCACGTGTCGCAAGAAGCCCATATGGAACTATGCCTAACTGATCGGGGGGGTCTGGTGCTGTGGCCGCTGGCCCGGTTTTGGGGTCACTGCCACTCATGACTCAGGACACAGTTTCACATATGGGACCTACTGGTCCAAATAGTAGGCCGTAGGCGGCAGTAGAGTATGTCAACGAGAAAGGACTGGAGCGGGCCTGTGTCGTGGAGGCCGTGGTGGTCTGAGCTGACTGCCAAGGTCGCGGGACTCGGGCTTGGAGCTTGCGCCGGCACGTGATGGGCCCTCCTTGACACACGCCGGTGTCTGCAGGTGATCAGTGTGGCCTGGATGTGCAGGGTCGGGCCTGACGGGTTCGTGGTCCAGCGTGCCGGGTCCGGCAGGCGCACAGCATCACAGGCAACTCCGCTCACGAGGATGGCGTTGGCCTCGTGGCGGGGTGGGAGGCGCCGCCCTGGCAGAGACGTGGGTCTTTCTGGAAGAGGACCATGCCCAGGCCTACGTGCTTTTTATTCACACCCCTACGCTGGCGTGGTGTATGCCGGGCCATCCCACTCCGCTGACGCCTAGGGGGGGCATAACAGGCAACATTTCCGCGAGGTCCCCCACTGAGTGGGGTGAGATGGTGGTGTCCATTGTCCACTACACTCCATACACAAGCGGTGTATGTCGCCATGGATATGGGTGTGTTCTGCATACTGCGGTCTGTCCAGCACATCTCCGCCACTCTTGGCATTGTGTGCTTTCCGGATCAAGTTTCTCCTGCATCCTGCACACATGCCTGGTTGCCACCTCTCCCCACATTCGGCTATTATGTGGCTGCGGTGCCATGCCGTTGCTGGCTCATGTTCAGGGCTTGCCCATGTGGACATTGTAAGTTGTTCTGTTGTGTCTGGTGGTTGGGCATATTGTTGTGCCTGTTGTATGTGATTTTGTGACGTGTGCATTGCCAGTGTTGTGAGTTGCATGTTTGGGGAGTTGAGGTGTGTGGGGTGTTCATTTGTGTATTGCCAAGGGGCTGTGCATTTCCCTTGTTGCCATCCTGGGTACGCTGGTTGGTGATGGACTGTCGGAGGATGAAGGTATCATTCACACTGGCTGTGTATTTGATGGCGACATTGTTGGGGGTTCCACAGTGTTCTGTGAGACGTGTGAGACGTGTGAGACGTGTGCTTCCTGTTGCGGTGATTGTGTGCTGTGTCACCAGGGGGCACAGATAGTACATGTGTGCTGTGTGTTGCCCCCAACACGTGCGTGCATCCTGCTATGGCGTATGGTCCTTGCTTGGTCTCCAGCGGATCCTGCGCATTGTGTGGTACGTATGGGGACTGGGGTACAAGGGTGATGGTGATGTCCAGGACAGGTGTGGGGGACTTGGATGTGGCTGGCTGTGAGACTCCTCCGACTCTGGCGGGTGTTGGATGGGGGGTCTCAGGGGCCAACAGGTGCAGCCACGCCATCAGCTTTGTGTGGGGTGGGATGTTGGTTGTCCGCTGTGTTGTTGCCATAGGCCTGTTAGGCGATGATGGTCAGGATGCGTAGGTTGGTTGTCCCTTTCATCCTGGAGTGGAAGGTGACATTGTCAGATGGTGGGTCTGTGCGGCTGGTACGTTTCCTGGGGTTCCGCTGTCTTTGTCTGCGCTGCGTCTGTGTTGGTCCGGGGGGGTGTGTTCCGGGTGTGGGATGGGGTCCTGGGGTGGTGGGGGTGGGTGTTGTGGCCCTCTTGGGTGTCCGGCCTGCATGATGTGTGGCTCCATGGCATCTGTTGCCCTTCGGCTGTGGCCCTGGGCTGTGCTCCCTTTTGTGGTGCTGGCTGCCATCCAAGTTTACACCAGGTCAGAGCAGGTGTAGATTTCCTGGTGCTAACGCGCCTTATCGCCTGTTTTGTGTTTTTATCGCGGATGTGGCTGGTCGTTGTGAATGTTGAGGTGTGCTGTTGTCTCGGCTTTTGTCACGGGAACGCCTACTCTGCATCTCATTAGCGATATTTGCGAGGGTCCTCTGTGGCAATGTTTTTTGCGGCTGCTATCGCGGGTATACTGGTGCTGTGGTCTGTTAACACCGGCTTGTGAATGGGGGGTTAAATTTATCACGACTTTGGCTGCGATAAAGTGCCGTTAATTCAGCGATAGCTCCTTGTGAATATGCCCCTAAGTGCATTTAAAAATAGAGTCTGTTTCAGGAATTCATAACACCAGGCTATTAAACACTTATGATTCATCAAGTTCCTGTCCCTGAGCTATTTCCATAATGTGAGGAATTAGGTTATTTGTTGCAGGGGTTAAACCCTACTCAAGCAACAGCCACAGTCCTTGTCAGGGTGAAGCACAAAAAGTCACTAAATTAACATGTGCTGAACCCTCTGGTAGCTTGGCACAAATGCAGTCAGGCTTAACTTAGAGACAATGTGTAACGAATATATGCAGCACTCAAACAGTAATAAAATGAAAACACAACACAAGAAAAATCCCACACGTATTGAGAAAAATTGAATAAAATGTAACCAGTTATTTGACAGAAAAACAGCAAAGATTTTTAAGGTAAGAATGGCACCTAAAAGCACAAAGTGTCAAATTATTTGGTTATCTTCTGGTTGCATGGTACTGGGACAAAATCACAAGCTCAGGTTGACAGCGATGGAGTGTGGGCCGGATACATGGACCAGGTTAGTCCCACTGAAGATCGCACCTTATGTCCTTGATGCGGAGCATTGCGATGTGCTGTGTAGGTTCAGATGTGGAGGTGTGAGGGCTGTGATGCGAGGTCCTGCATTGGATTGTGTTGTGCTGCATCAGTTTTGATGAGGAGCTGCGAGGGTTTCAATGCAAGGTCCTGCGTCGAGTTGAGTTGCACTGCATCAGTTCCGATGAGAAGCTGGAAGGGCTGCCATGCGAGGTCCTGTTTCGAATTTCCTTGAGTTACTTAGCACTGTGTCAGTTCCGATGAAGAGCTGCCAGGGCTTCTAAGCAAAGTACTGCACCAAGTTGCGTCACACTGTGTAGGTTCTAAGGGAGCCCACAGTTGGGCCAGGAGGAGTACATTCTGATGCCAGCCAAGGTTCCAGGGCCAGGGGCACCCCTTGGGGATGAGGACTCACTCTAGCAGAGGCCAGCAGCATGGCACAGGCTGGTTCATTGGAGTTTGGGTAGCAGGGCAGATGCAGGACAGGTCTCGGGAGCTTGTTATGTCCCTGTAGCTTGGCACAGAAGGCCAGGCAGCTAGCCCTTGCAGTAACTCTGCTGGTTCTGGGTTCAAGGAGCAGGTCCAGTCTTACTTTCTCTGGCAGCAGGGTAGCAGGACAGTCCATCTTACAGCACTGCAGCAGGGCAGTCCTTCCAGCAGCAGGGCAGCAGAGCAGTCCTTCTGAGTCTTCCTCAGGTCCAGACGTGATCTGAAGAACAGGTTTGAGGGTCCTATTTTTATACCTGGTGCCCCCTTTGACGTGGGAGAAGCTTCAGGAGTGTCCCACCCCCACAGAAGTGTCTGGAATTTCCTGCCTCGATGCCCTGGTCCCAGCCTGTGTGAGGCCCTCTGTTGTGTGGCTGTCTGGGAGGAATACACAAGGACCAGCTGCCAACTATACCTAATCATGTGACCCATGAACAGGCTGCAGGCATCAAATGGTTAGGACAAGAAAATGCCAACTTTCTTCGTGACGGCTGCCTGAGGATCGGGGATCTGACCCAGGCTAAGCATTCCAGAACTCCAGCCTCACTATAGGCCCCGGCTGCTTCGACCGGTATCTGTTTTGCGCACCGGCCGCCCCCGCCAGCTGCTCCTTCGGACAGCCACCTGTGGATCGGAGCTCCGACCCAGGTCACCGGCCTGTCTTCAGGCCCCTGGCTTCTCGCCTTGCATACCGCCCCGCCTCCTCCAGCTTCCACCCATTCCTTACATCACTCAGCGTTGCTCCCCGGTCTACACTCATTGATCGGACTTGTCGCATCGAGGGCACCTGTTCAGTAGGACTCTACCTTCGAGGTCCTACGTGTTCCCTTCCGGGCCCTCCTTCATCTTCACCTCTCCCTCCTTCGCACATTGCTCCTGCTCCCCTCCTTGCACGATTGGCATTCTTCTCGGTGGTTCAAGCCTGGCTGACCCGCCGTTACACTTCTTCTCTACCTTCTCCTCCCTCCCACACACTTCAGCACCTTCATTCAGTAACCTGGTCCTGATGATGATCCTAAATCGCTAGGATCAAAACGTGGTAGACATACCAGCACAACTTCCGGTGCTTTTTAATATGGTTCGCGAAAATGCTTCAAAATTTGTTAAATTCATGTAAATAATTAACTGTGAACCATAAGTCCCTCTGTATATATCTGTCACTTTTCCACTTTGCGCCATCGCTGTTTTTTCACTTGTCACCTGCGCCGTCCACCTTTGAGTGTCAGGAGCACCTGCGTGCACAAGGTTTTCGGGTTACTCACGTATTAATTGCTTACAGTGCTGATACAACTGTTCCCAATTCTTCCAAAACCCTTGTTTCATTTGTTCTGCAAATGTCTTGTACTCTCCCAAATACATGATGCCTTGGGCACATTTAAACGAACTATGAGTCTCCCTACCTTCCTTTCTTGTAATGTTTTGTGCATGCTTCATAACTAGTCTTCTCAATAATACCGGTTGAGATATTAAATAACGCTACCCACTGTTATCCTATGGGAGAGGTAGGCCTCTCAGTAGTGAAAAACGAATTTGTGAGTTTTTCACTCCAAGGACATGTAAAACTTAAAAATACAAATTCAACTTTTTAAATACAATGCACTATGCCCTATAGACTGTTTAGGACCTAACCTAGGGGTGACCTATATGTATTAAAAAGGAGGTTTCGGCCTGGCAAAAGATTTATTTTGCCAAGTCGAAATGGCAGTTCAAAACTGCACACAAAAGCTGCAATGGCAGGCCTCAGATATATTTTAAAGGGCTACTTAAGTGGGTGGCACAATAAGTGCTGCAGTCCCAATAGTAGCATTTAATTTACAGGCCCTGGGTACATGTAGTATCACTTTAATAGGGACTTACAAGTAAATCACATGTGCTAGTTGGGTGTAAACCACTTCATCATGCTTTAGCGAGTAAACACAAGCACTTTAAGACTGGTTAGTAGTGGTAAATTGCACAGAGTCAAGCCAACAAAAACGATTTCAGCAAAACAGGAGGGGTGAAGGCAAAATGTCTGCATGTGACTCGGCAGAGAAGGCCATGTCAAACGCATAAAAGTTACTTGGAACCTTATTTAATATCATATGTAACTGGCCATGATGGAGAAGGCATGAAAGGTCGTATATTCTGCAAGACAAGCAGAAACAACCAATCAATAGCATTACATAAACAGTAGTTGATATAATCTGGTCCAGTGGTATTTTCAAGATCATGGGTTTAATTGAGTTCAAGGACACTATTCACAGATAGACAGTAATCCTCTTGCGTTTTGCCCTATAATTTCTGAGCAGAGGCGGACATTATGAAGTCATCCCTCACCTTAATAATTGCTGTTGGAGAGGGGAGCTTCGTCATGCTGGTCCCAACGCAAGTCAGCCTCGCCAACTTCAGATAACATTTGTGTCACCTTATACTGTCTTTCCTAATGAGTTGCTTCAAGGTGGCAAGGCCTTGCAGAATTGCTTTTCTCTCAATATATTCTAGCATCAAACTAGTTTAATGTTCCATTATCTTCTAGCATTCCCAATGATTGTATTGTCAAAGCATTCAATTTATTATTGGATAAAATTTGAATTTTTTTTATATGCTGACGCATTGTCTGGCCTTCCTCTTATTTTAACTGACTGAAGCTGCACATTGTGCTTTAGTTAGCTTCTTTAGCTCCTTCCTGGTTTTAAAACCAAAGCAAGAGTATAAAAATAGTTTTAAAGTTTGTTTTATTTGCATGATTAATTAAAACCTTTGCATCATTAATCCACGAAGATACACCGGCGTCTAAAAACATTTCTACAGTACAATAATCAGAGTTAGCATTAAAACAAAGTTGACAGAGCAAATTACACTCTACTACCAAAGTTAGATATATTAAAAAATGAGTGCAATAACATTCCTGTATGGGTTAAGATATCCTATGTGCAAAATTGCAGATTTTTAAACAAAAGGAGACTTTCCCTACCCGCCTGCCAATCATAATGATCTTCATTAAAATTATTTGGTCATGTAGCCAGCGTTCATAAAGAGCGTGGGGCATATTAGCAAGACCGGCGATAAAATTATCGCCGTTTTAGCGGCAGGAAACTGCCGCTAAAACGGCGATAATGGGCTTGCTAATATGTGTTATGGAATTCCAATAGAAGCCCAGGTTAGATGTGCAGGACATCTAACCTGGGCTTCTATTGGAATTCTATATCGCATATTAGCAAGCCCATTATCGCCGTTTAACGGCGATAATTTTATCGCCGGTCTTGCTAATATGCCCCCGTGTTTCCTAATAAGAGGTCCTGTAAAATTATTGGGGTGTCCTACATGCAAATTGCAAGATGTTAAAAGGATACATTTTGTCAAACCCAGCTGCCTGTCTTGGATATTTACTTTACAATTTATGAGCAGCTGGCCGGCATGTAGTCTGGCTGCTCATGGTTTGTAGCTTTCGTGATCAGTCCCCTGTAGGCCGCTGCATGTCCATCTATCCTGTGAGGAAGGGTGGTCAAACCAACTGAATACATTCAATCACTTCAGAAGGGCATTATTTGCTGTTCCCTTCATACAGACGTTATCCTCCTTCTGAGTACCCTTTGAGCAATTGTGCAGTGATTTCTTCCGTTATTCTCGCCTGTCGCCGCTATGAGTCGCTATTAGTTTCTTTTCTGCCTTGATAAGGAATCTCACAAAACGCCAATTCAGCTGTAGATCCGTAGACACGAAACAAGCTAGTACCGCCTCCCTGCATGTTCGGATTCCTCTTTGGTTGAGAAGTAGTCAGAGCATTACTCTTTGCTCTGCCATTAATTCCTTGCAAGTACATATCAACTGCACCATATTTTGTTTCCCCTTTCCACATAGCGGAGTTCCGCTTCCAACATGGTAGATGTAGGAGCGAGTATGCAGTCGGTTTTTTCAACATTTTTGGAATACCCCGTATGGAAGTAGGGTTGTGGTATTGCTCTGTCGTAGTTGTGCAGCACGAACCAGCTGTGGGCTCTGGTTCTGCCTGCCCCTGCTTCCTTGTCCTCAATCAGCGAGACTATAGTTGGATGGTTTTGATTACCAGCTTTTTAAAGTTGGCGTGGGTTCTAGACGATTTCCAGGGGTCCTGTAGGCCAAGTTGTGTTATTGATTCAATGAGTAGGCCTTGGCAGGAGAGCTGCTCCATAGATGCGTGTTTAATGAATTCGGTTCAATATACTTAATTTTGTGCCAGCAGTTAATATATGCACCTCCTCTGGCAAGAGATTGTTGCTGAAGTCCAAACTCAAGCTTTATCTAAGCTGGGGAAGTGTATTTGGGGAGGCCAAAAATCATTCTGTAGGTTCGGACCATGATCCCATCCAGAGTTGGTGCGTCCCTTCCATGTAACGGCACACTCCCATAGGTTTTTGTCAGAATCAATTTTGCTTGTACTACCCAGAGCAGTGGGGTTAGAGCAGGCCCTGTCACTTTCTTCCTTAGATTGTTTAATGCCAGGGCTAGGGCATTGCCCTTTCTCTTCGGAGCCTCTTTCTGTGATTTAAAATATCTCTTTTTGTCTATAATGATTCCTAAATATGTGTATTCCTACATTAACTCTAAACATTGGGTGGTGATATACCAGCTTGATGCTTTTCTTTTTGTGCTGTTTACTGACATTGTTTTTGTTTTTTCAAAGTTGATCTTTTAGCCATTTCTGTTGAGCATGCATGGAAGGTGTCAAGGAGGCACTGCAGACCGACCGGAGTGCAGCTTATTAGCACCAAGTTGTCTGCGTAGAGGAGATTGGAGAGCACTAGTTCGCCCAGCTTCGGGGTGTGGGAATTGCAGCAGTCCAATTTTGTTGTTAGATCTGCTAAAAAGAGGTTGAACAGAGTAGGGGCAAGGACGCAGCCCTGTTTCATGCCTTTGGTGGTTTGAATACATCTTAAAATGTGTGACCCTATCCCTAGCTTACCCTGTACCCACATGCCTGTATGAAACAGAATCAGTAGCTTCAGAAGGACAGATGGAATATTCCAGTTAGCCAATTTCATCCACAGTTTGCCTCAATCAATGTGGTCGAAAGCAGCCCAGAAGTCAATAAAGCAAAGGTACAGGGGTAACTGTGCGCCTTTAGCCCCGTCTATTAGTAGGGAAAGTGACAGGTTATTAGTTGTGGTTCCCATATGTTTGCAGAATCCAGACTGGTCTTGCAGGATGATGAGAATGGCGGAGGTCCAAATTGTTACATCCTCTAGAATGGTACCGGCAAAGTATTTGGCCTCATTGTCAGTAAGTGCCATAAGTCGATAGTTTTTTGCGCTGCTCTTATCACCGTGTTTAGGGATCAGTGAAATTATGGACCCTCTCCATGACGGAGGTATTAGTTCTTCCGCTAATATCTGCTGGAATACCAGCTCCAGTTTCTCTGACCAATAAGTAGCATTCAGCTTGAACAGTGCAGGTGGGATCCCTTTGGAGCCCGGGGTCCCTCCGGTTTCCCTTTGGTTATATGTCTCTTTATTAGTTGTCTAGTTCTTATAAAGGAATCCGTGGTCAGATCCTGGAATGGTCATTTGCCATAGGCTACCCTTTCAGCTTCCTTTTTACTTGTGTTATTTGAAGAGTCAGTTAAGATTTCCTCTAGCACACTTGGGTGTCTTTGCACCTCCTCAAGGTAGTTGAAATGCTCATACAGAAACTTTGCCCAAGCTTCTTCGGTCAGAAGAGTACTGATCCCTTGGTGGGTGGGATGTTGAAGCATATTTACTTTGCGCCAAAACCATGAGTAGTTATTCCCTTTTATATCAAAGAGGAGCCTCCCCCAGAGCGAGTCTTCTCCTCCCATTTATTGCGCAAGTTAACTTTTATTAGTGCTGCTTTGTTCCATCTCAGTTCTCATTGTAGATTATCATTGCACGGGTTTCAACAGAGTTTCCTAAGAACTTTATTTAGAATTCTCTTGAGCGACTTTACTTGCTCTTGTTACGAAAGTGTAGGATGGCCCTGACAGTTTCCTTGCTGTGGCATATTCCTTCTCATCATTGAGGTGGCAAATGTGTCCCCTAGTGCTTTAGTGAAGGCATCCCATGTGAATCTAGGGTTTTTGGACCTGTCTTGCTGTCCTTGTAATATGTCCTTAGCCGACTTCAAGAGTCTGTCTATGGAAGTGGTGGTGCTTTTAATCCTTTTGTTTTTCATGGTATATACTAAGCATGGCACTTCAGTCAGATAACTGGCAGCTGCGAGTGTGACCACCTGAGCAAGATGGTCACTGGATTCATTCTCGACCAGTTGGTATGAAGAGACTTTGTGGTACAGTGGAAGAGTGACAAAAGTGTGGTCCAGTGTTGAGCTGGCCATCGTGGAGTGGAACGCTGCTGCAGTGGGGTTATCTTTCGGGAAACAGCCATTTAGTGCCCAAAAGCTAAGATGCTCTAGCTCTCTCTAGAGTTCTTGCATATTTTGTTTTGCTTACCCGTTGAGTTCTCACTTATGATTGGGCGACGGTAAATTCTTTGTCCACAAGTGTACCAAGTAGGTGTAGATTAAAATTCCCTGATATAATGAAGTTTGGAGTTTGTTCTTCTCCCAGAAGCCTTTTGATTTCACTGATCAGAAGCTCTAAGCCCTTTGCCCTGCCTCTAGGATGCAGATATGCATTTATGATCACTAGCTTCTGTTTTAAAAAAAAAAATTGAATATTGAAGTTTTGGCTGAAGAGATACCAATGTAATAAGTCAGTGGCAGAATCACACAAACAAAAGACAGACTTCAAATATGGTGCAAATAATACATTGGATAAGTATACAGTATTAATAGTATTGGTCCCACATATATCAGTCCTTGTATGATCACTATCTTCAGTTCTGTGTCCTCACAACGGACCGTTGCTCTGATTGCTTTTGTTTAGATTATTTCTGTTGACTACACCTGCAGTTCCTTAGCAGTGCAAATGTTTGGTGTTGAGATGTAAATTGACCCGCCTCCCTTACGGTGGCCAAATCTAGCTCCTATGCGGGCCAAGACCTGGTAACCTGCAAATCTGTGCATGTAGATTGGATGTTCAAGTCATGTTTCTTGAAGTAGGATGATATCAAACGATTGTATAAAGGGTAGTACGTAGCCCACTGTTGTTTGATTTCCCAGGCAATTAATGTTCCAAGAACATATGCTTAATGAGCTTGATTTGATTGGTGAATAATTGCTGACTTTTGGGCTTTGTTATGGGATGCTGTTCCCACACTTTATTGTGCGTGATAGCCAGCTGCAGTTCTGGGCTGATGCATCATTTGTTTGTACATTTAGGCTTGATTGGAAGTTTTGCTTAGCTCTTCCTGCGGGGGAGGTGCTCCTTGCACCCTTGAGCACTGAGAAAGTGGCTTTAGGGATTTGTGGGCCCGACTTAGGCTGACTCGAGACTAGCAAGAGTGGTGGGTAGCAAGGGGTATAGTAAGGTGTCAGGCTTATCTCCCAGTGCTTAAAGAGTGCCTGTTCGGTCAGAATCTACCTATCTATTTCTGCAGGTGGCCTTGTGGTCTTGATAGCCTCATTTCCTGAGGAGCTTCCAGTTTGAATAAACTCAATGGTGACCAGGTCAGATGATCTTAGGTGATCCATGCCGCCAATCTCTGCTAATAGGCGTAAAATATTCCCCTTGTTAAATATGTCTTGTCTCTCTTGTGATTTATATTTTGCTAAGAAGATTGTGCCATTAGTATCTGTCTCTTCATTAGGGAAGGGTTTAGATCTGGCTTGCACGCTGCTGCGTTGCTGGACTTGCAACCTTGAGTAGTCCCTGGTATTTGATTTCCTGTTTGGAATGTTTGGCAGGGCTAAGAGCAGTGTAGCTGATAATGTGACTGCTGGCTGAGTCGCTCTTGGGTGTCCCTTAGCTGCGGAGTTGTTGGCATCACCCAGTTGAATGACTTCTGCTGCCCAACCAAAAAGAACAAAACGGGGGAGTAAAGAGGTACTGCTTGTCACAAGCAGTGGAGGTGGATACGTCCTCCTTAAGTCAATAGTTATTAAACCACAAAGATCCACCCTCAGATAGTTTCAAATGCCATGTCCTCCCAGATTGAGTATGTTTCCTACAATGGTGGGAAAAACACACAGTGTTTTAAATACCCCTCACACACCAAAAGGGCCCTTGGTGTCATGCTTCATCATGGGGGTCTTCCCGCCCCTCTACGGGACGGGGCGTGCTACAACCTACGGTTACGCGGGAGCACTGTTGTCGTGAAAAGACTGTGTCGTGTAGGAATGTAAGTGGAAGGGTCAGGGGTGAATAGAAAAGTGAGGTTAAAAAATACCTGGCTCGGCGGTTTAGAAAATAAATTTTTAATATACCTTTGAGCTGGTATTGTTAAAAGAGTGGGGACAGAGGTGTATTTGCCTCAATGAGCTATGCCTCCAAAGTCAACATGTTTCGAAGCCCCCCTGGCTTCTTCTTCAGGACTTAACGGATCCCTTCTACACTCACTTAATATGTGGTGTGTTTTTAACCTAATCCTCTCTAAAAAAGTGTGGGTGAGAGTAAATGGGTCGCGTTTACTTTTGAAATCAAATAACGATGACAGATACCTATTTAGGTATCGTATATGTGCATTAAGTATTTGCATGCACTGTTCATTTACTCTCACCCACACTTTTTTGGGGGCTTCGAAACATGTTGACTTTGGAGGCATAGCTCATTGAGGCAAATACACCTCCGTCCCCACTCTTTTAACAATACCAGCTCAAAGGTATATTAAAAATTTATTTTCTAAACCGCCGAGCCAGGTATTTTTTAACCTCACTTTTCTATTCACCCCTGACCCTTCCACTTACATTCCTACACGACACAGTCTTTTCACGACAACAGTGCTCCCGCGTAACCGTAGGTTGTAGCACGCCCGTCCCGTAGAGGGGCGGGAAGACCCCATGATGAAGCATGACACCAAGGGCCCTTTTGGTGTGTGAGGGGTATTTAAAAACACTGTGTGTTTTTCCCACCATTGTAGGAAACATACTCAATCTGGGAGGACATGGCATTTGAAACTATCTGAGGGTGGATCTTTGTGGTTTAATGACTTCTGCTGCCCTCAGGGGGCATGCTTGAGTGTCCATACTCATGGATGCAGCTTGTGAACACCTTTGTCCCAGTTCTGAGTCACTGCTCCCTGGGGGGGATCCCATCGCACTTAGCTAAGTCTTTGCATTGGGGCCGTCCTCTACCTCTGCTATCTCTGGGCTCATGTCCATTGGGGGGTGGTACAGGTGTTTCCTGTGCTTGGGCTGAGGTGCCTGTGTTGTCTTCCTGCGCCTCCCTTAGGGAGGTTCGGGATGTGGTATCTGTTCAAAAGTACTTAGTGATGTTGTTCTTTCTTTTTCTGCCTTTCCATCTTTGCTTGCGGCTGGATTGGGCATTGTTCCGCTGTACATTTCGGAGAGTCTCCTATCCCTGATTAAATTCAGGATTATTTTTTTATGCCACTTGTTTGACTGCTGAGGAGGATGGTTGTAGGATATTAATAGGCTGGTTTGACTCAGTTGTATCTTGGACTTGGGTGGACCTTGGACCTCCGATTGACTTGATACAGAACCTGCATCCAAATCCCCTGGATGAGGGCTTTGTTAACCAGAGATGGTGGTCTTTCTGTAGCTTGTGGTTTGTTTTAGATCCGTTAATGGGTCACCCAGCATAGTGGGCAAAGTCGTGAGTTTTTCCAGTACTGGGCCGGAGGTGCAGCCTACTTGCATCAACTGGGTGTCGGTTTAGGCTTGCTTAATTAAACTGTTCAGTTCTGCAAGCTTTTAATCTATTCCAGGGACAAATACTGCTAAAGAGTTGAGGAGTGATAGCTGAACATCCATTTTGATGGACTGATATTGTAACATAACATAACGTATATTTGTAAAGCACACTTTCAACCGTATGCATCTTGGCGCTGAATAACAGATGTTTATTGTTTCCCAACTCAATGGTACTCATTTTATCGACCTCAGATGAAAAGCTGAGTGGACTCACTGGGATTTGACTCTGTGACCATGAGGTTGAACACAGGCCTCCTGCAGTGGACGCACTAGCCCACTGAGCCACCAGACCCAGCTGTAGGGCATTCACTGAAAGCTGCATGGTGTTTAAGAGTGATAGCCAAATAGTGTCTGTTGTTCCTTCTCCAGTTTGAGATCGATTTTCAGAGCAGCCCTATTATTATCTCGGGGGAACTCTGTATATACAAGACTGCTAATGCCTCCCATTCTTGTGTTGCTAAGTATGAAATATCATAAGTGTAATTCTGAGGCTCTCCCATTTGTTGCAAGTTCTGCATGCAGGGCTGGCCTCAGAAAATTTGAATTGGCTGGTAGTGCAGTTGGTGGCACTTCATGGGTGAGTCCTCCATCCTTGGGCTGATAACTTGTTCTGTCTGGTGGACCCCCGGAGCTGTTGTTTGACATTTAGGACTTGCCGGGCTGCTTGCCCAAGAGCGATTATGGCCAGGGGTTATTAGTGCGCCAGGCCGCTCCTTGTTGTGGAAGAGTGCTGAGTTGAGGGATCCTCGGTGCCCTAAGCTGATGATGCCTCAGTATCTCTTTCCATTGTTCTCTTGTTGTGGGCTATGATGTGCTCTATTACTCCTCCTCTGTTTTCTGTGCTTTCTGTTCTTTCTCTAATGACTGTGGGCACTTAAGGGGCACTGGTGGAGTTCAAAACTCCACAGCCCAAGTTCCACTCCATAGGAAAGTCAAAAACTTTGGGCTGCAGGGGTGATGGAAGCCTGTGTGCTCGTCCCCTGTGATCTTCCCTAAAGCACACTGGCTTCTCGGAACATATGTGCGCCGCCTTACCCCTTGTGTGGAAATTGGCCTGAAGCCTGGGGGTTACGAGCATGCACGTCTTAGCAGCCAGGGAGAGTGAGTGTACAGGTGGTGTATCAGTGGTTGATTCAGGAGGGTGCAGGGGCTGCAGACCAAGCTAGGCCACCTCTGCTGCTCCCACATACAGCCCCCACCGGCAGGGCCCTCTACGGGACGTCCCTTGCCATGCGGTTAGACCTCACTGGTCCATGTTTTCTTCCCGCCTCCTACCTCACTCACAAGTCAAGGGGCCTCTCAGCCTCTTCTCAGGATCTGTGCCTCTGACTGAGGGGTGCAGGCGGATGGCAGGCTATGCCAGTGGTATGTAGACTCAGTTCAGGGTCAGTGGACTGAGTTCAGAAGCGGTGGCCCAGCATGCGAGTTGGTGAAGCTCCACTTCCACCCACTTCCAAGGCTGCCCTCTGGCTGGGAAGGAGGGGAGATCGAGGCGAGCAGTGAAGCAATGAAGCAAAGGTTGTGCCAGACACTGGTGCAGGAGAGTCAGGGCAGTTGCCTCTCCCCACTGCTGGTTCGGGAGCACCTGGCTGCCCCTATGAAGACTCCTGCTGCTGCCAGGCCTGGACTCCTCGTCGCCTCTCCCGCTCCTGCTCACCGCTCTCGTCTATCCGCTTTGCGCAGCCCCACACCCTGGTGCACTCAAGCACTCCGTAACAATGTCAGATCGGATTTGTTCTTGGTGAACAAGGGTTGCAATGAGCTACAGTCACCATAGTAAGAGTTGAAAAAGTCAATTAATCCCTCCTTCCGAGGCTCTGATACTTCTAACAGACTCTACTACTGCAACAGCTCATCAACTCAAGATCCCAGATAAATGCATGAATATTCGGGTCACCTCATTGACCTATTTTAGTTCTCCCTTCCATCACACCTCCAATCGAGCATGATAAGTCCCAGATCCCACACCTCTCAGCCCCACCAAAACACGAAGAGAGAAAAAGCCACTCCAAAGTCTCTACATCCTTTGATTGTATACCTCACCCGCCTCAAGGTGGGGAATACGTAGACTTGGAATTTTCAGTGGCATTTGACAATACCAGTCTTTCTATAATGTATTATTGAATGAACTGCGACTTTGTAGAGTGCACCATTATTCCATGGAGTGTCCCGGCGCTGTACTTTACGGTCACCTATAGAGTGCAGTCAGAGCGTCTACTCTTGTTGGAAAAGCCAGGTCTTCAGTTTTTTCTTGAACAGTGAGGTAACATCCATCGTAGCTCAAGAGGGACTTTGTTCCATGCTGTTGGTCCAAGATAGGAGAAGGCCCGTCCACCAGTTCTCATGCGGTGAATTTCAGGAATCCTCACAAGAAGCCTGTTGGCTGAGCGCATGTTTCTAGAGGGGTCATAGAAACTGATTCTGGCCCTAAAATAAGCTGCACCTGTATGGTGCAATGCTTTGTAGACCAAACCTACTGTTTTGAATAGAATTCACTTCTTTATTGGAAGCCAGTGAAGGATGCCATCAAAAACACATGTGCTCTTGAAGGCGGCTAAGGAAAATGCAGGCTGCAGTATTCTGGACCACCTGAAGCTTGTTGAGCATATAGTCCGGGAGTCCCAGATATAGAATTTTTCCATAATCCAGCCTGGAATTTATGAGTGCCTGGACGACCGCCTTTCTTGCAGACAAAGAGAGGTAATGTAAGAACTCTTTAAATATATGCAGAAACCCAATACATTTGCCATCCACTGACTTGTTTTGTGGTTGAAAAGAGAGGGAGTTGTCAAATGTAATGCCCAAGTTCTTAACTATTCCCCCCCTGAGGGCCTGGAGTGGGCCATCTTTAGGCCACAAGGTCTGCCATGAAAGGCAGAGTTTAATGGACTCTCCTGCAATCTCCTCCCCCCTCCCATGGGTGAAGAGCAGCTGGGTGTCATCAGCATATGTACACCTTTGCCCACAATGCCTATGCCATCTTGGTTAAAGGAGTGAGGTACACAATAAATAATGTGGGGTTCAGAGCAGAGCCCTGCGGCACTCCCACTGTCAGCTCACATGCTCTTGAGGAAAAAGGAGGGACCCATACCTCCTGTCCTCTATCCTCCAAAAAGGAGGCTAGCCAGTTCAGGGCCAGTCCACCTATCCTGATAGATTGGAGGCGTGCCAGGAGCCTGGAGTGAGGGGCCGCATCGAAGGTTGCTGACAGATCTAACTAATCAAAACGACCTTCCCTCAGCATTGAAGTTGCCTCTGATATGTCTGGTGACTTCCATCAGCACTGTGTACGTACTGAAGTTTGGTCTGAAGCCGGACTAGCAAAGATGGAGCAGATCATTAATTTCAAGATACTGAGAGAGCTGCTGATTTACTAAGCAATAGGTATATTGGCCTATAATTTGATTGATCACTAGGGTCCGCAGATTTTTTTTTAACAAGGGCAGCAGTTTTACCTGCTTCCATGACAACTGGGACTATTGCTGTGGACAAACGAAGCACTGAGCACTCTGTTTACCAATGGGTTCATGGTGCTTGCCCCCAGTGCTAGCATATTCAGAGGATAAGAATCTGATGGAGATCCTAATTTGAGGCCTCATATAGCTGCCAGTGATACCTCCAAGGCGGTAGGCTGGAAGTTTTAAAGTGTAGGCATGGTGGTAGTAGCCGTGCTGGAGCATACTATATCCTTCAGACTGTCCACCAACTGAGTGTCTGATGAAAGGCTAGCTTGAATTATTGTGATCTTATTTTGGAAATATGAAGCCAGCTGGGCTCACCAGTCCCCTGTGAGTTGATGAACTCTGGCGCAAGCCTCCGGGAACTAAAGTTTTTTAACAACTTTGAAAATGTCCCTTGATTGATTGCCTGCTTCTGCTATCCTCTCCTCAAAATGTGCTTTCTTATCATTCTTACTTCAGCGTAATATTTTTTTAGACCTGCCATATAAATTACTTTGTGGTTAGCATTATAGTTTTTCTTCATTGGTCTCTTTAAAATCTGGCAGTGTTTCTTCTTATTCCTGAGACTGTCTTCAAACCAGGGGCTGGTTGGCTTATTTCTGTGGGGTATGCGTTAAGAAACTGGTGCAAGCTTACTGGATGTGTTATGAATCCAGCAGTCAAGCAGTCTGACATTTTCTTCCACAAAACCAGAGAGCGAGAGGGGATGTTCTCTTCCAAAGAGCAAATAAATTCCAATGGTTGGATTTTATGAAATGCTCTTGAAACAGATGAAACTTTGCCTGTCGTGGGTTGGGATTTTTTTAATATAGGCCAGCCAAACTTGATCAAATAGTGATCTGTCCAGAATAGCAGCATATGACCTTCTAAGTACAGCCTGATATTGGAGAAATGTACAGAACCTAATTGTCTATGAAAATATCAAACTCAAATTTCCTTAAGAAAGGATCCAATTCTTTTAAAATAATAAACAGTTTGAACCTTACAAAAAATTGGTACAAAGAACAACAAATATGAACATTTATGGAAAACCGAAAAACACACATCTTAGACCAGCACTGTTAAAAAGGAACAATGCAAACCTATTTCCTATTCTTCACCTAACACACAACATTATGAACAAAGGTTTTTTACATGCACTAAAATTAATGAAAAAGACCAAAATCCCATACGGAGGGAAACTTACCACAGCACCAACGACAGTTTAAAAAGGAGATTGATCCATCCCACTCTTCAAAAATGGCAAAACAGTGATACAAAACTCAGATGACTACTTGACACTATTTGACTCATACTCCTAACTGCTCCTAAACATAAAGAGAAATCACATCAGAGAACTCACTGGATACATATATCCCAAAATGTTCTGATAATCGCACACTGTCCCCACACCACCGAAACACAGAGACAAAAATCACTCACTCATTGAGAAGACACCACACTAGAGCCGCATGCAGCCACTCGTCTGACAACAAATATCCTCAAATGATCCCCAAGAGACCTACCACAATACACTCCACTCCACCTAACTATGAAAAGGAATTAGCCACAATAGCCACTAGCAACAAATCTAAACTTGAGAACCTCTCCACGCTGATGAAAACCCTGGAAGTGGAACTCAGATGTGTCCTCACCAAGGTCAATGCCACAAGAACCCTGAATAACTTGAAAGGCACTCATAAAAACCAAGGGGCTTATTTACAAGCCCCTTGCACCGCCAGTACGTCACTTTTTCCCAAATTAAAAGTGACACACCGGTGGCACAAGGGGGTGTAAATAAGCCCTAAAGACCTTTTACTAACCACACCTCTTACTTACTCCACCACTCTGTAATTAAGAATCAAAGGAGGCGAGAAAACTCTCACTGCTCGAAAGAAGACATTGAAAACTTGCTTAATAATTACAACAAAGAGAAGCTGGATAGAGAGACGTAAGAGGGATATACTATTCTAACCATAAAGAGAAGATTCAGGAAATCATAGATCCCCTTGCAAAACGCATAAACCATAATTATCAGTAATAATTCAGATTCCCAGTGATCTTAAGCCCCTCTCAATATAAACATCACATGCCTCCTTCACTACTGTTGGTCAGCATTAAAACAAAATATCGAGATAGAAGCTGTAATCACAGCCCATGGCGTAGCCTTAACTTCCCTAATTGAAACCTGGCTAATTGAAACTTCTCAGCAAGCCATCGACCGACAAGTTAATGGTTATTCCACATCCACCATGACAAAACTGACAAATTAGGAGGTGGAGTAGCAGTCATCTACAAGGATTGCATTCATTGCAGAAATCTCACAAAAGACTAATTCCTATCATTCAAATGTCTATCAATAGAGCTAAAATCATCTGAGGCAAACCTGAATGATCTGCACCTCATGTACTAACCCCTCAGGAATCAACACAGTCTTCACTAAAGAGCTACTGAAACTCCTCATGGAAAGCATGTTTACGTCAAGCAACATCATATTTTCCTGTTACTATAACCTTCATCGTGGATATCAAAAAGACTTCTCTATGTGTCTTGTATCCTCATATCCTCAAAATAACAGACTCTGGTAATTGTGCATGATGTTTCATATTCAAAAGAAGCCATTCTGGAAACTGTCACTAGATTCCACTCTCCCAGTTGAGTGGCAGGATCATCTACTCACCTTATTCACAATCAACTATACTAAAACCTTTCACAGCGGCCAACCTAAAAGACATGCACAGAGGAAGAAGTACCTGTGAAACCTAGCTAAAGGCTACCTCTCCTCAGATTGAAATCAGTCCTAAAGACAGCTCCACATCTTCGCATGTCAATGGTCATACTAGCCATTAATCCAAGACCCTGAAAAGTATTGCAGATATACTGCCCCATAAAATCCCAAGAAGGCAAATAAACTTCAGTCTCAGTGTTATGGTTTGCAAAAAAATGTATTGCTGAAAGAAAAAAACCTCCAGTAGACAGAACAACGACTGCGGCAAAACCCTTCGACATTGACCCTGTCCTCACTCCATGTAGAGAAGAGAATCTATAAACAACAAGTATTTGAGCTTTGGAGCAAAGGCCATTTTTAAAATCAAAACAGAACTGGAAAAGGCTAAAAACTGACCAAAGAAAACTATTTGGAATTGTGAACAAATCAACCAGGAAAAACACAATGAATATTAGTATGGTATTGAAATAAAAATGCATTGTGCACCGTGGAAAAAGTTAGGCATGATCAACAGTCTAAACTGTTGTAACTCATGCATTGACAAGCTGCTCAATGGAGACTGTCAGGCTGCTAGCTGGAAAGATACTGTGGGCCAGACACTGAGAGACACAAGAGAGCTAGAAATGTTTTGGTGGGGTATTGTACCGTTATTGTCATTCTGATAGGTGGAGTAACCCTTGCATAATCTTTAACTCCAATGTTTTAACTCTTATTAATCAGCTATTACGTGTTATTTATTCAAGCCCGATATGATTCATACACCTGGCTTTCCCTGTAAAAATGGCATGCGTCGAAAAACTTTCAAGTATCTCCTATCTCTCTATGGTAAGTACTTCTCCCAAGTGGATGGTAGCACTGTAAATTAAATTCTCACGATGTTTGGTGCATGTTGCAACTTGCAGGCAAAGACGCTCATAAGCGGAGCACTACGAAGTGAGAAAACGATGTGGAATGTAATTTCAGAAAACAAAATGTTGTTGAAGCCATTGCTTACTGGAAGATGTTTTTCCTTCCCAGAAACTGTTTGCAGCAAAGTTTCACTAATGTTATTTTGAAATGTGGTTAACTTACACTTATGTTTATTTATTTACATGTTTCATTTTTGTTATAGGTTGATGCTAGTACTTTATTGTAAATTTGCAAGCTCATGTTAATATTATATTTTACATGCTGAATATCTAAAAAACTGTGTATAGTTGATTTGAATTGGTTTAAGCTTAGAAATTAATACAAACAAAACCAAATATATGTCTCTAAACCCGCACAAATCATTCAAGAAAAACATTATAGTTGGTAAACAAGAATTGGAATATGTGCCGAGCTTTAATTATTTGGGTATTACGTTTGACACCACATTGTCATGGAAGCCTCAAATGCTCAAATGCAAGTCAATATTGGTCCAAAATTCCGAGGCAATTGTGAAAATGCATCAAAAAAGTACATCCAAGGCAGTGTCGCTGGCCCTGGAAGTCTACAGGTGTAGGGCACAAACAGCAACCCTTTATGGTGCAGAACTCTAGAGCATCAATAACCAAAATAAGCTTACTGTGGAAGAAAATACATTTATAAGGATGTTATTGCAGCTTCTCACACGCACACCTATGATTCCCATAATTCAGGACATAAATCTTAGGCGAGTTGAGTCCCAGGCTGTATTAATACCTTTGTTACTCTGGGTTCGTCTGTGGACTATACAAGAGCTCAAACATTATGAAGAAGGGCTAATCGAGATACTGGGACTCGACCACAATGTAACTCTTCCATGGTTCCGTCATTTGCGTAGCTGGTTTTATAAGTTAAGTTTAAATAGCTATTGGGATGATCCCCAATCTTTGACACCTGAATCAAAGAGGACTTTGAACATTTGTTACTGGATGTACACCCAGGATAACATACATCTTAGCTCGAAAGTGGGAAGGTTAACTACACAGTTTTTAACTATGTACTTTGACACTGATCAGCAGTGGCAAAGTACCCAAAGCATCTAAATTGGCAACTCTATGTCCGGAAAATGGTCTAGGGGGAAAGCAAAAAGTTTAGGGAACTTTAGCCAAAAAGGCCAAGTCCTACAGTAAGCATGTAGGTGCTGATATTCCATGCTACAAGGCAGGTAGTCTTAGATTCCCTGGGTAATATCCCCTCACCCAGCAGGGAGACTCGCAGGCCTTGGCCCCTAGTCCTGGTCACAGGCCGAAGTCTTGCTGAGATTCCCCTTCTCACACAGCCTATCTAGCTGCTTGGCAGATGACAGTTTCTAGGGTCTCAACTTACCCATTTTATAGTTAATTTCCAGACTCCAAATGGAATTTAGTGTCTGAGTCTTTGAAGTCTTATATTGGAGTTCTTCTACTTTTGAAGTAACTTCTCTTCAGCTCTCTCTTGCTCTTGAAAGGCTGTCTGTCACAGCAGGAGTGTCTCCAAAGCTGATAGCTTCCCCTCCCCCAAGGGAGCCTTGCACAGCTCGGGCCACACTAACACTGAGTTTCAAGTGCAGAAGGGGTATTTGTCCCAGTTACTCAGAATACAAAGTAGGTCGGGCCCGGGACATCAGGAGTAAAAGTCCTCATTATTGGGCCCAGTAAACCTTGCTTTCCCCATGGCAATCTGAAAGGGATTCTGACAAGCCATTTTTAGCAAATGCAACATCTAAATCATGAATTCGCAAATACTGGAAATGTTAATGAACACACCAATGATTAATCAATTTGTGCATCCTCTCTTAATGACATCAGTGTTAAGGAACACCTTATTAAATGCATTTTTGTGGACAATGGCTCAATCCAGAGGAGTACATATTTCCAGGAGCGGCACGTGCAGGTAAGAGCGGTTGTTGCGGGATGGGGGGGGCATTCGACAGACGTCCACGAGGGAAAATTAAATAAATAATTAATTTTCCCTCGTCGTAGTCTATTGAAATCCCCCCCTCCCCCCCTTACAACCCACTGCTCTTACCTGCATGGGCCGCGGCTGCTTATTTCACAGTTTCTCATCATAAAGTTTAGTAAGTAATGTAAAGAGAATAATAAAAAAGAGAGAAATGAACACAAGTATTTATTTCACAGTTGATTTTCACATATAGCTTAGCAGTATTATTCATCACAGAAACACTGATGCTGATATTCAGAATACTCAGGAGTCCCATAAATACATTTTGTATTGCTTTACATGGTCAGTCAAAGTGCAGGCTTCAGGCCTTCGTATGAATCACCATTTTATTGAACCAAAACAATTACACAGACAATGTCATAAGGAATAGCAGGCATGATATTCATTGCTTTGATTTATATGTTCGTCCCACAATGCACCTAAACTGGATGGCATGGCAACAATCGCTTGCCAGCAACTTTAAAATCATATTTTTATAACAATTCATAACAAGGGAATAATACAGAGAATGTGGGTACACCTTTAAGCTTGTGATGACAGCTAAGCTCAAGACACTGCCCATAAAATTGAGTAAGGGACAACCTTGGCGCCATTAGCTGAATAACTACGGCAATGGGAAATCCCAGGCTTGTTGGTACCATGACTCTGGTACAATATAAATGATTGAGCTTAAGAAAAGGAAGAAATTTCATCTCAAGAAGTTCTGACCTAGATTTGTTTCTTTAGCTTAACTTCCCCACATTGCAGGGATATGTAAGACAAACAGTACACGTTCTGTAGGTGATGAGCTTCTGCCTACAGCATTGTGCCCCCTGAATCCTGCAATGACATGCTGAATCTTACTTACGGGTGAAGCTTCAGATGAAGGAGACTTACCAGGAAAGCTGATTGAGATGGGGTCAGGCAGACACTGGACCAGGCCGAGATGCAGATACTCGCAGTTACTGAGGGGCTTATTTACAAGGCCCTTGCGCCACTTTTGCGTCATTTTTAACATGGGAAAAGTAACGCAAAAGTGGCGCAAGGGGCTTGTAAATCTGCCCCTGTGTTTTTCTCTCCCGACTAAAAGGTGAGCCTGGATGTCACCACCACAGTGCGAGGCATTTTGGGAACCTTGCAGCTTACTCGACCACATTGAAGCACTGTAAATGGAAACCCCGTAATGTACGAAGACCACCATGCATGCATCAATAACAACAACACCAAAAATTCTGTATTTGTTTCAGTTAATTAAAAGTGTTACAAAAAGATAAAAAAGGGTACCAAAAACAGAAGACAGTAATAAAAAGATGTCACATTTCAACTTGTAAAATCTAATATACTACCTTAGCCACCGCAACCGTTTGCCAAAATATGAATCCCATAGGATACAAAGGGATTTATATTTTGGCGGACGGGATATCCGTCATCGTTGTGACGGAGTAAACCGTCCACCAAGATCTAAATCAAGCCCTAAGTGCATAAACAAATTGTACAATTCAATCAAATGATGAGCTAAAAGGTGTTCCTTTAAACTTGGCTCTTCAATAAGAATCTGTCCCTTGTTTCAAAGCGTTAAGCAGGAGCCGTAGCGGTTCAGAGGAAACGACTGTTCATAACCTGAATGTCAAGGGCTGCACCTTAAACTCAATATCTGTGATTATTTCTATGAATACTTGTCATTCTAACACAAAAAGTGCATTTGTTAAATAATTGGTGATGTCTTTGTTGATTAATTCGTTGGTGCTGTCACAGTCCACTCTCTTCCAGAGTCTTAATCTGGGGGCTTCTACTTACAGGGTTTTATTATTCAAGTGCTTGACACATAAATTTCAGATAGCGGGCTGATATTTTTGGGAATTTCGCTGACTGACAAGCAGCAACTGCATCTTTACAAGTTCTCAAATTTAGTTGCAAGAGGGCTGGCCACAGCCAATATCTTCTAAGTGGCATTAAGGGGGCACAGATACACGTTATGTGCATTAAAGACTGCGACTGCACTCCACAAAGTCGACAAGACCATTAATCTGCCCAAAACAATATTTTTCAATGATATCACCCCACACCTTAGACGTAGTAAGCTCTGCTTCATTTACATTTTCCAGGGAAAAGTCCAGAAACTCAGAAACTCCTGATTCACTATATTGGGAGAGTAGAATTCCGGGTTTCTTCATAGCACAATGTCGATTGATTTGGAAATTAATCTGGCTTGCTTTTCTAAGACTGTGGACATGTGTTTTGGAGGTATGTTACTGGCCCAGATTTCTTCTGCTGCTAAGGCATTAACTGCTGATACAAGATAATGATGCCACTTCAAATCCTTGCTGGAAATTGTCTGCCAGATCAAATGTCTCAGCGTGCCAGTGTCAGCGCCTCTTACTTTTGCACAATAGGCAATATAGACCGATTTTAATATTAAACTCTGTCTTGGCAGGTTGAATTCAAGCTGCAGGCATGCTGGCATGCTGCTGGTGTGCAATTAGGCATTGAGAAAACGGCACAATAGCATCGGTTCTGGGCCCAATCTAACCAGACTTCTAAGTGATCTTAGAAAGTGAAGGCACCATACATCACCATTGGCATTGAGAAAGAGGTGTGGTGCAGCATCCAGGGCGGCTGACTCTGGAACACGGGTCTCACGGTTCGATCCCCGGTGGCAGGTTAGCCCAGCACCGTGTGAATCTGGGCAATAGCTCGCTTAATCTTCCCGACAGCCCCCAGCGCCGGGACACCTCGCCTGAGGTAGCTGCGTGCTTTACAAATGCTGGTATTATTATTAGTTTAGAGTCTATTACTCAACATAGCGCCGCTACTTGTGGTCCATTCATCTCGTGACTTAATTTACAGAACATCATAATGCAGCAGTCATTTTGGAGGAGGGGATTTTCCCATGGAATATAACGGGGTTTGTAGCCAGAGAAATAGCAAGGCTGAAGGCAGACATTTGAGCTGATGCAGAACTTACCAAGGAAGCTGTTTTAGTCAGGCGAAAAGCAGGCACTCAATCCAAGATGCAGGTGCTGCATTCTCTCTCCATACTGCAAGCCAAGTATGGTTGATACTGTTTAAAAAGGAGTGGTGGCACAACAAAATCCCCTACAGCTCACCAAACTATAGTGCAGCATTGTGAAGGAAATACCAGCACTGTAAAATGTCCCCCATGAGTCAACATCAGGAGGTGACATAATACTGGATGAGAAATGTCCCTAGTGGGCAAGAGAAGCCATGCAGATGGAGGCAGACTTCAAATATGGTGCTTGCTCAGTGCCTATCCTCCATGTTTTGTGATGGTACATGTCACCAGTTGAAAATCTGCATTTCTAAAGTTATAAACATCTGTGAAATGCCATGGGGCAATCAATAACAAGATGGACAGCCAATTAAGCCAATGCCTGAAGGAGGCTGACCCAAACAGGTCGATAGCTGAATGGAGAAGACCCAAAGCCCCTCTATGGATTGTGTATATTGTGTATGGTGCTGACTTAAGATTTGGCAGATGTTTATTACCATAATGAACACAAAAAAGGCGAGAGGTGCAACTCCTCAACCCTCCTCCGAAAATGTAAATCTATTACACACCTTGAGGTTGAAAAGGAAGTACCCTCTCTGGGGTCCCTTTTATGAGATAAAATTGCCCTTACCCACTATTAGTGGAATGCTTCATCATAGGGCTTCTACTACACACCCTGTGTCACCATCAACAGGGGTGGAGTACTGTATTATTTTTCTATCAATCCCAATGTATTTTAAGGGATCCACAAATCAAAGTGCAATTAAAACTACCCTAAGGGTACCCACTTGTGTTAGTCTAATTTATTCTGGGTCCCCTAGGTAGGGTAAAAGCATAATGAGATGGTCTTGGGGAATTATCACCCTATCATCACTCTAAATATTCTGTCAACATGTTTCGGTCAATCCTCAGTTGCCACT
Source organism: Calotriton arnoldi (assembly GCA_963921515.1). Classification (NCBI taxonomy): domain Eukaryota; kingdom Metazoa; phylum Chordata; class Amphibia; order Caudata; family Salamandridae; genus Calotriton; species Calotriton arnoldi. The sequence goes on along the minus strand of CAWUFW010002456.1, from coordinate 2,068,864 downwards.
CAGGGTCTTTGGCCTCCTTCAGGACTGAGATCTTTAAAGTCACTGTCACCATCATTCAGTGGTTGTCCTTATTGACCAGTAAAATAATAATACCATGCAGCGGCCTTACTTGTCACCAATATTCCTGAAATCAGGAGTTTTTTCTCTGTAAAACAAATAGACAGCTTTGTCAACCAAATACATAGAGAGGGTGAATGTATGCATTATACACATTCAGACATGCAATCTGTGATCTAAGATTCATAAAATAACTCATACAATGCAGTCCTATAAATCAATGTGCAAAAACTCCACAAAGTTGTGAGGTACTTCTAGACAGACTTGTGAATAGTTTGGTGGAATTAAAAGTCAATATTGAGGTCAGAGGTTCACTCCTTACCCTGGTCACTGTATGTTATCGCTTAACCCAGGGTGGGATCATCGCCCTGTAGTCAAACACTGTATCAATATTATTCAAAGTGCTTTATATATAGAAGCCTTGTAAATATACATCTCTGTTTTTGAGACATTGAGCTAAATGCGTTACACACATTGTGATTACTCACTTTCACGCATGTAGTACTCGCTTGACTGAGACAATCACTGATGACATGTTGACATGACCAACGCCCCTCAGAATACCGCTTTCCGCACCTCTGACAATAGCGGTACAAACCTGGCGCATTCATTTCTTAATTTAAGCCCATGCAGGCTGCATCGCGTTATACCACATGATGGCGTCAACGTGTAATGTGGCCCAGAGCCTACACCGTCACTCTCACCAAAAGAGGGTGGTGAATATCTAAGGGGTGTATTGACTCTCATGTGCTTTCCTTACTTAAAACCCCATTCGTTTGTTGACCGGGTTAGAATATGCAATCTAAAGTTCTGTTGGCTATCTCAATTGGATCGCCTTTTCTTGTCCACATGCTCTGGGCATTGTTCCTTGATGTTTTTATTCATACTTATATATTGTATGCAATTACTCTCCTTGTACTCATTTATGTGTTGTTATATCAAAACGCCCTCTAGTGGGATATATGATGGGTCTATTGTCTGCTTTAAATTATTGGTGATTCCCTCACAAACTGTTTAGGTGGTGTCAAGGAATCTTATAATTTAATCCCCTAACATGGCTACGCAACCAAGAAATCCATTGATGTTCTTGTTTAAACAGGAAATTCTTTATATCCTTCACGTTGGATGGAATATTCCGTTCATCTAGCACTACTCATGTTAGGTCATTCATAGAGAGATTCATTTCAAGGAAATGTGTTGTAATTTTTGTCAATGTTTTTTACGTTTCACATTACTTCTATGTTCCATGATCCTTATCTTAAACTTTCTGGTGATCATGCCCACACATAGTAAGTTGCAGGGGCAGCAAATGAGATAGATGAAATTTCTGGAATTGCATGACGTGTGCCTAGTGAGGACCCATGGGCATCTCACCCCCATGTCAATGGCCTTGGTGGTTTTAGCGCAGTGGCAGACTTTGCAAGATCCACACGCATGATGTCCCACTACTGGTGGTAAATTCCAAACTTGCGGTTCAGATATAGACTTCTTCTTTTGAGGTCGTGTGTGTACTAAGATGTTTATAATGTTGGTGCTCTTCTTAAAGGAAAACATAGTTTTTTGTAGCCCTAGACCATTCGAATTTAAGATACGCCAGTTTTTGTCTACAATTTTCTAGATGTGATTTGAGGCAGTACAGAAGGTTGTTACACAGATGGTTCTATCTGGTTGTTGTCTCTCAGCTGTTTCTAGTAATGCCTCATAATTATTGTTCCCACTCTTTTGTGTGCTTTGGAAATTACTTGTTCTGGATAATGTCTGTCCCTTAGTTTAGTGCTTAATTTCTCTGCTTCCTGGTGAAATTGTCAATGCTAGTACAATTCCTTCGAAGACAGAGGAATTGGCCAAACGGCAAATTTTGTCTAAGGAAACTGGTATTGAAACTTTCATAGGACAATAAACTAATTTTGTCAGTGGGCTTATGGTGCACTTGTGTAATTAACTTCCCATCCTTAGCCATGATGTTCAAATCCAGAAAAGGTAGTGATGTGTTAGTAATTTCGACAATAAAGTGTAGGAAAGGATTTCTCTAGTTTAGCCAGTCTAGAACATTTTTTACTGACCGTGACTCAACACTCCACATTAGAAGGACATTGTCAATGTATCAATGCCATAGTCTGATCTTGCTCTGAAAAGGATTGTTAGGTGAATAAATAAAATCCTTTTCAAACTCAGAAACATAGAAATAGGCCAGACTCAGCACAAAACTACTTCCCATGGAGGACCCATGGGATTGATTACACAGTTTTTCATTGAATTACCCAAAAATATTTTTGAGTGCTATTTTTGCCAAATTCAAGATAAAGGGCCTTGGAGTCTGAAATTTCCAATCTTGTTGGTAGATCAAGACCAGTGCTTAAATAAATAAAGTGGTCACCGTTGTCCAAACGTTGGTCATCACTGTTGTCCAAATGTTACTGTTTCACTTGGACTTCCACCAATTAAATCTTGTTCCAACACAAAATGCTACTAAATGCCAGTAACACGTTATAATCCCCTAAAACGTGTTGGTCCTCTTTCAGTGTCTGTGAATATCAGCAGTTTTTCTATGTTTATGATCCATTGTAAAAAAAAATGCACCACCACTTTCTCCAAGACTTCTCACTTCCAATCTTCCATACGGGATGAATCCCTGTGCGCATCTAAATGCGTCCCAGGGTAAGCGCAACTCTTTTTTCCTATTCTTCGTTATCTCAACACAGGGAGGCCAAGCTGCTCTTCCCTTCAGCTGCACTAGCGCTGCTCTCGCAGCTCATGGCTGAAACCTCCAGGAGGCAGAATTCTCTTATCTACTTACTCACGCCCCCAGTGCCATGCGACACCTCCTTAGTATCGGGCCGTTGTGCTTGCATATAAAGTTAATATTTTATTTAAAATTAACTTCCATACACCAATACGCTTACCATCCCTAACACCCGACAGTAAGTTGGACGGCTGAGCTGTCCTTGAATTTTCCTCTTTACCTCTTCTGTGCGTTGCCCTTAACTGCGATCATTACCCTGTATTTTGACACGGTGGAGGTCATCATCAGTGGCGTAGGAAGGAGTGGTGCGGTGGGTGCGGGCCACCCCGGGTGTCATCACTGAGGGGGGTGACAAAATGGCAAAAATAGGTGTTTTTAAAATAAAAACATTTTTTGGGGCTCACTGCACTTTTTTTGGGAAAAATAATATTATTTAAAACGAGTTTAATAACTTCGTCTGACAATTAATTAACCTCAACAAGTCAACATAATACGTATTGAAACTTTTTAGTTCAGTCAACAAATGCGGCTGAACTCGACGCTGTGTAGTGGAGAGCGTATGGATAAGGGAAGGGGAGGGGGTGTTTCTTTCCTCTGAAGTCTGCCTCTGCAGTTTGTACTCGAGCGAGACGTAAACAACCGGTGAATCATCATCACTCAACCCGCAACCAATCCTCAGCCCTGCCAAGTGTCACACATTTCGCGTTATACTAACGCATTTTAAGTCAAAATACCGCATTACTGCAAGCAAAAATATTGTCACGCACATCAGCTTATTATAAAAGTTGATTGAGCGTGTTACCTCTTTTTGAGATCTATAGTATCAGCTCCCTATTTTTTTTTGTGAGGCTACCTATACACACATGGGTCAAGGGAACTCAGCAGCCAATTGATGTTCTTGCAAGTTATGATGAGCCTGGTTGATTCACTCTGATTGGACGGCATTTTATTTGTTAGCGCAGTGATTGGTTACTACCATTACGCACAAGCGTGCTTTGTGCAGTCTATCCTGCACCACGAGATTTGCCGCTGCGCCGCCAGTAGAGTGTGTGCTGGTAAGGGGAAGTTTGGCAGTCGCTTAAGTATGGCCCACTGGGTTGGGTATACAGCGTGAGACAAAAAAAGCATGAGAATCCTAGCAAGGGTGTTCTGGCCACAAGATGCTGATATCGTGTAGCAGCAGCGGTTTGGGGTTTTTCCGAGGCTCGATGGTGCCAGGTGAGCAGAGTCTTATCGGACCTTTTTATGACTTATAATTTCTCAGCATTCTTGGGACACTTGGACTGCTAATTGCTCAGTAACTCTGTATGAAAATGTGGCTTGCAATGCCATTCCCTTTGCTGGGCCTCTTTGTGAAGATTTAACTGCCGCTGTTAATTCTGCTCTACTTTATGGGATTGGGAATGAAGTTTACTCGCCTCCGCCACTTTTGCTGCGCTGTTCTGTGTGTTTTTCGTATGCATATGTTGCTTGCACTGCCACCCCAGAAGGCCTCTGTGCCCTTCGGACAGGTCAGTGCACCGGGTCAGAGTGTCAGGCCCAGATCAGCACCGGAGCAGTCTCTGGCTTCCTGTAAGAATAGCTACAAGGGGCAGGTCATGGTGACGGAAAGGTAAGAGGGGCTTTCATTTGCACAGCTCGAGGTCCTGAGCTCGTCGCTCAGTGACACGTAGACCGTGCAATATAAATGAGAGTATGGGAGTGTTGTGTGGTACAATACCCACCACTGAAGCACAGAATCCATGATAAGTAAACTATTAGTGATTGGAAGCGTATTCAGCAGTCATACACGGGTCACGCTGCAAAAGCTTAGACAAACTGCACTGTAAACCATTCTTTCCGAACTAGAGAGAACAGACTTCTGCATGCTCATGTGAGACATGTTTTGCCACAAGATGCACCTTACAGGAAAGAGCTCAGCCAGCCTCTCACACAAACCAGCTAAGCTACTTCGGTTGTCATAGCTGCCAAGTGGCCCTGTCGTCTTTTCATACTTTTAGCCAGTAGTATCAATAGTCCCAAAATGTAACATCATGGAGGTTAATAAGTTAGAACTATAATAAGGTGTTACACAGGATAAAGAGCAATTTAGGAAGTAAACATTAAATAAGAGTCCTTCAGACTAAAAGAGGCAGTAGCGCTAAATATGAACAGGAGTCAGAGAGAGAGACAAGTGTAAAAGTGGTGCAACAGGAGGAAGTATGGACAACAGGAAGAGGGTGAAATGAGTAGAGAGAAAGGAGTAATACAAGAGACAAAGGGTGATGGGAGAGAGCTGGGTGGAAAGAGACTGTTTCCCTCGTCTTCATTGCTTGATTTTGATCGCGATAAAATGTCACTCATAGTCGTTGAAATGTCATTCATAGTTACACTGAAATTATGGAAATGTCACACATAGTAATCCAAAACCTTGGCAGCTATGAATCCTATCCGCTGCCGCTGAACTCGACGCTGTGTAGTGGAGAGCGTATGGATAAGGAAGGGGAGAGGGTGTTTCTTTCCGCCGAAGTCTGTCTCTGCAGTTTGTACTCGAGCGAGACGCAAACAACCGGTGACTCATCATCACTCAACCCGCAACCAATCCTATCCGCTGCTATGCCGGTCAGTCACACCACGTAATTCTGTTGAGTTAGTTGTGTATTATTACTGAAGCTTATAAGTGTCGTGCTGAATTTATTTTTGTTAAATTTTTTAGTTCATTGATTCATTGTGATCATCCTCTTCTCTATGATATTGAGTTTGGTAAGTAACGTAAACGTTATGATGCATGCTATTTGTTTGTATTTGTACGTTAAGCTGCAGCTGCAAAATAGCGAAATTAAGTAAAAAATGTCATTCATAAGAAATTCCCATCGCGAAGATCATGGCACTTGACTCGTGTTCAGCGGGTGTAGATAGCGGTACATCTTTCCTGCTTTGAGTCGTCGCGCTGTGTGTATCTTGCATGAACGCAATCTGCTGGCTTCATCACTGTGAGCTGTATTAGAGCAGCGTTTCTCAAAGGGGGGTGACAAGAAATTTTCCACACCCGGTACCACCTGACCTTGCTACGCCACTGGTCGTCATTACTTTGTCACCATGCCATCCTCAAACAGAATCCCATCCTCGCCGCCACTATTACAAGGTGATTTCACAAGATAGTGATCAACAAGTGTGTATTCAAATTCCAGATCAACGACCCCCAGACTTGGAATCCAGCTGTCCCAACCGTCTTTCCCGGAAAGCCCCTTTGGAATCCATTACATCACATTAGAATATGATCCCAATGCCCAGAAAGAAAACACTACAACATATTCCCTGTCCAAGCCGCAATTAAAATGATAGAGCACCTCACACCTTAATAATATACAATATATTGCTTTTGGAAGGGCACTGTTTTTTTAATCTGATTGGAAGTAATATGTGATGTGCTTTTAGGAAAAGCACGATGCAACCAGCGTCCAACCACCGAGGGCATTCCTTAGCCATCACGTGCAGTTGCATTGATAACATCAGAAATAACAGAAGTCCAAATCTTCCTGAAAATTCAAGTTTGAGCCTTGAGCAGCTAAAAGATAAACATGTTTCTCTGTTGTAACAAGGCTCCCCTACTAGCTCTCTATATGTGAGTGGAATATGTCTTCCAATGTGCTAAAATGATTAGGAAAGCTGCTGCTTCAATTCCCTTAAAGTCCGGAATTGGCAGTACTGTCGAGCTTTCCCCCAACGATGACTACTTTCTGCTTCTGTCAGTTCGAAATAATATCTTCACATAGAAATTACGCACCTTACATTTCTGATTGATATGTTAATTTTATCCGTTTTCAACCCACAAGTGTGACTTGCTGATAAAGTACAAACTATCAAGAATAACTACCAGGTAAATAACCACTGGTTGCCATGGATTCAAAAGGCAATTTTGCCAACAAGCACTGACTTCTTTTCAAATTCTATCGTGGGTGTAGGTTTCTCACAGAGCTAAGCATGCGTGCAGTTAGTTGATGATTAAAATATTATCTTGCTTCTTTATTTGATCAACCAAAAAATATTTGTTAATGGTTTGAGAAGAATAAATCATAAGCAAATGTGCGACTCCATCTCAAAACTGGTTAAGAAAAATACCCACAACTTTAAGTTGGTGCTGTCCTGATAAATCTGAAAGACTTTTGGGGGTGACTTGCGGGCATATTATCAAGAAACGGCGTTAAAATTATCGCCGCTTTAGCTGCAGAAAACTGCTGCTAAAGCGGCGATAATGGGCTTGATAATATGCCCTGGAGAATTCCAATAGAAGCCCATGTTGACACCAGAACCTGGGCTTCTATTGGAATTCTCAAGGGCATATTATCAAGCTCATTATCGCCGCTTTAGCGGCAGTTTTCTGCCGCTAAAGCGGCGATAATTTTAACGCCGTTCTTGATAATATGCCTCTATGATGTCTCCACATTGGACTTGTGCTACTATTTATTGCTATCTGGTCAGACAATGCGAGTTTAATCCTTAGATGTGTTGACATGAATTTTCTAGTGATGTACATGTCTCTTTATTATTTTGTTTGGACTAGGTTGGAGGCAGCATCTTCGACGTCATTTTTTTGTTCTGTTATATGTTCTTCGTGGTGGTGGGTGTAGGATCAATGCTAGGGAAATGTATAAAAAGTAATTTTTTAAAATAAAAGACAGAAAGTTAATACGGCAAAGAAATAATGTCATTAAACGGTGCACGGTAGCGGTACGTGATAGGGCATTCATTTCCCTAATTTGTGCTTGAAATCAGAACCTAACCCCTTTGCTCTGTGCCATGATACAGTAGAGCTTTTATTGATTACATTAGTCACCATAGTATTTTTGCCTGCCTGGTTCACATGGCAGCAGAATGGATTTTTAAACCAGAGTTACAAGAACCAATGACTACATTTTATTAATGAGGAAGGTTGGAGAGGGTTCCCTCTGTGAGTAAAACTCATATTTGTGATGTAGATTCAGAATTGTAATGTGAAGGCCATCACAATTATGCTGCAATGGTTACCTATATTTCTGCAGAAACTGAAAGGGGTCTAGAATATACATATCAGCTTTAATAACAAGATGGAATTTTATTGTTGTCACTTATTCCTAGCAACACGAGATGTCATTTGTTAGACTTTGAATCATGACTCTTGACAAAGAGTTAAATTCACTGGAGACTAATTTGTTGTAAATCCCATCTGTCAAAGATCCATTATGATCCACAGGGAGTCAGTTATTGAATGCTCATGAGTTGGTAGCAATTGAAGCCTGAGAAACTAGAGCCCTAAATCGTGGATCCTTGTAACAGATTTCATTTCAAGACCGGAGGCTACCATTATGCATTATAACTTTTAATGCCACTCTGCAGCACCTTTAAAGAAAATTAAACAACAACAATCTACAGTTAGAACACTGCTGTCTTTAAATGATCTCCTCTCAGAACTCTCCTCCTCTTTTAAATGCAGCTCTGGACACATAAGTACTTTTGATGCTTATTGTTTAGATGGCATTACTGGATGCTGAAACATGTTTTCATAATAATGTTTTTATGTAAGTAAAATGTGTGAGTATGTATTTTTTTAATTAATGCGGTACGCTTCTAATTTACAAAAGCTTGTTAGTTTTTAGGAAAAGGGAAAAATAAGGTTTGATATTGCATGAGTATGAAGCAAGTAGAGGAATAAGTAATTTGCTGTTTGTAAAAATATTGCTGTCACAGACATGAAACGGATTGAATCTTTCAATGAGATCGGGCCGCAATATTCGTACCGAACTGACATTTAGGCCTCATTCAAGTTGGCAAAGCAGGCCATATCTAACAGGCCGGGATGCGTGTGCACTGTGCTTACCAAGAGCCGGCTGCCACTGCCGACAACGCATGCAGGCTCGAGCTTCTCAGAGAGGATGCGCCAGAAACTGTAGAGATCTGGGTGCCAACTTTGAATGGGCTCAGTTGTATTGGAATTTATGAAAGTAACAATAGTGTGAAGAACAGAATGTCAGCATCGTTTTGAAGGAAATGGTCTGAGGTGAATTAGCGTACATTAGATCGTCAGTCAATAGTGGAAATAGTTTTTGGAGAATTGCAAAACAGGGACACTTTGTAACATGGTAGGATTAGGAAGTTATTTCTAATTTAAGAAAGGTTAAGGAAGTGTGGTTAATTACAGTGTGGGACTGGAGCAAGGCAGCAGTTTGGGTACAGCTGGTTCTTTATTGGATGAAGATTTGGTGAGGAAGATTATTCAGCAAGAGATGAAAAATAAGGTGCAGGAGTCTGTGGCAAGCATACTGTGAAATAAGAGAAGGTTAGGTTTGGAGTCAGGTGAGAATTGTTTTCAGTGTCAGAGGAGGATGACCAGTTGGTAGGAGTAGGAGGAAAAGGTTAGGGAAAACCAAACATGTGGAGGACATATTTATGTCTAAAAGAGGGAAGGATGGGCTAGATTCCATCAGGAAGAGGGGTGCCCTTTGCGGGGCATGCAGAGATTGGGTGTCTCAAACGGCACACAGAGAAAAGGTTTCCTTCGTGACACAAAAGGAGATGGAAGCAGTAGAGCTAATGGAAGTCCTGATACATAAAATGAAAAAGAGTGGGATGAATGAATATATATACATATATATATATATATATATATATATATATATATATATATATATATATATATATATATATATATATATATATATATATATATATATATATATATATATATATATATATATATAAAACCAAGTTGCTCCTTCCGAGATGCTGGAACCCAAGAAGGGTGGTGTACACTCCGGCGGAGCGCGCCGGTCGTTACAATATCCAATTGAAAATCCCGTGTAGTACACTCTCAGGAAGAAACAGACAGAGCACAAGCTAGGTATCCAAGATTTAATCCACACCACTTAAATCTTGGATACCTAGCTTGTGCTCTGTCTGTTTCTTCCTGAGAGTGTACTACACGGGATTTTCAATTGGATATATATATATATATATATATATGCCACAAACCTCGCTTTTGCTGTTTTCTTCCAAACAAACGAGCGTAGACCCAGTTTGGTGCAATTATAATTTATTCTGACACACCACCAGTCGCCATGACGCGTTTCGGCAGATCCCTGCCTTGATCACATGACAACATTGCTTTGTGCAGCCTCCTTTTAAAGTAACAGTGCAATCATTTGGTCATAAACATAGAAAACATACTCTGAAATTTTATGCCTCAATGCATACACTTATACAATGTTTAAATATCGCGCTCTATAAAACTATAAAATAAATAATAAATAAATAAATAAATAAATAAATAAATAAATACATTTATAATTCATGTCATTTGGAAATAAATTTGATGCACGGCATTTCATTCTGCGTAACCCACTTTTTGTAATAAGTTCTTTTGAGATAATGAATTCTAGCTTAAATGCAATGTTATCCATAACCTCCATCAATACCATGTAAAGACCAAAAAATTAAAAATAAAATAAAAATGCTAAGGAGGTAAACAAAAATAAAAAATAAACAGAAAAATGAAGTGCAATGATTTCTAACTTATACCTTGACCGTGCGCACCAGTGCCTCTTGTTGAAAAGTGCTAGTGCAAAAATATAATAAATGACATCATGTCTATAATGCGTAAAAATAGTACAATGTAATTACATTATCATTTAATTTGACTATTCTAGCATAAAGAAACGTGTGCAAACGACAGCATGTGCAAAATAGAGTTTTTCATGGGGTCTAATCCCTAAGAATTTTGTTAGGAGGTAGTATTGCGACAAATGATTCCCACAATCATAAATATATTCTTTTAAATATGTAAATAATTGATTAATAAATAAATACATATAAAATCTATAAATATAATTCATTTGTCCTAAAAACCATATACAAAACCTTGAATGTTAAAAACGGATATTATTCTATTTTAAAAACTCATATCAAAAACATTTCATCGAAGAGAAAGTGCAAAGTTTAGGGACGTATTCCTTATACATATTATCATCTAACAACACGTGACATATAATCATATATAGAAAATTCATATAGTTAAGGCTGAATATTCTCATCTGGTGCTACATTTTGAAGCCAATGACTCACTATTTAAAGATATGTGTACAAATCCTCACTCATGTTGAGCCCCCCTGGTTGTTTAGTGTCGAGCTCGAGGATATAGTGAGTCTCCAAGCGTCTTAGCTTCCCTTCTCTATCTCCACCTCTCCTTTGTATTGGAACAGTATCAATGACATAATACCTCAAATGTTTTAGGTTCCCATCATGATGCTCTTTGAAATGACGCGCTACCGGGTAATTAGGGTCATTATTGGTGATTGCCCTAATGTGCTGTAAAACCCTTTTGTGTGCTGTTAGCTTTGTGCTCCCGATGTATGCCAGCTTACAGCTGCACTCTAAGACATACACCACAAAGTCACTTCTACACGTGAGATGGTATTTGATCATTTGAGGCTTGTCACTAAACGCAGTCAAATATGTTGTTCTGTTACTACCATAGGCACATGCTTTGCAATTTGAACATTTGAAGAACCCCTTCCTCGCAGTTAGCCACCCTTCCCCCTCCTTATGTTCTGGACTGCTTTTTACCAAAACATTGGCCATGGACACTGATTTCCTCTATGTAATTGAGGGAAATCTGGGAAGGGAGCTGCCTATGATGGGGTTTTCCTTGACTATATTGCGATGGATGATTTTGCGCAATTACTGTTCCTGTCTAGAGAATGTCAAGATGAGTCTTACTGGTTCCATCGGAGCTGTAAGACTTACATCCTGAGTTTTTGGGACTTATCTTTATATAGCAACAGATCTTCCCTAGCTAGGGCCCTTGATTTACGGATGGCTATATCAATGGTTTTAGCGCTATATCCCCGCTGCAGAAAACGTATCTTACTGTCAGATTGGTGTTTTTCCAAATCTGAGGTGTTACTGCAAATCCTGCGTAACCGCAGCATCTCCCCGTAGGGGATGCTATGAATTAGATGCGGGGGATGCGCACTTGACGCGTGTAGCAGAGTGTTGCCAGCTGTCTCCTTTCGAAATAGGGAGGTGGTTATGATATTATTGACTATTGTGACCTTTACATCTAAGAATGAAACACTGTGATCGCTTATACAAGATGTAAATGTAAGATTGACATTATTTACATTGATTTGGTCAATAAATTCTTTTGCTTCCGTCACTGTTCCATTCCATACGATAATCAGATCATCAATATATCGCATCCAAGATACCACCTTCCCCTTATAAATTAGGTCATATTGCTTCCTTAGGACCAGCTCCTCCCACCAGCCCATAAACAAACAGGCATAGCTGGGGGAGAAGCTGGCCCCCATAGCAACACCCTGCACTTGCTGAAACATCTGCTTCTTAAATAAAAAGAAATTATTTTCCAAACAAAAGACCAACATATCCATTAACATTCTGTTATGCTGCGTGTACTCTATGGGTCTCCTGGATAGAAAATGTTCCACCGCCTTCAAACCGTCACAGTTTTTTATACAGGTGTAAAGAGAGGACACATCTAAGGTAATTAAAAGATATCCTTCTTGCCATACCACTGTCCTGATTTTGCGTATGAAGTCACTGGTGTATGGTATATATGACTCCAAACTGTGAACGTGTTCCTGCAAAAAGAAATCTATATACAAAGACAAATTCTCTAGGGGCCCATCACAGGCTGAAATGATGGGCCTACCGGGTGGCCTCTCAATGTTCTTATGTACCTTCGGTATGAAGTAAATGACGGGGGTTTTCGGATAATCTTTCTTTAAAAATTTAAATTCTTCCAGATTGAGAAGACCCAAACTTTTCCATGCCAGAAGTTTAGTGTATAGATTGGTCCTTCATAGTTTTAAATTTGAGGGGGTGCTCTTGTGATAACATTCAATATTGTTTAATTGACTGTAAGCTTCCGTCATATAATCAGTTAGAGACCATAGCACTATGTTCCCCCCTTTGTCTGAATTTCTGATTACTGTGTCTCCTTCTTTTTTAAGTTTAGCCATCAACTGTCCATACATTCTTTCATGATTGGTAATTTTTCTTTTTTCTTTATTAGTTGTCACATTGAGTTTTTTATCTGAGCCACAACCAATTCATTAAAAACATCAACCGAGTCTCTCACTGTGACTGGCGTGAATTTAGACTTGTTCTTAAAGGGGTGTCTGGTTTCTTCCAACTCATCATGTCGGATTCTTGGGGAGGTTGTCTTGGAAATTCTTCCATGCACATCCTCTGCTGGCCTGAGTGGCTCGAGTATTGAGATGGTTGAGTTTTGTTGTCCAGTGTTTGTAAATCTATTAGTAGCTCATAGTCTCCCACTACTAAATTAGATGTGCCGACCACGTCAGTAGAAGGTCGCGATTCCATGCGGGCTTGTGGTTGCAATTTATGGAACTTTCGGAGTTTTAGCTTTCTGATAAATTGGTATACATCTGCCCTTGTTTGAGTATAATTAAAATTTGATTCGGGACAGTATGTTAACCCCAAAGAGAGCAATTGTTCCTCTGCTGCGGTTAGGTCTATTTGTGCTAAATTGATGATTGTATTAGCATTCTCAGGACTGGACGAGGGTGTCACCATTAGTTTGTCTGTTTGTTTCTCCATGACCCCCGTCCCCGTCCTCCCCGCTTGCTCCCTGTGTTGCTTTGCTGCCCTCCTTCTTTCCCTCCTGCTCCTTGTACGCCGTTTTTTGCCGGTTGACTTCTTGGACGTAGGGTTTCTCTCCTACTCCGTCTCAAATACTCAAGTTCTTCCCATATATATATATATATATATATATATATATATATATATATATATATATATATATATATATATATATATATAATTTTTTAAATAATTCTTTACATTGAGTTTTAGAAAAGAACATACATCAGAAGCAATGGGGATGAATATATTTTAGACCTACAGGATGATGAATTTGGAAATTAATATAACAATTTGGAGGAAGTTTCATTTGCGGAAGTACTTAGAGACCTGTTAGGTGAGGAGATGTTTTCACCCTTCAACATAAAACATCCAAGGAGTGGTGATTGGTGGCCCATGGAGCATGTGGGTACATTTATTAAAGAGTGGATATGGAATCCTTTAGACAAAGAGGTGAGTCAGGTGCTGAGATTGGAATGCTCTAGACCTGCAATTAAGGAGAAGGTTTGCAGTACACCCAATTTGGATCCGGAGTTAATATATTTTTTATTTAGATTGGGTAGAGATCCAAGGAGGGGACTAGAACGGTCATTAAAGATCTGTCAACACAAGGTCCTGAATGTGATGTGACTAATAGCCAAAATTATGGATATGGTAGAAGAGGCACATGTGAATAAGACACCTATTGATTTAGAGCTGCTCAGGGGATGGAGCCAGAGAGCAGTAGTACTATTGGGCAATGCAAAAAGCCCTAAATTGGGAGAAATGGCACAGAGAGAGCCCAGCAATGATGCTAAGGGACTACTCTTTGATGAAGGGCTTGTGAAAAGTTTAGGAAAATATGTGGCCACATTTACAGCCTTGGATAAGGCTCAGACAAACATGAGTAAGGCATTTGGTGGCAGAATTTTTGGAGGGCCAGTAAAAGGGGACTCACTGCTAGCCGGGGCTTGCAAAGGTCCCAGTACTATACCCAATACAGAGGATGAGGATTTCAGCCCTTCCTGGCTTCTACCCAAATTGCAGAAGAACAGGAAGAATGAGTAGAGGAAGTTTTTTCGTGTTCATGGTCAAAGTTCCAAAAACCAAGGTGGGTACGGAGATTATTTTTGGTACTTCCCAAGAAAGAGTTGGGGGACTTTTGGTAGAGTTCATAGGACAGTGGGAGAAGTTAACTCAGGACCCCTGTGTGTTGGAGACAGTTCAAGGTTATGGGATAGAATTTATAAGCTTACCAATTCAGAGAAAGGAGCCAAGAGAATTGGTGGTAAGCGAGGAATTAAGGAAAGTAGTGGACTTAGAGATAGAGTCTATGCCACAAAAGTGAGCAGTAATATGCTTGGAGGAAACAGCAAAGTACATTGCGAGTACAATTTATTTGGTCAAAAAGCAGGACGAGGGATGGAGTACAGTGATCAATCTCAGGGAGTTGAACAAATATTTGGTGTACAGACACTTCAAGATGGAGGGCATCCATTGTCTGAGAGATTTGTTTTTAGAAAACGACTGGTATGGAAATTTGATTTAAAGGATGCGTACTTCACAATTCCCATGGGGAAAGAGAGTCAGAAGTAGTTACAGTTCCATTAGGGAGGACAATTGTACCAATTTCGGTGCTTCCCGTCCGGGCTTTCGTCTGCACCTTGGTGTTTTAACAAAGTCATGAGAGTAGTGATGGCATATTTACGGGAGAAAGGAATAAGGCTGATTGTATACTTGGACAACATTTTGATTATGTCCCAAAACATGAACGATTTGCAGAAAGATTTGGTGCAGTTAATGAGCATGCTGGAGTGGTTAGGATTTGTAGTGAACAGAGAGAAGTGTATTTTGGACCCAACTGAGAGTTTGGAGTTTTTAGGATTCCAAGTAGACACAGAGAAGTTGGTTTTACAGCTCCCAGAGAGAAAGGTGAAGATGAAAAGAAAAGAGATAACTCAGGTTTTGAGAAGGGAGTTTCTTTCTTTAAGAGATATAGCTCAGATGATTGGATTGTTATCTTCTTCTATCCAAGCAATATTTCCAGGACCTTTGCATTATCGTGATTTGCAGAGGTTGAAAGGAGAAGCATTGAGGAAAGGTTTTTAATATGGGGACAGGATATTACTGAGTGCAGAGGCAAAAGAGGAATTGCTTTGGTGGTTGGACAATATGCAAGCATGGAATGGCCGTGCCATTTTAGGATGTGCCCAGAGTTTTGTTTTGGAGACAGATGCAAGCCAGAGAGGTTGGGGAGCTTGTTTGGGGGCTCAGGAGACAGGAGGAGAATGGTCACTGGAGGAAAGCAAAAATCATATCAATTGTTTGGAATTAACAGCAGGATTGTATGCTTTGAACAGTTTCAAAGAGATATTAAAGGGGCAGCCAGTATTGATGAAATTGGACAATGTTTCAGCTGTAGTTTATATCAACAAGTTATGAGGGAGCCTGTCCCGTGGGTTGACAGAGCTGGCAAAAGATTTTGGGAGTTTTTGCTTGGACCACAGGATTACTCTGAGAGCAGAATATTTACCAGGAGAAATGAATCTGTCAGCAGATTGGAATTCTCGACATTTGAGGGATTTCAGCAACTTGCAGTTGGATCAACATTGCTTTGACAAGATAAACAAGATTTGGGGACCTTTGAAGGTGGACCATTTCGCAATCAGGTTGACTTGCCAGTTAGCAACTTATTACAGTTGGATGCCAGATCCAGAGGCTAGTGCAGTGAATGCATTTCAGCAAGTTTGGAAGGGGAAGAAAGCTTATGCTTTTTCTCCTTTTGCAATGTTGCAGAGAATGTTCCTGAGTGAGGAAGGAGAGATGTCAGATAGTTTTGGGGACAACTTATTGGGTATCTCAGGTTTCGTTTCCGACTGTGATGGAGTTGGCATGTGTAATACCTTTTTTGATTCTTATAAGAGAAGGTCTTTTGAGGAATGGGGACTGCCAGGAACATATATTGGTTCTAGAAGGAATGTTGAACCTTCTTGTTTGGCAGGTGTCAGGAGATCTGGATGTCTGCATGGGCTTTCGAGCCGGGCTGCAGAGTTATTGGAGGAATCATGGGCTCCAGGAACCAGAAGAAGATATAGCGGAATTTGGAGAATATGGGGAAGTGGGTGCATGGAGAGGGATTTGGATCCCATGGAGGCGCCTGTCATGGAAATAATACATTTTTTGGTGGAGCAGTATGAGAGGGGATCACGCTACAGAACTATGAATCGCAACAGATCAGCAGTTTCTGCTGTACATTTTGAAGTAGATGGTAGATCAGTAGGTAGGAATGTGATGGTTTGGAGAATATTGAAGAGTATGAGGTTGAGGAGACCACCCAGAGCACAATATGATGTTCTGTGGGATGTGAATATGGTCTTACATTTTGTTTAAGGGATGGCCTCTAAATTTGAGATATAAAGAAGCTGACTGAAAAGTTAACTACACTTTAATGTCTAGTATCATGTAGAAGATCTTCTGACGTTAAAGCCTTGAAGGTAAGTAGTAGGATTTATGGACCAGAAGGAGTACATTTCGAAATATGGAAGAGGATTAAGCCCATGTCAGAGTCGGTCTTCTATCCAAAATTTTCACAGAATACTAAATTGTGTGTTGTTCACATGAGTATGAAGGGAGAATGTTGGAACATAGGAGTCATGAAGAAAATCAATTATTGATTTCGTATGTTGAACCACTTAAGGCGGTGAGTTCGGCAACTACAGCAAGATGGGTAAAGGACATTATGATGCAAGCAGGTGTTGATATGAACATATTTAAACCGCTTTCTCTGAGAGGTGCTATAGCAAGTAAGTTATATATGTCTAGTAGACGTTTGTAAGAAATTCTTAAGGGGGCTGTTTGCTCAAATGCTGGGACATTTTCAAAACATTATTTTAGACCAATAAAGTATGTGTCCAATGTAGTGATGCATGGTATTTAACATGAATAAGTGTAGCCTCCGGTCTTGAAATAAAATGGCGATTCTCCAAGTGAAATGAAAATAGAATCAAGATTTCATTGAAGACACAGAGGTTAACATTATCCCTCCTGCCACTTCCAGATATTGGAGAAGTAAAGAAAAAAAAAAGAAAAACAGAAAAGAAAAGAGAAGAGAAAGTAACAGGGAGTATAAGTTAAGTATGAAAGTATGAAATCTTTCAGAAAAGATGGCAACGTATCACGTGAATAGTATAATAAGAGTTTTAAAAAAATTATGGAAGATCGGAATTTAGAGTTTAGTAGGATATATCAAAAGTAATTAATTGATGTTTTTATAGGAAGTTCGTAGAGAAGAGGAGAGGAGGACTGGAGACGGCGGATAGTTTAGCAAAGAAAAGAAGAAGAAGAGAAGTTTTTAACTGCATTTAAAGAGGAGGAGAGTTCTGAGGAGAGGTTATTTATGGACAGCAGTGTTCTAACTCTCGATTGTTGTTGTTTAATGTTCTTTAAAGGTGCTGCAGAGTGCCATTAAAAGTTATAATGCCTAATGTTAGCCTCTGTGTCTTTACTGAAATCTTGATTCTCTTTTCATTTCATTTGGAGAATCGCCATTCCCTAATGGAGTCTATCGCCATTCTGTAAAAGCCCCCAAAATGGTGCGTGGGACATCGCAAATCATGGACCCTTGCATGGCAATATATGTTTTCCTTCTGTTCACGATAGACCCAAAGATCAGAAACTTATGCATAACATACACACTTTAATTTAAATAGGTAACATACACACTTTTATTTAAATAGGTTTCCTGTGAACCAAATGGAGTCAAAGTGTTCACATTGCACCCAAGTGGAGCATGCTCAGAGACTGGACTGGAAATGTAACCCTGACCAGACAGTTATAAGTGTGTTTGATATGTACCTGTTGCTGGCATTGTTTACTTCAATGAAGATCACTAGGAAGAATCAAGTCACTGTGGCCCAGAAAAAAGAGACCTTCTACTGATAATATGTGCTCATAATTAGTGGCATCAACTTCAGTAATCTGAGAAACAAGGGCTAGATAATAATTAACTTAAACATGTACAATGTTTATCACACTCCACGCTAAGAAGGACTTGAACATTCCTAAACAGATCCTACTAACCTTAGATAGCATCTATCTTGATTAAGTTGGTCATCCTAAGTGGACTAGCTCACTGCCTGAACAGAATGTCTACACCTGGGAATCATCATCAACAATGACCTTTCTTTCGAGTTCCAAGTTAATGTTGCGGCTAAATGATTCTCTAACGGAACATATTGAAGGATATTCATCCCCTGATCCTTCCAAACAATCAGGTATTCTTAGTCCATGCACTTATAGTGTTCTGCCTTGACTAAAGCAATAGGATCTACTTGGACCTCTGGAAAACTCTATCAAGTCTCGAAGGGGCTCAAAACCTGCAGGGTGACTGATCTTTAACCTAAAGTGATCTTCCCACCTTACAGAATCTCTGCACTGGCTCATTATAAAGGATTGCATATTTTAAAGGCCTCTACCTAAACTAAAAAGCTAACTTTAGCCTTGCACTTATCTATCTCTTCAACATGTTCCTCCCTTTCCAATAGACCAGACACAATATGTTGCTTACCCTTAATCTGCTGCTGTCCATCTGTAAAATAAGGACCAAACCATACAGTGGAAGATCCCTCAATATCCAGGGCTCTATAATCTGAAACTTTCTCTCACTTCCCCCTTATTACATTATTTCACAAGAAAAATAAAAGCTCACCTGTACTGCTGTACATACAGATACAAGTAATGTCACCACTTTATTAAAGTGCATGTAGCATTTTGAATCAGCCCATAGTTAGCATACATAGGGGCTGATTTACTGTAAGTTGTGCTACTTTTAGTGTGACGCAAAGCAACACAAACTCTTGAGTTGATCTACAAAGGAATTCAAAAATATTTTTCCGTTACAGTTTCATATCTGTGTGGCGCAAAAATCTTTTGATGTTGTTTCACTGATCAATTTTTATAATGTACGCAAATTGGGCATTGTAGGGTGGCAAATGATGCTAAAACCTTTGCAATATAAGTAACCAAACTGATGCAAAAGAGTGCAGCTGTAATTTGCGTGGAAAAAATAATGGCAATACAAAACAGAGGCAAAATCTCAGCACGGCAAGAGCCTAGAAAATGGAAAATCTACTAAGAGAGGAATGTACAGAAACCAAAATGGAGAAAGTTAGTGTAAATTAAACACAAGGAGATGATGGACGGAGCACTGAAACTTTTCAAACACTCACCCTCAGTCACAGATCTGGGTTTAATCCATCATCGTTCTTCAGCTCACTTCGCCACCCCAGTTCAGACCCAGCCATATGCAAATCAGTCTTGGCGCTGTTCCTGAATGTATGACATTGTTCAGCAATTTGTCCATCAATTGTTCTTTCTGAAAGTTAGTGTAAGACACAGACAACAACAACAACCAATTAGCATGTTGAGAAAGAAGACAGTGCAAGGAAATAAATGTAAAGACAAATGGTTACATAGTTTGACCAGGGTAAGGAGCATATTACAAAGTAATATTGGCTAAGCAGGGGCAAGATTGTAGCTTTCCTTCAACAAATTGGACCATCACTTGATCCCACCAGTGACAAATCACATGCTATACCAGGGCATGTTAAACTCATGCCAGTGCTCCATCTGTTAGCGTCTGTATCCTTCCAGAATACTGTTGCTGCATTGGTTGGTGTGTCACAGCATGCCTTGTCTGCCTTTCTGCCACATGTTTCGGAGGCTATACTGAATGTAACTCCACAGCACATCAAATTTCTTAGACAAGAGCAACAACAGGTAAAGGAAGGTTTCTATCAAGTTGCTACATTTCCACGTCGTTGGTCATATTGATTGCACTCAGGTCAACCTGCTTCTCCCATCAGCAACTCCTCATCTCTATAGGAACAGGAGCCATGCATTTTCTCTCAATGTATCGGCCATACACAATGACAAGCATTGTTTCGCCAATGTTGTAGCAAAATTTCCAGGAAGTGCCCATGATTCTTATATTTCTCAACAGTCCAGAATCAACAAGCACTTTGAAAGTAGGTTGCATGGTCAAGGATTGCTGCTTGAAAAATGTTTGCAAACTTAATATAAAATATTTAAATGTAAGTTGATGCTATCAATATGTAGGATCCCACCTTCTCAGTATTCAGCTAATATTTCAACATGTCAAAATGAAAATTCCTAAATATTTAAGTGGTTTTTGCCAAATGATGTTTGATATATGTGTGATAATGTTACTTATATTCTCAATGTTTGTATTACTTGTTTTTTTTTTTTTGGTATGAGCAAATTGTTGAATCCATATCATAGATTTTAAGTTGTACTGTTTTGTAACTTTATTATGACTATTGCTTTAGTATGTCAATATTTTCAACAAAACCAATGGTTTAAGTTTATTAGTTCAAATTGATATATCAGTACATTATTGGTTAATTCTATTTTTTTTAAACTTTTATATACTAACAAAGGTGATCAGGCATACGCAGTCAGGCCATTGATCAAGATCCCATTTCTCTGGTTTGCAGAGGAAGCATTACAGTGTATGCTGTAGGTCGTAAGCAATTATTGAGCTGTGCTCTGCAATATTGAAATCTCGGCACAGATGTCTTGATCTTGCTGGTGCCCATCTTTTCTATAGGCCTAAAACTGCCTGTGATATGGCAGTAATATGTTGCACTTTATATAATATTGTCACAAAAGGCTCAATAGCTATTGATGAGGGGCCTTACACCAATCAAAATCATTCTGAAATTACAAATGCTGAAATTCCATCAATCTTGGAAATTCATTCTCAAGAAGGACTCAGGTAAAGACAATAAAGTGTTGACAATTTTTTCCAATAATAATAGACATTTGCAACAAATTCTGGACAGCAATTGTTCAGGAGCAACATTCGTGTTTGCCCAATCTGATAAGGTGTTATTGTTTGATTTGTACCAACTGCAATTTAGTTTTTCTTGAATATCTATATGAATGTTTGGTTAATAATTTCTATTGTTTTAAGCTGTAAGGTTTATGGATAATATGACATATATTTGTTTTGTAACATGCATTCCTTTTGTATATTCATGTGTTATAAAGAGGGTTTTATATTGATACTTTTATGTCTGTGTTTTTACTAGTATTTTACATATACACGCTAAAATTGTTCAAATAAAATTGATCTTTGAATAGATGTGTGCCCCTAAATTAGGCTATGTTTACAAATATACAACATTTTCTATGTAAGTAGTCTAATAATACCTCAGTCTCAGATCCATTATAAGTGTTTTGTTTGATTCTGACTTAGGCTAGAAACCATGCAGCCACATCAACTGTATGTGCAGTGTTGACATACTCAAGGAGATCAATCATCACACTTACTGAACACCTATGCCCAGCTGTGGGACACACACATGCTGGCAAATGTTCAGTTAGCGCCATTAATATAGTGTCTATATAGTGCCTAGAGCTGTGGGAGCCGCGCGCATTGGAGGGCCCTGAATAAAATCGAACCTGGAGCTGGGCATATTCCGCCAGAGTGCAGGGGATGCAACAACACGGCCACAGCAAAGGCGGTTATAGCATATATCTCGGCCCGCCTGACCCCAAAATGGCGGACGTCATCCCTCACTCAGGAGGAGTTCAGGAGGCTTCCCTGCTGTCCCATGGTGATAAGGAAGACGAAAGTAAGGCTCCCTGTAATGTCGTGTGCAGATGTGAATTGAAGGCACTGGATCAGCAATACACGGGAACACATAGCCATTGCCTGACCTTAAGATGGCCACCATGTTACATTATTTACTCAAGGTGTCCTCCATCTCAGGCACTACCTGATTGGCGCTCATTGTTTAACCTCAGCCCTTATCTACCATATAGCCTTGGGCTGTCTCAGACGGGATGGCGCCGATGCGGGGGACCCGATGCTCTGGAGTTGCTGCAAGATTCATAAGTGGCCGTACTCTACCCCCCAATTTCCCTAAAGTATGTCGCCTGGCCACCTCATTTTAAGGATTTCCCCCCCTGGGACCCATTTCAATCAATCTCAATAAGATGCCGAGATGACCCAGCGCGGTGTTGGCACTGGACCAAGTGACTATATAATCCCACCTGGGTTATGGTCCCGATTACACTAACCTATTGGGCCCCCATGAGGTACTTTTCTTCCACTGCCGGTCTACCAGAACTGATCTGCTTCCCAGCCCCCTGTTTCTACTCCCCTCCCATATTCCCTCTTTCCTCTATTGCGGATTTGTTCCTCTATGTTTAATTATGCAACTGTAACTAACTTAATTATGCAAAAAGGTTATTCTTGTTATTCCTGACTGCGGAAACCTGAGCAACATGGCTGATGCCCGGTGGAGCTGCTAGTCAGCTATAGAGGAGATCGGCCCTGGTTCACCCCCTCGGCCTTCACCTACCCAGCTGGACATTGGGCACAGTTCTCCTCGTCTGCCCGCTACACCTCCTTTCTACCCCTCCCTCCGACGAACTACCGTAACATTGTTTTTTCTTTGTCCTGTGTGTTTACTTGCTCTTGTAACTGATGTAATTTTTAACTGTTAACGTAACGATCCTCATGTAAAGCGCTCTGATACCTCCGGGTCTAGCCAGCGCTATATAAAACTCGTCAAATAAAATACTCAAAAGGTGTGTTCCTGCTGTGTATTGGAAATTCGCTCATCAAGGGTTTCATTTTAATAACTAATATAAAGTTTCCAATGTTTGGAATGAACATATCACATATTTGATGTCTGTTGTGCATTCAGAGTATTAATCACTAAAATGTGCTTGTTAAACCAAATAAAAGGTTGTAAGATTGTAAGACTTTTACCAATCCATAACATGAGTTTTGAGGAAGTAACACACAGTAACGGTCAAAGTATGTTAAATGTCAATTTTCAATGTTAATTTCCATGGCACCTTAGTTATGTTGTACTGCATTTTACATTATTCAATATGGTTGTTAAAAAAGGACCTTGCCATGTACAAGGAGTCTAGCCATTGTCCAACGTATTTTATCCCACATACTCGTTCAACTCAGCCGAATACTTAAGTGTGTTAATGTGTGGAAAAATGATTTCTCTGATATGAGAAAGTGCCCTTTTTGTTGTGCTGAGGCTGCTGTTTGTTTTGATTATGTGCACTGGGGTGCTACTTATTAGGCCCCATTGCATATACTCTGACCTCTAAAATGTGGCAAAATTGATCAACCCTAATTGACATATTCAACTTTCCTATAAGGCCATAGTATATCATGCAGAAATACACCCATGATATGGAAAGTTAAATAGCACCTGTGGGCTGCAGCCTTTATTGTGTCATTCACCAGTGTGACAGGGAAAACATGTCTTCAGGCTTACCAGTGTAGCCCGACCACAGCAGTTTAATCCTGCCATTGGATCTGTCACAATTACCCATTTTGACAGTGAAAAACCTCCAATTTAATTATTAATAAGCCACCCCTAAGCAGACCTTGTAGCCCACAAGGTAGGGTGCATGGTATAATAAGGTGAGACATGTAGAACTTTAATGTTGGCATGTCCCTACAGTAACAAGTCCCCAGACATTATTTTCACTGTGGCTGACCTATGAGGAAAATTAGAATACATATTAATTTTGCCGTCTCTGGTTTGGCACCAACTAGAAAAATTAGTTCAACCACTATTCTTAATATTTATTAAAAGCCCAAATGAATGTTGAAGTTGGATTGTTAATAAATATTTATGAAAAGTACACGTTTTAACATAACAACATTTTATTTTTTCACATAAAATTTTTGACATAACGCAGGTAATTGAATGGATACCAAAAGGAAGGGGACAAAGGTCCTGTTTCCATCACTAAGGCGCAAATATTTTGTAATAGGCCCACCACCTCCTTCACATCTCTCCATATTTAAAGAGGGCGTCCCTATGTTAGGTATACCATTTCCGCCAAATGGGCACACCAGTCCATTGCTGCCTTCTAGGCTGCCTGAGAGGGCGCCTGGGCAGCATTTAGCAATGTCTCCCTTACCCATGAAGACACCAATGCCCACCAGTATCCGTTCCCCTCTGACATCCGTTACATCATACAGAATTCCCAGTAGCGCTCTGAACAGGGAGCAGTAAATCAGGCATTCTTTGATCTTAGATAATATAGTAATCATATTCGACCAGTAGCATGCGATGAAGAGGCATCCTTAAGGAAGAATCAGCATTCCTTGTTTGAGCGTCTGGGACAGGAAGCCCCCGTAAGTATCCCTATGTTCTTGAGATGCTGTTGTGTCAGTTAGGCCATATGAAGGTATATTAGTGCTATAAGGCGAGAGGAGAAGATTAGCTCTCTTGGGGCATTTTCTAGTCCCACCAGTTACTCTTGTCTAGGGGGCCCACCCAGCCTTCTCAGCTTCCCGGATGGAAAGGAGAAGGTATGGGGCGTTAGCTATAAGGGATCATTAGACTGATGAGATGGCTCCCTTGCCCAAAGGGCCAACAATATTCTTGGGTTCTAGAGGTTTATATTCCGGCAAGTTAGTCAGTGTGTATCTGTAGGAGTTTAGTGCTATCTGTGGAGCGTGAAGTCCATCTGCAGCTCAGTGGAGGATTTCATTTGTGAACGACCACACATCCCCCAATTTAAAATGTCAATGAGATTCGGGAGGTGAAAGCCTTCTAGTTGGGCCATTTATGGTAGCCATGTACCATGCCCTGCATGAGGTTATGATCCCATTGGATCCACTGGAGGGTGGCTCTCCAGCACAGGAGTGGCATGTGCATCACCTCGAGTACCAAACCAGGAAGGGGGTTTCCATACAGCAGCCCTTCCATGTTCTGGTGACCAAGTATGGACACTTCAAGTCAGAAAGAGGCGTCCTCTTTGCCCCAAAATATCCAATTGTTTGTGATGCCCATTAGTAGAGTAGTGGGTCAGCTATGCCCATCTCCCCATTGTATTGGGATTGTAATCATTTCAGGAAGGTGATCTCAGGGGTTTTATTTCTCCAAAGGAATACTCATATTTGTGATGTGAGCTGCTGACACTAGGTGTGTGGGATGTGAATTGGCAGGTTTTGCAGATGTAAAGAACTCTCTGGACAGGATCATCATTTTAAAAAGGGAGACTCGTCCAAGGACGTTAAGACCTAGAGTTGCCCATTTAGTCATGTCTCGCACTGCACATGCCTGTAAAGGGTGTAGGATAAGTGTCCACATTAGTGTTGATTCCAGGGTGACATGGACACCAAGGTACTGGAAGCTGAGGCGTCGTACCGGGACCTGGGACAGCCAGTCAACTGTCAAGCTGTTCCCCTTAAGAGGGACCAAGATTGATTTGTCCTAGTTGACTCTAAGTCCTGATGCCACCTCATGGAGGTGCAGCATCTGGAGCAGGAGTGGGCTTGAGACCTGTGGGTGGCACATGAAAAGGAAGATGTCAACTGCATATATCACAATACTGTTTTCGAATCTGTCATTCCAGCGGAATCTCCAGAATTGTGCATCACAACAGGCCCAAGACCTGTAGGCTGCACAAGAAAAGGAGGACGTCATCTGCATATATCACTATACCATCTTTAAATCTGTCATTCCAGGGGAAACCCCAGAAATATGCGTCACAACGGATCTAGGACGCAAGGGGTTCCATTGCTAAAGCAAGTAGCAATTGTGAAAGGAGGCATCCCTGCCTTGTACCACGGAATGTGAGAGAGAGGATACTATTGACTCTCACTTGGGCTCAGGGTTGAGTGTAAAGTATTTTAACAAAGGAAATAAAACGTGGACTGAATCTCATTTTGGCAAGGACCTGAAAGAGGAACTGTTAATAAAGGGTGGCTCTAGTTGGCAGTCGTATGCACCCTGTCCAAGTAGGGACCATTCCTTCTAGTCAGGGTAAGGGAGTTACACACCCAGATAACCGCTGCTCACTCCCTTGGTAGCTTGGCACAAGCAGTCAGGCTTATCTCAGAGGCAATGTGTGAAGTATTTGTACATAACACACACAGTAACACAGTGGAAACACTACAAATGGACACCAAACCAGTTTAGAAAAAGAAAGTCTCTTTATGTAAGACCAAAACGACAAAAATCCAACATATACAACTCAAAATATGACCTTTAAAAGGATTTAGCAATTCTGTCCGTAGGAAACTATGGATGCAGTGATTTTACACAAAGTACCTTCAGATGTATCAAAATTCACAAGGCAAAACAGCTGCAGAGGAGGGAAGCATCAGAAAATACAGCAATGCATCGGTTCCCGAGTCCTTGTGGAGGTAATGCGTCAGTTCTGCTGCACCGAGGAGAAGTGTTGCGTCAAATCTGGACTGTAGGAGGAAGCAAGGCGTCAATATCAAGACGGTTCTAGTCAGCTGGTGCTGCATCTGGAAAACTTGCTGCACAGGTGCAATGTGTGAAATCCGGACGTGCTGGCGGTCAATGCGGCGGCAGTCAACAGGTGCTTTCTTCAGTTGCGGTCCCAAGATGCGTTGATTCTTTCAGCTGTACAGCAGGGCCTACATCAAAGTCAGTGCGGTGGTCTTGGACTTTGGAGACCGGTGCGCTGAACTTGGGCTGCGGTGGCTTCTTCGGCTGCTGGCAGTCACTGCATCAATTTCTTCCACACCATGGTGGCGGTGCATGGAAATTCTTCCTTCACAGCGGTGATGTGTCAGAAAAACAGGTGCTGGAAGGGTGATGCATCGATTTTCATTCTTCTTGTAGCTTTTTGCAGCAGGAACAACCTCCAAAGGCCCAGAACTGAAATTGCGACCACAAGGCAAGTCAGAACTCCCAGCAGTGGAGTTCAAGGTTGCTACAGGTGAAGTCTTTGTGTCCCTGAGACTTCTTAACAGGAGGCAAGCTCTACATCAAGCCCTTCGAGAATCTTCTCAAGCAGGATACAGCAAAGTAAAATTTCATTCCTTTCCACTGCCCACCGACACAAGCAGCAACTGCAGGCCAACCCAGCAAAGTAACAGCAAAAGGGCAGTACTCTTCCGAACAGCTCTTCAGCTCTTCTTCTTGGCAGGGTCCTCTTGATCCAGAAGTGTTCTAAAATTCTGGGGTTTTAGGTCCAATACATATACCCCTTTTCGCCTTTGAAGTTGGCAAAAGTTCCTGCCTTGCCCATCCTTGGCTCTAGACACACTTCAGGGGTGGTGGAGACAGCATTGTGAGAGGACAGACACAGCCCAATTCAGGTGTCAGTGACAGCTCCTCCCACCACTCTAGCCCAGGAAGAGCATCAGCCTGGTGATGTCTCATCAGGATATGCACGTCACACCTCAGCTCCCTTTGTGTGACTGCCTAGAGTGAATAAACAAACAGGCCCCTGTCAGTCTAATCAATATATAAAAAAAGACCTGATTGTACATGGACACGTAATCTTTCCAAGGGTCCTAAGGGCAGGGTAGTGAGATCCCTGCCCAAAAGCTGGCTTCTGAAGAATGCCACTAGCAGCTGGACCTTGGTGTCCAAATTTAAATGTTTGTCAATCAACCCCACTTGTACCCCCTCATGTTAGTGTATACAAGGAAAAAATGTGTGAAAGGTCTAACAGTACCTCACATAAGCATCACCAAGGGAGCTGCTGGTAGGTATTCACCAGTTTGCTCACGTTTTTCATCATTGGTGACTTTCAAGACCATGAAGAAATGAAATGAGTGTCAAATATAAGTTTTAGGAGGTGTCGAAAAAATTAAAAAGGAACGAATAGTGATGTGTGAAAAGATGCACAACAAATGCTTGTTGTGTACTATCCCACTAAGACCCTGTAGTGAGAGAAAAGGTAAACTCGCTTCTCCAAGCTAAAATGAGTTGGGACTCACTCGCAAAGACGCCGACTTTATTGGATGCCGTGAGCCCACTCAGGTTAGAAAAAGGGAAAACACAATGTTGCAGACCACTTCAATTAGGGAAGGCCTTCCCTAATTGAAGTGGTCTGCAACATTGTGTTTTCCCTTTAAAGTCGGCGTTGAAGAACCGGAATAACCCACTCACTGGGTCTCGGCGGCGGGGGAATTGCCCAAGTCTTCCATACCCTTCATACGTAGTAAAAGGAGACACAGGAGCCTTCGTCTGCAGGAGGAACCCAGATTTATTCAAATAGCCCGGGCTATGGAACAGAGTCCCAAGCTCGTTAGAAACAAGACAGAGGAGGCTGCTGCTTTACTCCGCAGCTTACAAGCCTTTTATACTTTTTCATTCCAGTCTTTTGGCTGTTAGTCCATTGTTCAATCAGGGCAGTGTTTGCAGTTGATAACCAGATCCAGACGGTGTTTGTAGTTGGTGACCTGATCAAGGCTTGGTACTCAAATTATTGTTCACTCAGCTTGATCAAAGCACGGTCATTCAGGTCATTGTTCGATCAGCTTGATCAAAGCTCGGTCATTCAAACCATTGTCCAATCACCCTGATCAAGGCCCAGCAGTCAGACCATTGTCCAGATAACCTGATCACGGTGTCAAGGATGTTTACCAGGCAGGGAGCAGGAGATGGGAAACAAATCATTTACACAGGGCGTGAGTGTCTCATGGTTTTCTGTCGAACTGCAAAGAACAGGGGGTTGGGTGTGCGACAGTTCCTGGGCAGAAATGCAGGCTGCAAGATGGTTTTTGTCGTGTTAGTTAGAATTTCCTCAGGCATCAGCAGAAACGACCAGGTGGGTCGTGTGGAAGTGTTTGACACGAAATGGCAATGAAAAAACAATGGAGTCCTGGTACAAATGATACCGATCAGAAGAACACTTTTCCTCAGACCCTCCTTTTGCCATTGAGTGGCAAATACTTTAAGAAATGTCAATGTTCATAAGGCCATCGGTTTCTTGTTGGAGCATCATCATCATATTGGTGTTGTGAATGTTGGAGGGTGGAGGCTGGATGGTCTGGACACACATTGTACAGAGCACTGGCAGGCACTGAAAGCACAAACAGTAGGAGACCAGGACAGTTATTCCCAAGGCAAGGAAGATGAGGACCCTCCACCCCCACTGGGAAAGGAGGCCCCAGATCCAGCCTGTGAGGGACCAGTTGCCTTTATCCAGATGAATTTCGGAAGAAAGGCGATGCAGACGTTGGATGGCATAGTACACTGAAGGTGCGTTGTCTGGGATGTACACGCAGCAGCTGGAGCCGATCAATTTACACACACCACCACGATCAGCAAGGAGGACGTCTAGGACCATGCGGTTCTGCAGTGTTATAAGGCGGTCCGCCTGTAGTTCTGCAGTGATGTTGGAGAGGGCACCAGCTGTTACTGTGATGGTGGCTTCAAGGACCCTGGTCAGTCCTCGTACAGCCCGACTGTTTGCCATGGGGCCCCAGAATGGAAGGAAACCTTTAAGGAAGTCCCCGGTTTCCTGGCCTGCTGTATCCTCGGCTGATATGACGCCCCTACGTGAGCGACGCAGAGCGCCCTTCATCAACAGGTGGTAACTCCCATGGGTAGAATACGTTGGCGGAAGGAGGAAGGCCAGATAGCAGGTACCAGACCAGTTACGGGGGAGCCAAGTGTAGGCGGCAGTGCCACAGATAAAATAGGTGTTGGTGGATGCCACCAGCTTCGGAGGAGATGTAGAGTTTAAAGATTTTGTGATATTACAAGTACTGGTACCAACTTTCTTAGTCCCTAGGCCATGGATGCAGACACGGCCTTGCACATTTATGACATTCACAGTGTCTCGTTCATCGGGCAGTATCCTACCATCTCACCGAGTTCATCTGGTGATAGTAGCGATGTGGATGAGCTGGTCGGGCAAAAAGGAGCATTGGCATGGCCAGATCTGTTCCGCCAGAAGTCATCCTGAAATGTTCCAAGGGCAGAATTGGCAGTACCATTGACAGTGTAGGCCTCCTGTATCAACATCCACCATGCAAGACAAGACCCAGAGATGGAAAAGGGGTAGGGAAAGAATGGGACAGGGTGTATCATGGAATGCGGCATCAGTCCGCAAACCCAGCAGTTGGAAATGTTCATGATCAGCTGATGATGATGCAACATTTGGATGAAGGTGTTATTGAAGAATTCTGCACGGCGGGGTAACTCGTGGGCTGGTAGCGTGTAATACTGGTGCTCTGCAGGAGTTGGGGTAGGGGTTGGTGAGGTAACAGGATGGTAGATTAGTAACAGCCAACCAAGAATAGACAGGATGAGGGAGACAAACAGCGTCACCACGGTGGCCATGAAGCATTTACTATGTCGGAGACTGACATATTGTTTCTGGATTCGAGTGTTTTGGACGGCAGCCATTGTGCTAAGCCAGGGACCTCTAGTGGCTGTCTGTGATTGGTGGTTGCTTCACTGGGCGCAGGTGCCAAGAGCCCTATGGCGTACCTTAGTCTGACACACCAGCACTACTCTCGGCCGGGAGATCACAGCCCTACAGCCTATAGGCACTTGGCGAAGTCAAAGGCAAGCCTTCCCTCGGGCGCAAGTTATATCGGTCGGAAGTAGGGTCAGTATGGTCGGGAAACAATTGTTCTGGACGTTGAGCAGAGTTAAGGGAGGGTTCCACCCTTCCTTTCAGTATGCTGTCACTCTCTGCTTCCGTAGATGTAAAATGCAGTCTGGCATCGCTGAATGGGACAAACGTCGGGACTGTTTCTGTTTCTGAGTCTCCTTGTCCTTCCCTCACCCACTGATCATAGGGGAGGGGCAGAGGCACACGCCTACAGTGGGACGAATGCACCCAATTCTTCCGACCTTCTACTTTCACGGCGGTGCGGGTGGCCAGCAACACCTGACGGGGCTGTGTCCAGCGGGGTTCGAGGCTCTTAGTCCGTTGAAAATTTCTTACTAAGACCCAATCACCAGGTTGGATAACGTGTCCTGGGCCCTCGCTTTTGTCAGGTATGGCCTCATGCACCTGGTGATAAAGAGTACGAAAGGTATTAGTTAGACTGTACAGATAATCAGTTAATACAGGGTATTCAACATCAGACAGTTTCTTAGGCCGCGGGACACCCCATACATTGGCAGGCCTCCCGAACACAATCTCATGGGGGATAGCCCTATCCTGGTGTGGGCTGTTGTTCTTGTAGACAATAGGGCCAAGGGCAGAGCATCAACCCAAGTGACACCTGTCTCGGCTACTATTTTGGCCATTTTAGTTTTTAGGATGCCATTGTACACCTCCACTAGACCTGCTGACTGGGGGTGGTTAGCTGCATGAAATTTTGTTTTATACCCAATGCTGTACAGATATATTCCATAATTTGAGCCGTAAAGTGTGTCCCGTTGTCACTCCAGACCAAGCGGGGCAAACCGAATCGTGGGAGGTACTCTTTTAATAGCATTTTGGCGGTAGTGATAGCGGTGCAGTCTTTGACGGGGTAGGCCTCCACCCATCGGCTGAAGGTACAGACCACCACTAGGACATATTTTAAATTGTTACATCGGTCCATCTGGATGTAATCTATTTGGAGGACTTCAAAAGGGAAGGTAGGAGGAGAGAATCCTCCCTTAGGAGTAACTGTGCCTTTTCCTGGGTTATACATTAGGCAAATCATGCATGTTTTAACCAGCTTTTCAGCATATGTTGGTATCTTAGAGTTGTACCATGTAGGTTCCAACAGTTTACATATCCCTTTTGCACTAATGTGAGCAGGATCATGGGCCATCGTAACTACTGGTAGCACATGACTGTCAGGTAACATCCATTGTCTTTCCATAGTCGTGCGGACCCAGCAACCATCAATTCCCTCCTTTGCTAATTGCTCCTTCCACACCCGTAGTTCCTCAGGAGTAGTATGGGACTGAATATCGATCACACTCTGTACTGTGTTTTCAACCATGCCCTCGTCTGCCACCCACCTAGCGGGACCTCCTACATACATTCCTTCCCTTTTTCTAAGAGCTGTTTGTCTGGCCGTCTGGTCAGCCAGGGCATTGCCTTTCCCAACATCATCTGTCACTTTCTTATGGGCCTTACATTTTATAATGGCCACCTTTCTGGGGAGTGTCAGGGAGTCTAACAATCGGTGAATTAGGGGCCATGTTGAATCTTGGTCCCATGGGAAGTAAGAAAATTCCTTTCTTTCCATAACCTCCCGAGTTGTGGGCCACCCCGAAGGAATATTGGCTGTCAGTATAAATATTTACCGTCATCCCTTTGCTTAACTCACAGGCTCTAGTGAGGGCCACTAATTCTGCTGCTTGAGCAGAGCACTGCGGAATCTGAGCTGTTTCTACTACTTGTCCTAATGTCGTGAGGGCATAGGCGGCTGAGGTGTTACCATCTGGCCCTCTGAGACATGATCCGTCCACATATAGTGTACCTTCTGGTTCTGCTATCGGGGTATCCTGTAAGTCAACCCCGTCCCTTCGTCTCCTCCTCTGTCCTTAATATGCAGTCATGTGGGTCTAAGCGGGCATCCTGAGTATCCAGTGGGAGTAATGTTGCGGGGTTCAGTACAGTGCATCTCTTGATGTTAATGTGGCTGGAAAAGAGTGTCAGTTCATATCCTGTGAGTCGTGCGCTAGTGAGGTACTGTGTCTTGGTGTTATTAAGGAGGGTATCTACAGAATGGGGGACCATCAGAGTCAGGGGAGTTCATGACGATCCCCGCACTCTGACGGACCATGAGGGCGGCCGCAGCGGTCGCCCGTAGGCATCCTGGGAGAGCCCTTGCAACAGGATCTAAGGTGGCTGAAAAATAGGCACACGGCCGATGGTGACCTCCGAACATCTGGGTCAAGACAGCGCATGCACAGCCGTCTGTCTCATGTACAAAAAGAAAAAAATTGCTTGCTATAATCAGGAGTACCGAGGACTGGAGCAGTACACAGAGCCCTCTTTAAATCTTGGAAGGCATGCGCATGCTCTCTAGTCCATGGAAAGGAACTGTCTGATATGTCTTTAGTGGTGAGGGCAAGAAGAGGTTTGACCATGGCCGAAAAGTTGGAAATCCACTGTCTACAGTATGAGGTTAGGCCTATGAAGGCTCGCACCTGCTTTTGTGTTCGTGGGGCCGTCATAGCATTGATAATGGCTACACGATCAGCGGTGAGCTGCCTTCCCTCCTTCGAGAGGAGATGACCTAAATAGGTCACCTTCTCTTGACAAAACTGAAGCTTTTTAAAGAGACTTTGTGATTATTGAGGGCAAGGTGGCGTAACAAACAGAGAGTAGCTTCTTTACATGATGGGGCAGAATTTGCAGCAATGAGGTCATCTACATATTGTAATAGTGTGGAGTTATCAGGGAGTTCCAAGGAATCTAGTTGACTTTTGAGGGCTTGACTATAGATACTGGGGCTCTCGGTGAAACCTTGAGGGCGCGGCAGAATCTAAAGCTTCGCCCACCAAGGGAGAAACCAAAAAATGTCTGCTGTCAGGATGTATAGGAATGCTGAAAAAAGCATTCTTCAGGTCTATGACAGAAAAGTGCGTTGCGTCAGAAGGGACCATCGTTAAGAGGGCTGTAATGTCGGGGACAACAGGATATTGGGAGATTGTTATTTTGTTAAGGGCTCTCAGGTCAATCACGAATCTGTATATTTTAGGGAGAGAGCATCTCCATTGGTCTTTTTAAGAACGGGAATAATGGGACTGTTACAGATATTGCCACGTGTTTCCTCCACTACGCCCTTGTCCATTAATTCAGATATTATTGTTAAAGGGCCATTTCTCCTTCCGCGGGTAGTCGATACTGCCGGAGGCGGGGAGAAGTGCACCTGGCTGGATGCGTACCACATGAGGGGATATGTTGAGACACCCTACATCAGTGTCTGATGATGCCCAGAGGGAGGAAGGTAAAAACTGCAATTCTGGTGGGAGGGGACCAGACAGATACATATAGGAAGCTGCGGTGGGAGAAATTGTTAGGGATACACCTTGGGGACTACATGATATGGTCGCATACAGAGCTTTCAGTAAATCCATGCCTAACAAGTTTTCACTGCAACCTGTAGTAAGGACAAAGGGAGCGTCAACATGTGCAGGGCCAATATCGAGAGGGAGGGGTTCAGAGACAGGGCTCGTCACAGGTGTTCCTGCAAAACCCACGGAGACATTTATTTTGCCAGAAAGGGGTGCCTCCGGGACTGACAGACGTGCAATAGAAGACCTGGTGGCCCCAGTATCCAAAAGAAAATTCTGATCGTTCCCCACAACTGACATTTGAACATACGGGCCCCTTTGATCCACTGGAATTTGCACTCTGGTAATACCCCTTTCCTGGCTGTCCTATGCTTGGTAGGACCCTATCTCATCAACTTCGTCATAATCATCATTGTAATAAGTGCGTGTTGCTTCGTACCCATCAAACCTATTGGCCGGGCGCGGCCGGACGGGAAACGTGATCCCTGGGCCTACGTTCTTTATCCTGTGGATGGGGCGGGCCATGGTCCCTAGTCGGCCTTCCCTCCCTGGGAGCGCGAGGCCGAGTTTTCCCTGTTCGGATGTTTTCAGCTAACACGGGACACTCGTCTATCCAATGGCCGTACCCCTTACAATAAGCACACTGATCTGTTTGGAGGGCTCCCGTATGTTGAGGGCTGGAGGGGGTAGACTGGCGAGCCCTCGGAGGGTGTTGGGGTTGAGGTCTGAAATTCCCGCGGGCATCGGGACCTCGGGAGGGTAAGCCTGCTGCAGAAGTGCCTTAGTCTTAAGATCCCTAACCTTCTTACTTTCCTTGTCTCTATCTTCATTCTCCCTATTCTCATGATATTGTGCCATAGCCAAGATACCAGTCATAGTTTGGGCAGACCACGTACTTTCAACTTTCTTAAGCCTGGTGGAAATCTCAGGAAGCAAGTTGCTGACAAACTTATCGACAAACACTGGGCCAGAACCTGGGGTCCGGGGATCCAAACCACTATGTCCCTTGTATTCTGTCTCAAAACAGGTAAAGAAGTCAGCCACATTCTCATCTTTTCGCTGCCTACATGCGTTTATTTTATCCCAGTTAATGACAGTTTCCGGCAAAAGTGTTTTCATAAACGTTATTATTTTACCGGGCAAAGTCAGGATGGCAGCTTCTGGTTTAGTCCCTCCTACCCTTGCTTCTTCCATAGCCTCTAGGTCAGCCCATTTACCTCCCAACGCCACTTCATGATCAGTGTGTCTAATCTTGTCCCAAATTTCAGTGGGGACAACCGTACCAAAAAGTAAATCTATATCCTCAAGAATGAGAGTACCTGCAGATATAATCTGCCCTAATTCTCTGTAAAAGGCAGCCGGATTCTTCCGGGGATCTGGTAATTGTTCTTTTAACTGCATTACTTCTGACCTTTTCCAAGGAACATGAACCCAAAGCCTGCGCCAGTGTGCCTCAACAGCCCCTCGGCCATTATTTTGGGCATCGGTAAGTGCGTTAACAAAGACAGGGGCCGCCTCTCTCATTGGCATAGCTGTTTCTAGAGGGGGTTGGAAAAGCGGTCGTATCACGGTAAGCCATTAAAGCAGACACAGCACCAAACATCCCTCTCCCTGAACATCGCCTCTTCTTATTTGTGACCTAAGGTCCATTAATCCAGTGGGTATCTGCATAAGCGCATTCTCAAATTTTTGCATGACCAGCGTACACATGTATTCAGCCCAGGTGGTCTGTTCCATAATCGTCCACTGGGAAAAGGTGGACCATATGTCTTTAAAGGCATAAATATTCCCGTTCCTTATCCAACATTCACACTGTTGCTTCTGTAGGTCATTTTCTCGAAGGGACGAAAAGCTGACTGCAGAGCGCAAGGAGGCCAGTCCGGGGAGATTGAACATTTTATATAAATCCTGCTTAACTGTAGACCACGGGAAGTAGGAAAAGGGCGGGTAGGGGTAAAGCCGCAGGGGTTGGGCGGATGGAGACTTGTTGTCATTCCCGCAGTGAGGACAGGGTTAGCGGGCGTGGTCGGTGTCATAGGAAAAATCGGGAGGGTTGGTGTGACAGGAAGAACAGTAGGAGGGGCAGTGGGGGCAGGAGTGGGCGGTGGCGGGGGGACATGTGGGGTGTGAGGCGTCAGGGCAGGAGTACATTGGGGCATATGCAGCAGGGCTTTCTAGCATGGTATCAAGCAAGGAATCCCCTTCTTCTCCCCATCCATATGGCCCTTTCTTTTCTCCTCACGAGCTGGATAGCATTTTTGTACCCGGGCCCCATGTTCCCTGTTGGCTATTTCTACCGATTTTGTCATTTGATTTTGTAAATTTACTCTGGCGTGGTCGGCCATTGACATGCGTTCCTGTTTTCTTTCTTGAGCCTTCTGCTTTCTAGCTCTCTGCTCTATCTCTTTCCTCCAAAATCGGACAGATTCAAACATAGACGGGCGCGTTTTTCTTTTCATTAATTGTTCCTCTAAGTTGGCGAGAACTTGGGAATTAAAGGAGCCATAAAGTGGCCACTGTAATTCCGCGTTACTTTGTTTCGTATATTTTACCCAGAATGAGGAAAACATTATGGCAGAAGGGCCATGTTTAACATACATCGTATGGCCAGGAGTCCCTTCTGGAGGAAGCGGACAAGCCGCCTCCAGCTGGGAGTCCTGCGTACACGTACAACAACATAATTTCTTGAACTTACTACTGACTGGCATGCTTGTAAATAGGTAACAGACACCGGCGGGTTTTAAAATTCACCTCGCCTGCTTGGCTTTTGCAAAGGTCAATAACAGCAGAATCATACAGACTTGGTGGGTGATCAGTCCACCCTTACCTTACAGGGGTAGTTCTCTTCTGCAGACGTAGGGCTGTGTCCTGCTCCAGAAATTATTTGCTAGGGGACTCCAGCGAGGACGCGGTCATGTGGCCCAGACCGGGTGGGGAGGAACAGCGGGCGAGTCGTTCGGCTTACCGGATTGCAAGAATCCCTCGGGTAGGGCGCCTCCGTCGGAGTCTCTCCGTGCACCTCCTCACATCCACCGGGCCTGACCTTCGTACTCGTGGAGTCCCTGTTCGGGCGCCATTTGAAGAACCGGAATAACCCACTCACTGGGTCTCGGCGGCGGGGAATTGCCCAAGTCTTCCATACCCTTCATACGTAGTAAAAGGAGACACAGGAGCCTTCGTCTGCAGGAGGAACCCAGATTTATTCAAATAGCCCGGGCTATGGAACAGAGTCCCAAGCTCGTTAGAAACAAGACAGAGGAGGCTGCTGCTTTACTCCGCAGCTTACAAGCCTTTTATACTTTTTCATTCCAGTCTTTTGGCTGTTAGTCCATTGTTCAATCAGGGCAGTGTTTGCAGTTGATAACCAGATCCAGACGGTGTTTGTAGTTGGTGACCTGATCAAGGCTTGGTACTCAAATTATTGTTCACTCAGCTTGATCAAAGCACGGTCATTCAGGTCATTGTTCGATCAGCTTGATCAAAGCTCGGTCATTCAAACCATTGTCCAATCACCCTGATCAAGGCCCAGCAGTCAGACCATTGTCCAGATAACCTGATCACGGTGTCAAGGATGTTTACCAGGCAGGGAGCAGGAGATGGGAAACAAATCATTTACACAGGGCGTGAGTGTCTCATGGTTTTCTGTCGAACTGCAAAGAACAGGGGGTTGGGTGTGCGACAGTTCCTGGGCAGAAATGCAGGCTGCAAGATGGTTTTGTCGTGTTAGTTAGAATTTCCTCAGGCATCAGCAGAAACGACCAGGTGGGTCGTGTGGAAGTGTTTGACACGAAATGGCAATGAAAAAACAATGGAGTCCTGGTACAAATGATACCGATCAGAAGAACACTTTTCCTCAGCGTCTTTGCTACTTGTGTGGGTGGCACAACCAGTGCTGCAGCCCACTAGTAGCATGTTCATTTACAGGCCCTGGGCAAACACTGTGCACTTTACTAGGGTCTTACCAGTAAATCAAATATGCCAATCATGGATAGCAAATCAGAATCACAATTTTACGCAGAGAGCATATGCCCTTTAGCACTTATCAGCAGTGCTAAAGTGCCCAGAGTCCTAAAGCCAACAAAAACTAGGAGCCAAAAGGCAAACAATTTGGGGATAAACCTGCAAAAAGGGCCAGGTCCCACAGGAATGACCACCCCAATGAATTAAAGGTCTTTTCAAAATCAAAGAGGAGGAAGGTGGCGGGGCCAGAGAGCCTACATAGATGTGCTAATGCAATGTGGACCCTACGGATAAAGTGACAAGTGCTGCAGTGGGGGATAAAGCCATATTGACCGGGTGAATAAGCAGAGAAATCACTGGTAACAACCTGTTGACCAGTATTTTGGATAAGTTACCTTTTCAGTGCATGGAGCTCCTTGAGGCTAAGTTGCATTAGCCGTCTAGAGGCTGCTTAGAAAGTGCTTGAACTAAATGAGGTATGAAAACTGTTCCCAGAGCAGGAACAATGACCATGGTGTGGGAAGGTGATATTCTTCCACTTGCAGGAAGATCTGTTAGTGTGGGCAGAGTAACATCATTAACTTCTAAAGGAGCTTGCCTTTTCACAAGTAAATGTAAGGTGAGACCTGGAGAAGGCAACCAAAGCCAGGCTGTCACCAACCCCAGTGGGAGGGGAGCTACCCCAAGAACTCATTTGGAGTGATCAGAGAGGAGAGGACTTTTAATTTTCCTGGCCACTCTTCTCGTCAGTGTTAGACCTGACATCCCTTAGGGTGGTCTTCCCCAAACGGTTTTGCCTTCTCCTCTCCTGTTTACTGAAATTTGTTTTTGTTGTCTTTAGGGCTCTGTACACTTTACCATGGCTAACTGGTGCTAAAGTGCTTGTGCTCACTCTTTAAAACAAGGTAAAATAGGCCTACACCTGATTACACACTTAATTTACTTGTAAATACCTAGTAAAGTGGTACGGCCTATACCCAGGGCCTTTGTAATGTAAAGTAATCAATTTGTAGAGCATGAAACTTCTCACCTGTGAAGGTATCCAGGTGCTAAGTAGCTGCAGGTTCTGCAAGAAGGATCAGTTTCTTGTAGAAATCCGCAAGTGAAGCGACTGACCTGATGTGCTAAGGGAGGTCATTCCAGGATTTGGCTGCCAGGTAAGATAAGGCCCTACCTCTTGTCTTACTTCTATGGATACGGGGTGTGGGCAAGCGCGAGTGATGCAGAGCGGCAGTTCTTGGTTGGTTGTTGGAAGTGTAGACGTGGTTGAGGTAGGTGGGTCCCTGGTTGTGAAGTGCCTTGTATGTGTGGGTGAGCATCTTGAATTGGCAGCATCTCTGAATGAGGAGTCAGTCTAGTTTTCGGAGGTGAGGTGTGATGTGCGTGTGATGAGCAAGATTAAGGATTAGTCTGGCAGTGGCATTTTGTATGGTTTGCAGCTAAGGTAACAGGTGTGCAGAGATGCTGTAGTAGAGGGCCTTGTCGTAGTCCAGCCTGCTTGTGATGAGGGCCTGGGTGACAGTCTTTCTGTTGTGAGGAGGGAACCATTTGATGGTTTTTCTGGGCATGTGAAAGCAGGCAGAGGTGACAGCATTAATTTGATGTCTCATGGTGAGGTTCGTGTCCAGGATGATGCCCAGGTTTCTAGTGTGGTTGGAGGATGAGGGGGTAGGTCTTAGTTCTGTGGGCCACCAGGTGGAGTCTGAGGGTGTTACTGCTGCCAAATATCAGCACTTCCGTCTTCTCAACATTGAGTTTGAGGTAGTTGTCTCTCATCCAGTTGGCCACATGGTCATGATCATTTTGAAATTAATTTTGGTGGTGTTGGTGTCTTCTGAGAGGGATAGGATGAGTTCAGTGTCGTCAGCATAAGAGATGATGTTGAGTTTGTGGGTCCGAATGATGCGCGCTAGAGGAGTCATGTATACTTTGAAGAGTGGGGCTGAGGGAAGAGGCTTGCAGGACTATGCATATGGGTCCTTGAGTTCTGAAGTGAGCGGAGGGAGCATGACCCGTTGCGTTCTTCCGGTCTGGAAGGAGGCTATCCACTTGAGAGCTGGTCCTTGGATTCCCGTTTCGTGGAGTCTAAAGATGAGTGTGTCGTGGGAGACTGTGTCAAAGGTGGCAGAGAGGTCCAGGAGGAATGTAGCAGTGTGGCCTGGATCTAGCATGGTGAGAATGTCGTATGAAGCTGCGATGAGGGCCTTCTCAGTGATGTGGGTGCTGTCCAGGAGGTCTTGGTGTTTAAGGTAGTAGGAGAGCTGATGGTTGATGGCCTTTTCTATGACTTTGGCTGGGAAGGGGAGCAGGGAGATGGGTCGGCAGTTGCTGAGGACTTCTAGGTCCGTGGGTGACTTCTGCGTGTGTTAAGGTATCCAGGAAAGTGGTTGTAGCAAGGGAGGCATTAATGATGGTTGTGAGTGCCATGCTAATTGTGGGTCTCCCTAGGTTGAAGAAGCGGAGGACACATGGGTCTGTTGGGCCCTCGAGTGGATGGACGCCATTATAGCCGCTGTGTCTTTGTTGGTTGTCAGTGTCCACTCCCTGAGTAGGGTGACCTTAGTGGTGGAGTCTGGAGGTGAGGTATGGTGTTGTTGAAGGTCAAAGTTCCTGTAGATTTTAGATATTTTTTCATGGAAGAAGTCAGAGAGTTGGTAGCAGTCCTTACAATGGGATGATGGAGATGGAGGTGGCTGCCGGATGGGTGAATTCCTTAACGATGATGAAGGGTTCTTTGTATTTGTTGTTGCTGACTGCAATCCTCTGGGTCAGAGCTTTCTGCTCGGTCTCTTCTAGTTCGTGTTGGTAGCTCCTGTGTGAGGTCTTGTAAGCCTTCCTGGAGGGAGGATCTTGTGAGGTTCTCCATTTTCTTTCTGTTTGCATCGCCTTTAGGACTCTCTGAGTGCGTCGGTGTACCAGCTCGCATTCTTGTTTGTCCTCTTCGGGTTGGAGTTTATGATGGGTGCAAAGATGTGGGCTCTGGTGAAGATCCAGTTATTGAAACATGCATTGTGAAATAGGCAGCCCGTAAGACAAAAAAATAAAGAGTGAGAAACGAACATTTGAGAATTTATTTCACAATTAATGTTTATATATAGGTTAGGACTCATAAAAGAAACACTTATGATGATCTAATATTCTGAAGGAGTCAAAGAAATATTATTTTAAATTGCTTTACATGGTCAGGCAAAGTGCAGACAATGAAGGACACATGTAAATCACCAGAACACTGTCTGCCATGTAATGTAGTGCTATACAAGTGGGAACAATAAATGAAGGAGCCCCATGAAGAGTATTTTAAAGCACCTTTAAAGCACCTTTAAGCAATGAAATACATTCCATCTAATATTCTACCCAAACCTCCGTCAAATTCCATTAGAGCTTCAGAAAACTGTGGTTTCGGCATTCATTCTGTCAAAGATTGATTATTGCAGCGGTCTATTTCTTAATATACAATCAAGATTCCTAAACAAAATGCAGGTCCTCCAAAATGCAGCAGCACGTCTGCTGCTCGCCATCCCTAAACATCAATCAGTGGCACACACCCTGTCAATTCTGCACTGGCTACCAGTTAAAAGGCGAATTGAATTTAAGGCCCTTTGTAACGCCTTTAAAGCTCTACACGGACATGGCCCCGACTATTTTACACACAGATTCAAGTGGTACATCCCAGAAAGGCAGCTCCGTTCATCGGCATCTTCTAATCTTACAGTCACAAGGGCAAAAACTACCTCCTGGGGGAAAGAAGTTTTGTTGCAGGCACAGTTAGCTTGTGGAACTCTCTACCTCTGGCACTTAAGAAGGAAAGCAATCTCCTGGCGTTTCACAAACTTTTAAAAACCAGGCTGTTCAACAATTAGCCCGAGCCCACTAACCAGCTGTCCCACTTCTGGGTAGCCTACTTTGCAGATGCGCCGTGCCTAGACACCCTCGGGTATTAGTGCACGTTACAAATTAAAATTTCATTTAATTTAATATTAACAATTGGTCTATTTGATGTCCTCAAAACAAATCCAAACACAATGTCTCAAGGAATAGCATTCTTGATATTCACTACTTTCTTTCATAAGTTCATCCCACAATGCACAAAAATTGCTAGTCAGCAAGCTTTACATTTGAAACTTTTACAGTTCCTAACAAAGGAACAAGACAGGAAATGTTGGGTACAGCTTTGTGTTTGTGATGACATCAAAGCTCAAGACACTGCCCATAAGGTTAAGTAAATGATAGCCTTTGCATGATTAACTTAATAACTATGGCAATGGGAAATCTCAGGCTCACCTGTTGCACACCTCTGGCCTAATATGAAGTGTGAAAAGTCTGCAAACAATTCCACATTGCCCCTTTTTACCTAAAACCAAGATGACAAAACCTTTCCTACCCTGTGCAGAGCTCCTGTGCCTAGAGGTGTGGCCACGGCAATTAGCACACCCTCTCCTGTGGTCACTCAAAACTGTTGCTGAGAGCAGCTTCTCTCCTACTGGAATTGGTGCCTGGCTGTCTAGAAGGACAATTAAGGGAGAAGGCCCAAGTTAGAGCTACATCTGCCAGTGACAGGGTAGGCATCTTTTTAGATCTTCAAAGAGCAGGGCACAGACCTAAGGCCATCTTGTCACAGAATGTCAACTTCTCCCTAGACCTAAGGCCTTTTTCTAAGCTCTGGGAACCAATTCACTCCTAATAAAGGAGCTATTTAGCTCCTGAATGATAGTTGGGAAGCTCAGGAAAATTAGCTTCCAGAAACTTTAGTCAGGCTAAAGGTAACTTTCTAAAAGTACCTTTTGTAAAATATTTGA
The DNA here is from genome assembly GCA_963921515.1 of Calotriton arnoldi. Lineage (NCBI taxonomy): Eukaryota > Metazoa > Chordata > Amphibia > Caudata > Salamandridae > Calotriton > Calotriton arnoldi. The sequence goes on along the minus strand of CAWUFW010002456.1, from coordinate 2,025,926 downwards.
TGCAAAGCCGACTTTATCAATGAACTGGATTTGTAATAAATATTTTTAAAGTCCAAAAGAACTCTTGATCTGGTTACTAGGTAGCAATAACTACATTAACATTAATAAAATATCCCAATGCTTTCCTATGGAACATCTAACCCTGTTACAGTGAAAATATCTTTTAAGGCCTTTACTGTAAGGACACGTTTAACATTTATCTTTTACATGTCCTACTTTCAAATATCATGCACCTTGCCTTATGGGCATTTAAGGCTCACTGAAGTGTAACTAATTAACATTTAAAAGGAGGCTATTGGTCTGTCAAAAATGAGCTATATTGACAGGTCAAATTTGCAGTTTAAATCTGCACAGTCAAGTTACTTTAGGCAGGCCTGAAGTCATGCTTTTCATTGTCACTTTAGTGGTGGTACAATGTGTGCCGCAGTTCACCAGTGGCTTACAGGCCATGGGTATATTTAGTACCATCTACTAAGGACTTATAGCCAAGTTAAATATGCCAGACAGGGGTATCGCCAATGTCTACATACATTAGAGGCCAGAGCACATGAGCTAGGGTCTGCTTAGCAGAATTCAAGTGCACAGTGTCAAAAAACAAGCAGCATCATTCAAAACAGAAAACACGGGGGATTATGCCACAAAAAGGAATTTTCCTACGTATATTATTAGCAACAACAACATCAGAGGTTACAAAGGGACATATGTATGTGAGTGCCAAACATGTTGGCGATGTCACAACCTACCTACGGATGTACAATTGGCAGTAAATCAGATGATTAATTTTGTCACTTTGCACATGTAGTGAATGCACATAACATAGAGTGTTCAAGAACATTTCAAAATACCTATCACAGTAAGCTACCTCCTAAACATGAAACTTAGCATGTAGGAGTGTCCAAAGTATCAGGGCACGGTCAACATTTGCAATGACACAGAGAACTGGAAGAGACATGTCTAAACCAATGCTCAACTGTATATGTAACACATATCGTCATATACTGTAAGAAATGTGCATGAGTTACTCCGTACACATGATACACATGAGCAGGAATGTTGCTGTAACAATGTGCATTATCATTAACAGTTGTATATTTTTTCGACTTTAAGTGGACCGAGGATATGTTCTGCATCCATGGGTCATGGCCCCAATTGCACATCCCCAAAAGGAGCAGTAACGACAGTACAACCAGGCACTTGTCAAGACACGGAATGTGGTTGAATGTACCTTTGGTGTACTGAAGTCCAGGTTCCGATGCTTGGAGATATCAGCGTGGAGATTGCTTTACCCACCCCCTATGGTGTGCAAGATAATCCTGGTATGTGCCATTCTCCAAAACATCGGTGTCCGTACTAATGCCCTGTGGGACTTGGACCATTGAGCATGAGCCAATGGAGGAGGAGGATGGAGGAGAGATCCACTACACAATGGCTGGTCGGCGGTGATGTGACAACATTGGGAAAAAATTATTTTCTTAAACTTTTTGTTACACAATGGGTGGAACGTCTGATAATCACTGAAATGTTCAACATGAAAATATATGTATGAACTCATTCATTGTCTTAACTTTTATGTCACAGACACTGTAAACATCAAGTCACTCACATCTTCTGAACTACTGTAACAATCACGTTGGCATAACCATTGAGCAACATGTGGCCATGGTTCAGAATAATAAAACTACCAATGCAGAAATACAATGTGATGCAATGTACTGCATTAAAGGGACATGCTAGGCATGCCACATATCCACATCCAAAATTACCATTCCTGTCCTCACACACTTGAGCAGTGCAGTGCTACACAGCTAGGAGTCTTGCCGTGTTATGCAGCAGAAAAGTGCAATTCTGATGGCACTCGAACACAAATCATCCAATATGTTCATGCCTGAGACAAACCCCTCATTGTAGTGTGTTTCACCAATGCAGTAGCATGCAGAATGGCAGCACTTTGCCTGAATAAATGTTGTTGCAGATACCATCACATATCATGAGTGACAATTGTCATGGACAAAGGCCTAGTATCATGTGAATGTGTAAATATGTCATTTGTTAAGAAGGCATACATGCATGTGTGGCCATCCTCTAAAGTCCACACATGTGACTCAATTCCTGGCTACAGTGTCATGTATACCCCATCATGACAAAATCACACATTTACCATGCATTGCACAGCAATGCGATGAGGCTTAAAGGCTTTTAACACTACACTATGAACAGATGACCTTGCAATGTGTGGCATTTCCCAGAGAAGTAAGACAATGGATATGTTCTTGCAACTATCACATCACCTCAAGAATACAGAGAGGGCAGAAGTGTGAAGTCCCCATGTCAAATGTCACACACAAATGTATGTGCACTTACACTATGGTGTAATGGACTTTTGGGGATATGAAATTACCTCAGAATGGTAAGAGTAGTTAACCCCTGCCTTGAGTGTCAAAGTGCATTGTTGAGGGGATCACAAATTTTGTATCATTCCAAAGGGAAAATGGCATTTGAGTATGTGCCATTACATAGGTCTGTGTCATGGATTGCGCACTTTTGGGAGCTGGAGGCCCACACAAAGACATGGTCGAAGAGTTGATGTATTGCCACTGCCTTTGCCAGGAGTAATATACAGCTGAAGTGGGGTGTCTAGCATGACGTTTAGTGACCAGTACTAGTGAACATGATCATGTGACCCTGGTTCACTGCAGTGAGGCCTACTGTCACACTCACCTCTTCAAATGGGCTGTTGCTGTGTGTTACAATCACCCCTACCCAACATCATGTTGTACAGAAAATATGTGCACGATAAAACCATATGCATGTGCCTGTGCCAGACATACACAACACATAGGTCCAAATGTGAAACAGCGTGCAAATGGTAATTGTGTGTGTGCTCGTAGTATGTATTCACCTCCACACAATCTAGCACAATCCAAAGCGAGTGTAGAACCAAAAGGTTTGCTGTGGATGAGAGTGTGCACTGCGTGTCATGATGTTGGTGGTAAGACGATACATGTTGCCCACTGTATTGCTCCCCTAAAGTCCTGCTACTGTGAATAGAGGGACATATAATGAGCATGGCCACACAGTGCAGCACTGATAGTCAGCCAACTGCCCAGCTATGTGTGAAAGCAAAATTGGAAGCAATGTGCTGTATCTAATAGAATACAAATCATTTCTGACTTTCATCCAGCGCCAAGGCTTTTTAGGCTTTCTTGCGCCAAAACAGACACCCTTGCACCATGGAGCAAGGGTGCCAATGTTGCATGCAGGAATGTATTTGTGCATGAATGTGCACCTTCCTGCTAAGCAAAATATCATGTGAATCATAATCTGCCATCTACGTGTGCTGCAGAATGCAGCACACACTGAAAGATGAAGTGACAAGGAGTATGAGAGGTCCAACTCCTGGTAATGCCACTCATGGAACGTTTTTAAATTTTGGCACATTCCCAGGTTCACCTGGCTAGCTATGTCTGGGGATGCATCTAAGAACATCGGATGTGAATGGGTACCCCCATGCAACGCTCATGGAACCTCTCACTGGTGCAGAATAATGCAATGCAGTGATGTGCAATGCATTGTGTCACCCGTGATCAAACAGACTTCTCAGGGCTACACAATGTGGCTTGGGGTGGTTCAACGATTGTCATAATAGATTTACGCTGCGCATGTACCATGTTGTGTGGTACATGCGCCACACATATTGGGCCATACAAATGGCCTTGAGGGCAGGGGTGTCTTTGCCAGCGCATTACATGGAGGACCTTACCTAGCTTTATGCATAAGACATGGTTGCCTGACAAACACATTTCCAATATTGGATTCATTCCAAATGGATTGAGGATGTCCAGTTAAGCTGTTTGCTAGATGGCACATACACTGTAGTATGGATGCACCAGCCTGTCTCTGTGCTTCCCAAAGTGTGTGCTGCATCCGCGACACATCACATGGAAGGAATCCTGACACATTGCATGTATGAAGAGATTGGGCAGAATGGGGAATACAAAAGAGTGGACCATAGGCCCCTGGAACAAACTCACATGCACATATGACTGTGGGGGACATCCAGGTGTGTACCCTGGTGACTGCTCTGACAACTGATGTGTCATCATACAGCTCATGGGTACTGCCTTGCTGTGGTGCCAGGCTGCATGCTGTTACCCTGGCTGGGTGATGAGGAATGCACATGCATTCCTTGAACCCTGACTGACTCCACGGGCAGTCTGCCGGCCCACCTGTCAAGAAGTGACAGGGACATGCAGGACTTATGACCACCCAGATTCACCACCTGGACACTTCCCTCTGTCACACTGACCTGCCGAATGGTGCCACCCCAGTCCTGGACCAATGAAAGTGTGCCCAAGGTGTGTAATCTAGCATTAACCAATCCTCTACAGTACACCCTACACATTGTCCCATTTGAGTGGGTCAGAAGCCGCTCATTGGCCCTGTTGTTGGGTGTTTTGCACCAGCTGGGCCGGACATATGCCACGCATCGATGCCAATGCATGGATGTCACTCCATAAGTGCTAACGCGCTGTGCATTCATCACCCAATGGTATTTGGATTAGCAATGCTCATAAAAAACAATGCATTAGTCAAAAACAGGCAGGATATGCCCAGGACATGATGCAATGGATGTGGCAGGCTCATACTAGGAAGTGTGAAGTTACTTTCACTTTCTCTTACTCTCTGTTCATTTGTGCTGGTTGTTGGAGGTGTATTTGAGAGTGTCTGTGCCTGTGCTGAATATTTTGTCCTTAGAAAGGTAAAGCTGCCTACAAGGGATTTATTGAAACCATGAAGATTACAAAAATTCTAAATATATGTTCGTACATTGATATCTAATAACACTCAAGAGAATGAATCAAAGTTAGTTGTTTCAAATAGATTGGTAAATTAATTACAGCAACAGGGTGATCAATTGTAGAAAGATATGTTTCAAATGTCATAAAAGTCACAGACAATAACACAAAGTCAATAAAACATGTATATAGGGGTACAGAGAATACAGCAAACCTCAGCCAACATTGACAACAGAAAACATATAGGTTGAATACAGGAAGCTATCTTAATTGTCAATGTATATATCCATTTCCATTCAGTGAAGCAATGAGTATGTCCTATGCATAGGATCCAACACTCAAAGATAGATCAATTTTAAAAATTGCTAAAGAGAAGAATGGATTAGTCGTCAACGTTTTGGTCTTCATTGTAACAAATCACTGAGACCATCTTCAGGACAAATCTTATGTAGTTTCTTGACCCCTTGGTCAACAAAGAATAAATTGGTAAATAACTGGGATTCACATAAACAGTGTCTCCAGTATCAAGAGGGAACAGACGAATTAGCTTGCTTAACCTCTTGATCAGTATAAAGAAAATGAATTTCTTTTTAATGTGGCCGCAGTGCCTGTCTCACGGATACAGTGCGACTTCTGATTTAGTTGGAACACCATACTAGGAAGTGTGACGTTACTTTCACTTTCTCTTACTCTCTGTTCGTTTGTGCTGGGTGTTGGAGGTGTATTTGAGAGTGTTTTTGCCTGTGCTGAATATTTTGTCCTGTCACTGTTTGATCTGTCCCTGTCTTGTGTATTTGAATTACCTTTTTGTCCTGGTTTATTGTGTTGTTGTTAAATTTCTCTGTGTAATGTTGAGAGTTTGTCTTTTTGGGATCTGCATTTGTAGGGATAGTTATAGTATTAAGGAATGGCATTTTGGACTGTACTTAGTCTGGGAGGGATAGGGAGATGTCTGGCAGGGGGAAGAATTTTTTGGAGGGACACATCTTAACCATCTTAACCATATCGACTAGGGGAGTGAATAAATTAATCCTTTTCCCACTAGTCATATATTTTTAACCCTTCTTTTATATACAAAAACCCCACTCCAATACTATTACAACCAGCATAGGTGTATAGGAATAACATACTATGAGTGCTAACACGTATCCGTTGGCCGCAGCACGCCCCTTTCCGTAGCAGGTTAGGGATGAACCCTATGATGAAGCATGCCACCAAGGGGTAACCCTGGTGGGCGAGGGTTACTTAAAAGGAAAACCTTTTCCTTCCCACGACGAGGTTGATATTCATTGATATTCTCCTAGGAGTGACTCTTTTTGGTTATTTGTAATCCAGCATACATACACACACTACTAAGAAGCAGTGTAATATTAAATGCCTCCAGACGACAGCAGCCCTGTGATTATGTGTGTACAGGAACATTTTTGATTAAGACTCAGCGTGTTTTTGTTACAGGTGTGAACTAGATGTTAATATAGGTGAATGCTATGTCAAGGAACGCCATAATATATGTACACATAACAATGTCAATACTGGTAAAATCGATGTTGATGTGCCCATTGACAAATGTACGCATAATAATGAGAATGTGGGTAAATGCAATATCAATGACCACCATGTTATATGCACACGTAGTAATGAACTCATATCATTTCTGTCTAATCCACCTGAGATAACCTCCCCATCAACCCAAGTCAGAGATATGTGGTCAGACAGGCCCTGTGACCCAAACCCAAGGCTACCGATTGATAGGTCACCGGTGGGGTTACATTTAGCCCGAAGACAGACGTGTAAACAGAGAAAACCCAGATCGATCCCACAGATAGGCAGCTACACCACAAAAGGTCAGAGGAGATTGGTCCCAATGAAACACGTTTGGCGCGTTCCCAAAATACACAATGTCAGATGCCACATGTAGTTAGGTACACTCAGCCAATCAGAACACAGCATGGACACTACACGCAGTGATCACGCGCCCCCATGCCGGACATCTGGACACATACACACTGGCCCACATTAAGTTTCCACAAAGTCGAGAGCCACCTGTGCCACCCTTATCATATGGTTCAATTTATGGTTCATGACTAGGCCTGGATTTACATGCTCTACAAGAATGTGTAATCAGTTTATTGTACTTCAAGAACTGTATATAATACCAGCCAAAACCTCTGTACATCGAGGCAATCTTCAGACACACTTCTGTTGCTGCTCTCCTGGCCACTGAGTTTAATTAAACCAACTTGTTCCTGTTTTGCCAAACGCATCGTGTATTTTCATTTTTTCAAGGTAAATATATATCCAAGCAACACAGAAGCAATGTCATGTTGCAGTACACTTGCCTGAGGCCAAATTTTAGATAGATGACAACCCCCAACCATGTATTGGCTACCTGACACTGAGAAGGTGGTCAGCAATGTGTGTTGCCTTGTGTGACTCCAGATGGGGTATGCAACGCAGGGGCACACTACCTGGACTGTATCATCTTAATCACTTTTACGTGTTGATGAGCAAGTCAGAGCCCACCTGAATGATGCAATCCCAAAACCCAAAAGTCCAATCTCTGGACCATGTGCCCTATTTGAAATCTGCACATAATGAGTGTGACTCATTGTTCTATATTATATTGTTGTGATCTCATTGCAACTACATTCCCATATTGTGTACCTACACAGACTGCACCTGACTTAGTTTTCCTTGCTCAAGGAGAGGATGGCTTTGTAGTGACAGTATATTGTCCAGATCTTCATCTCCAAATCTGGAGTTGGTCTGGACAGGCACATATTATTGTGTTACATTGCCTGCCTATTGTAACATACATCATGTACATGTACATCTTGAGCTAAGAGTTGTTTTTCCTTACCATCCTAGTTAACATGTCTGTTGAGGATGCCAAGACTTATGAGTTGAGAAGGGAACGTTACAGACATATCAAGCCCGTCTCTAAGTCCTTCATGAAGATAGCCAAACTGAACGTGGAAAAAAGTCTTTGGGGTCCTGGAATATCCATGCCAAGAAGGAGACAGCAGCCAGGAAAGTACGGGTGTCCAGAGACAACAGCTGACACCCCAACCACAGGCACTAGCGGATACCCTGCCTACACCTGCAGCCAAACAGCCTCCAACCACACGGACCAGGAGGCAAAGAAGACACTGGGACTTGGTCTTCAAGTACTACATTGTGAGGGAGTTTCAGAAACTGAATAAGAGGATGAATGGCTCCAGACAGCAGCAGGCCAGCCTGCGGGAATGTGTCCTCAACATGGAGGAGGCCGTGGGACACATTGCCAAATTACTCTGAGCTCTCCCTTTGGACTTTACCCTTCCCTTTTTTATATTTGTTCTTACCATTTATAGTTGCTAGGCGTAGTGTAAGTTAGTGAATAGAATGGGTTTGGTGGAGTTGGGTTTTAGGTTTAAGATAACTGAATAGGTATATGTTTAGTAAAAGGTTTTTACGCTTTGATGGATTTTGAAACTGGCACTTTCTGGTTGGCTGAGGCGGTGCCTTAGCCAGGTAGAACCTACCGCTCCCGTCAGGGGTGGGTGATTACACTCACTGTATAACCTGCGCTCACCCTTGGGTAGTTTGGCACTGAGCAGTCAGGCTTATCACAGAGACAATGTGTAAAGCATTGGCACAGCACTCTCACACAATAAATACACTGAGTGCCACAAAAGAGACTCCACACGTGGTGTATGTAAATAAAGTTTCTATTCAACAACACACATTAATTAACACAACATGAACATCATGTATTTCTGGTCATAAGTCACATTTGGAAATATTACTAGCAGTACTAGGTCCAACCATGTTAAAATGACATCAGTAGTATGCACACTTTGGGAAAGATCCTACTTTACCCCCAGCACGCTTATGCAGTGCGAAACATTGGCAGAACTTGGCTCAACCTGGCAATTATTACAATACAATACCGGCAAGTTATAGGGTGCACCCCAGATCACAACGATATCAGAAATGTGTACACACAGATAATTACAACACTTTTGAGCAGAACTGTGGGCCAAGGCCGCATGGGTGAAACCAATGTCAAAAGTAGTATTCTTTTGGCAAGGAATCAGCGTGTAAAGCAACACCGCCAGGCAATGTAATCAATAACAGGAGGTCCTCATGCAGTCATTCCCACACACTCACTCAGCACCGATAAGCAGTGCCACAGATATCAGCCAGTTCCGTTTGGAGTGCACTCACAAACACATGCAAACATCACCGTAAGGCGGTGCAACTGATATCTGGCAGGTCAGTTGATAGTACAAAGCAGACCCTAAGGCCTAAGCACTCCTCCACCTTTCAGCTAACCCCGACTACCATCCACCCACGAGTTCGAGATTGAGAACCTGCCCCCAATACTAGGCTGATTGCGGCCGCAGTCACACTTAATCAGGATCCCAGGGAAGATAGTGGGGGTAGGTAGCTGGGCTAATTAGGAGGCAGTTGAGAAATGGGGATTTGGCCACCAGTCTGGAAGTTCACCCACAGGATGCGCAGCAGAAGCGGGCTGAGGGCGATAGTCGTTCAGTCAAAGGATTCTACAATGTGCCTTCCGCCACCATCCCAGTTCTGTGAAGCACAAGGGAGGGGTCGTGCAGTGTCTTGACTCGCTTCCGATCGCTCTCGGAAGCGTTCCTGAGCCCAGTCAATTACTTTCACAGCCAGGACAATCGATAAATGGAGGTGAAGCAGGGGAGCTTCTCGGAAGAAGGAGGCACTCTGTCAGACACACGTCGATCAAAGTAGCACCCAGGCAATCCGGGCACAACGTCTGGTGCACATTGATGTGGTTCACACCAGACAATTCCGATCACACATAATGAAGAGTTGCAAATACCGTACATCTCTGGAAATGAGGCACCACATCTGGTGCATATTGATATGGGTTGCACCAGGCAATTCCGGTCACACACACAGGCGCAAGTTTAGCAGTGCCACACAAGGTAGAATGAGGCACTACTACGGGTACACACTCCCTCTGAGGGTCGCAACCTGTGAATTGGAACCGCACACAATGAGCATGCTGTTGGCATATTGAACAAAAGAAATGCTGCATGATCGACGAAGGAGGCCACACTGAATCCCGCAACCGGTAAATCCGCTCACCATCAACAAGACGCTTATGCATGTTGAGGTCCCCACGATGCAGGGGCCACACTCCTTATATGTGGGCAATACTTTTGGGGTTCTGTAAAAGGAAATCTGGTCTACAGGAACAATTCTCAGTTCCACGCTCACACAGCGCTACCAGTTGGGATCCAGCAGACAATGAGGACACCGCTCTCCAGGTGCCACAAGTAGACAGTGTGGGTTCCTCAAAGGAAGTCTTTGATGTCCCTGAGACCTCCACAAGGGAAAAGGGGGCAAGCCACAAGTCCTTGGAGAGCACACTGCAGGGTGCCACACAGCAGCAGGAAGTCAGCCCAGGCCAGTCACTATTCAGGAAGGGTACACGGTCTCTTCCAATGGCAGTAACACTCCTTGTGCACAATAGATTTATCTGGCAGTGTGCACCACACAGTTCCAGGATGTCTGGTCCCCCGTCCCCACAAGTGTATCTCTACCCTGCTAACATATGGCACCAGTAGTTATACTGTAGTGTCCCTTTGAAGTTGGTGGTGGTTCAGAGGGTTTACCTTTGAACCACAGATTTCTCCCCTAAATTTCAGTCCTGTCTGCCATGAGGCCGTGGAATGCAGATCTTAATCTTTAGTGGGGCCATGATCTGGCTTCCAGAGGCCAAGTGCCAAAACTTCTCCCTCTAATCTATCCAGCCAGGCTTTCAAATGGCAGAGGACTGCCGTTCCAGTTGCATGCCCAATATTTATAGCTGTCGCTGAGGAATGATCCGTGTGGGAGGGAGTCAAACAAAAAAGGCACACGAAGAGTTTTAGAGCAGAGAAATGCCCACTTTCTAGAAGTGGCATTTCTCAGCTAATAATTACAAATCCACCTTTACCACCGGAGACGGTTTGGCATTGTAAATCTAATGATAGGAAACATTATGAGGTTGCTCCAGTGCAAGCCACTACTGTAGCTTGATGTAATTTCAATCATTCCTCCATGTTAACCTATGGACAGAGCAAACCTCATAGGTAGAGAAAACATACATGGATAGTTTTCATTACCTGGGCAGGGAGCATGCATGTGTACCTGCCCTGCCTTTCACCTATCACTTGCTTCACCCCTCTGGGCTTAACCTAGGGGTGCTCTAGTGGTAGTAAAAGGTCCCCTCAGGATTGGCTAGTGGTTTAGAATGGCCAACCGGAGCTTATGTGCAATTGACCACACACAGGCTTGCAATGGCAGGCTTGAGACATGTGTAAAAACATCCAAAAAGCACCACTTCCTAACATGTGTAGGAAGGGCACACACTTTCACCCTGCATTTACAGTGGGAATGTTCCCAGAGCCCTAAGGCCACTAAAAGAGAATCAGCAAAACCCCGGTGGAAAAAGCAAAAAGGTTTAGGGGAACATTACCTCAAGAGTATCAGGTCAAACAATGGTTTTTAGTGAGTGGGGGGTTAATGTGTAGTGTTTGTACAATTATTTTTTTTTAAACTAAACTTTTTTTTAATTTAGAGAAATAGCAAACAAACATGTATGTGTTTAGCTTTACATGTGGAGTTAGTATATGTTTAGGTGTAGTTGCTGTTTGTATTGTGCCAATCTATGTGTGTTAAGGAGGATGAGGGGTTGATGCTCATCATGTTATTTCTATTCTAGGGTAGAGGAGTTGGCCTAACGACTAGGGCGGTCGACCTCGAATCTGGGGAACTGGGTTCGAGTCTCGGCAATGACGCTGAACAACCTGTGATTCTGGGCAAATCACTTAATCTCCCTGTGCCTAACAAAAATGAATGTGTCCTCATGTAATGCAACTGGTGCTATGTAAAGGGCTCTGATACCCAATACCTTCGGGTCAAGCTCGCGCTATATAAAACTCTGTAAAATAAAAAAAAACATGCCTAGGATAGGTTAAGATAAGTTCAGTTAATGTAAGGTAGTGGTAAGGTTAGTTAGTGAAGGATAGATAGGTGTAGGTAGTTTAGGAATAGTTTAGTTTGTGTAAGGTAGGGTTAAGGGTAGTTAGTGTAGGGTAAGTAGTTGTAGTTAGGATATATTTATTAATATTTAAAAAAAATGCTTACTTTCACAACATCATAATCATTACATAATTGAGAGTTCTTATCACTGAGTAGGTTTGAGGTGAGTACATGATGTAGCTGTTGCCCTGCAGTCTTTGAAGGTATATGTTACTTTGTGAGAGGTCTATGGACAAGAGTTAGTCTACCTCACAATTGAGTGACTTAAACACACCTCACCATACTTTAGACACTGTAAGTGGTCCCCTTTGTGTGATTTGACATACAGCCCAACACAGATAGTCACCTAGGGTAGCACTGGGTTTGTAAGAGATACAGCAGATCTAGTTGGGATGGTTTTGTCACTACAGATTACACATTCCTGGCTGTGTTGGGGCACACAATGGTGCCTGCCTCTACCGCACACACCATTGCACCATTGCACAAGTGGGTCATAATTGTTGGCTAGTTACAAGTCATGGATGTGTTCCACCTGCCTGAAGAACCTCCATCATCATTGACATTGACTCCTTGCCAAGTGTGGCACTTCATGCATGTCAATTCATTTGATTACTTGCTATGTTTCAAGCACATGAGTCTCCCGTGTCCTTTTCCCCTGGGGAGGTGTTGCATTTTTCCTGGTCCTGTGGTCTGGCTCCTATGCAGTGATATGTGTGTACTTTGTACTATAGCTGTCATGTGTGGTTACACTCACCCTCAAAACATGTGAGGCCTCTCAGGGGCAGAGGAACACATTTACTCTACATATCCTAGAGTAGCTTCCTACACTATTTTTCAGTTGGCACCAGTAGCGGCCCGTGGTGGGAGTGCTGCCGGGTGGTGACGTGGGGCGGGGGAGGGGCAGGGTGGGGGTAGTAAACTACGGAATTCGACCGAATAGAGGTAAGTAAACATATAAATAAATAAAACGAATTTCGTTGCACGCGCTGCATCGCCAAATGCGATGCAGCGCGCACGAAATTCGTTTTATTTAATTATATGTTTGCTTACCTCTATTCGGCCGAATCCGTAGTTTATACCCCCACCCTGCCCTCCCCGCCCCATGTCACCGCCCGGCAGCACTCCCACCACGGGCCGCTACTGGTGGCACAGAACCCCAATAATGATCCCTTGAATTACTTAAATACTGACATCCAAGGTACGGGACTGCCCTAGTACATTCTTGTGTGGCACATGTATGATGCTAATAATGAAGGAGCATGTGCATGGGTATCTAACTACTATCAGTGCAAACATGATAGTATATATACTTTAGGATTTCTTCTGTGAAAGCATTAAGGGTGTCATTTGTGTTTCATCACATTGTCATGTTCATTGGGCTAGATATATGTTGATGAGTGTAACTGTGTTATTGGCTCACATGCCTCACAGCCCCCCTTAGTAGCAGATAGGCATTTGTGTGCTTCCTATGGATTTTCACAGTGTGTCAGTCATGTAGCAGCAGCTTGCTGTCACACCCTGATGGTCCATTGGGAGACAACACATTGCTCATTATTCCATTGCAGTGTATATACTTGTTGTTGGCGCATATCCAAAGAAATTAGGTGCTAGTAACTTTGGCTCACTCTCCTTGAGAGTTATAAGTGGGTTCTGATTATACCCATCCACCATGGTATAGTTAGTCCTTTCAGCAACAGACATACGACAATCTGGTTTATAGTAGTGAATTTATTTTCAGATGTAGGTGGCTCAGCATAAGCATTTAGCAGTGTTTGGGGCAACAACACCAACATTGACAGTGAGCAAAGGATATCCAGACAGAGTCCATTTGGGAGATATGTCATGCGACATGTACTGATGAGGAGAATTTCAGGAAGGAGGTACAAATTGCCATTAGGCAAGGTAGGCCTATTCAAAAGTACAGAATGGGATAAGATTAACAGGTGTACAATCAAAAAGGTACAGTACTGGGTGGTAAAGATGGTGCCATGATGTTAGACACAGGACCACTGGGAAACTGGACAGGGGGCACAGACAAATATTATCTGGCAGTTCTCCAACAGAAGCTGGGGAAGTCCTCATCTTCCTCCCCTGATGGCTGTTGTGCCTTCCCTGCAGTTGGGGGTGTTTGTGTGGGAGGCATCCAAGGCACACACACATCAGGGGCAGAAGATGTGTCTCCCTCATCCCTGCCAGCATTTCTCTGTTCCAGCAAGGAAAGCAGCACAGCACTGACAAGGGTCTGATGGCTTCTCAGCAATGCAACAGCGTTGCTATGGAGGGCAACCATTGTTGCTATGTAGGAGTCCAACTTGTGCTCCATTGATGCCATGATTTTAATGATGGTCCCCAGTTTGGTTCCAACCTCACTGGTGTCTGATGTTGAGTCCTGTTGTTCTTTCCTCTTCCTCATGATACCAGCAATGTCAGCTAGGGATTCACCCATCCTATGGAGCCATGGGTAGGTGTCTTTAATTGCCTCAGATGTATCCTTATTAGGACTGAGGCACCTACTGACTCCCTCTAGGCTGCCCACTATGGGCTCAACCCCCACCCGCACCACATCAACCATTAGCTTCCGGACTTCTACCACTCGCCATAGGAAGACAACTTCTGGCTCTTGGCTGGGCTTGGACTCACAGATGGGGCATGTCCTGTGGTTGGTGGTTCCTCGGGAGACCCTGCAATGCTGTCATCCCTTGCCATGTTGGGAGGAGGAGATTCTATGGTATCCAGGAGTTTCTGGAAGGTGTCATCATCCATGGGGGGCAGGATATCATCACCAAAAGGTTGGTCATCCAGGACAAGAGGTGTTGCTTGTCCTTTTGCAATTAAATTGTAACATGTTAAAGATGATTTATGATAGATGTTAACATTGGTAATTTTAGTGGCATACAGACTTCTTTTTCATTCACTTTATGATACACATAGTTGTGTTGGACATGTTACTAACAGTAAAGGAAGGCAATTTACACTGTTGTTGCCTAGCACATTGCAATCTCTGTACATTGTTCCCACAACCAGTGTGTGACAAGGGGGGCTTTTTTGTGTCATACCACACATTGCAACACAGTTACGCAGCTTGCTGGCATGGCCTGGCTGACAGGGTCAGTGTAGGTAAGGGCCCCATTTACCATGTTGCTTGACTTACTTTTATATCATGGTTATTTTGATGTAAGGTTCTGTTATTGACACTACTACTGAGAACATTGAACCATGTCACCGGGGTGCCTGCATTCCCTCTATCTATTAGTTAGGCTGCAGCTCCTGACAAAATGATGTTAGTTTGGTCACCTATTAGATTTGGGCAAGCACTCTGCCTTTCACGTAGTACACCACGCCAATCTGCCTTGCAGTGGTGTATTGCCTACAATTTGTGCATTCATGTGGCCTAGGGCTCATATTTGACACACATCCACGCAACTGCAACTCTTCACAGCAAGCAGCCTTGCTACACTGCAGGAATAGATACAGGCATGTTTTTACCATGTTTTACTTATGTTTGTGTAATCATGTGATTTCGCAGCACACTCAGTCATTTCCAGAGTCCAGTACAATATGCACTGTGAACCATCTCTGGAAGACACACATCCACACAACTCTTCATAGCAAGCAGACGTGCTACACTGCAGAAATAGGTACAGGCATGTTTTTACCATGGTTTACTTATGTATGTGTAATCATGTGATTTCACAGCACACTCAGTCATCTCCAGAGTCCAGTACAATAGGCACTGTAAACCATCTCTGGAGGGGATAAGCACCTTCACACCTGAAATATGCAAGCACTGAAGCTAACACTATTTTGTCATTAGCCAAGTTGGCCAACTGCATAGTATCATAAATTACGTCACTCTGCTTGATCACTTGTACCTGTACATGAGTCCTCTGGCAATCATCATTTAGTCCCAGGGCATGAACTTTTTCTCACACACTGATGACAACCAGATCATACATTGGCTCTCAGGTAACACCTACACCATCCAACATTTGTTACAATACGCAATTGACAAACTTGTCTACCTGTATGTGAGAGTTATGGCTCATGTTGAACCTCACGAGATGGTAGTGATGATAATCTGTTACATGTACCTACCCTGGTTGGTCACATGACGGGACCCAGACCCCTCACCCTCCAGCCCTCCCCAACACCAGCGGATCATCCTGGACACCTACCTCATCCTGTCACTTCACAGTTCCCTATTTCACATCCTTCTGCTTTGACACATGTAGCATAGATTTGTTCTTACACCTCCCTCCTGACACCTGCTACACCTTCACCCAAATGCCCTCTTTTATGGCATCCCTTCACAGATGCTACACAAGTGTGACACTATCAAACACAGCAGTGTGTGACTATCACTTAGGCTACCTTACAGCACACACATCACACATCACCTCCTTGAGATTGAATGGCTCCCCATTCACACACACCTAGTTAAATGTGCTCACCCTCACCTACATGGCAAAACACTACCAGGGGCACACCTAGCTCACACACCATCTATGCTTCCAGCAAACACTCATGGACCTCTGTTGTGCATCACTTGTATTCACTCTGACCCCCAGTATTCATTTGTACGAGACTGGAGGTATGGTGGTCTCTGACATGGCAAGCAAAACCTGTGACATCTCACCCAGCTCATCAGGACAACTGTGTGCATTATGGTTTCATGCTAGTGACTGTACATGTGGCTCTTCACAAGGGGTGGGCGGGGTTCACGGAGTTGTACACTGCAGAATTCCGCAGAGTAGCACAAAAACTCAGTGAAATTTCTTGGAGTTCCGCTCACACGTAGTTAGTAATAGTATACAAATCTAGAGTTGAATTTGCATTCTAACAGCAATTACTCAAACCCAATGATGAGTGCCATTATCCGCTAGATTAATAAACTGTTGCTGAATGAAGCCATGGTGAAATCATGGAGTTAACAAACATAACGTGATCATCACATGTGAATGGGATAAAAAACAAAGAGAACATGTGGATATGAAATGCTATGTTATTGAGCCCAAATGACATAACGAAGTGAAGTACCGAAACCCAATAACATCATCCTGGTTATTAAACAAACAATCCAGTGAAATGAAACGCATGAGAGAACATGTGAATAATAATATGCGGGGAGTAAACTGATACACAGTAACAGAATGCTGATTGTTAAATATATATGCATATATGCATAAGTTTACAAGCAGATCGGGTCATCTGTAAAATAAATACAAGTGCCCTTCATAAACAAAATGCGGCTCAAAATCAATGGGCAGGGTTACTGATGTTAAACTGGAGGAAAACGACTGCTCATTAATAAACAAATAATCCTGTATGGATGCACAAGTTTACAAGCAAGTAGTGTGAGTAAATGCAGGTGCATGTTGTTAATGCACAGAATGCCGCTATACTCACCAAACAATCCCGTGCATACGCAAGCAAGTCAGGTAATCTGTAAATGTGGGTGCTTGCCATGAACAAAATGCGGCTCGTAATCAAACTGCAGGGTAACTGAGTTTAAACCAATGGAGTGTTCATTGATAAACAAATAATTCTGTGTAAAAGAAAAGAAATCAGCTGCTGCAGAAGGAAATGGAAAGCTGTTTGTGTCAATGGACTAGTTCGGGTGGATGAGCCAGGAGGTGCACTGTCTCAAAGGCAGCTGAGATGCCCTTGAAGAGATTGCCCATTCCCCACATGCTGAACCCCCTATGCCAGGATGTCTGGTGCACCAGTGGCCATACATTTTTATCAATACCTTCAGCGTTGTTGGGCATAGTTGGAAAGGACTGCCCGCTGCCTGCTGCACCCTGCAAACCTGACTTTTTGGGTGTAGTTGAAATTAAAATATAGCAGAGCATCTGTGCGACTAGGAGCAGGCAGGCAAAGTCTAACTAGCACCCACTCCTTCCCCATGCATATTTTATTTACTCTGTGAGAGTCTCCAATGTGACTGTGTGCATACTTTCTCCCTGGCATCCCCCAGATCTCAGGATGCGTTTAGAAAAGAAAACCCATAGTATTCACTGTCATAGGCGACACACCCGGAGCACCAATACTTTGGAGCCGAAAAGGGCCACCCGGGTTTTGTACAACCTCCTACTCGCCTTCCCCAAAATGAAGAGTCGGTCAGACAGTAGAGAATACAAAACAATTGTTTATTACCAATACTCTGCAGAGGAGTCCAATCTGACCTGCACCCTAAGATGTCTGCCGAGGGACTGGCCTCCCAACAGTCGGCAACGCATAATCATTCCTCCCAAGGGCCTCCTAACCACGCCCACAATGGAAAGTTACCGGCTTAGGCCAAACATGAACAAAGGAGGCACAGAAGGATGGGCTACTACCTGCCAGATGGGTACACGCTATCACTATCTCAAGGTTGCCGTGCTGGGTTTCGGCGTCTCCTAACGTGGGAGCAGAGCTACACACAAAGATAGGTATGCAAGGGCAAAATGGCCTATTCATTAGTAAGTCAGAAGGCAACCTTGAGCAGGAGAGAAAATAATAACTGAATACAGCGTACTGCTGAGGCAAGCAATACGAATAGTGAGGCCTGGTACAGACACAGCCTAATTGGGATTACGAAATACAAAGTGGAGTCACACTTGCTAACTGAAGCTCGCACATTGCATGGATAACTCAGTGGGTTACATAACGTGAATACGAATGGTGTCTCATTTAGCCGCACTCTGCTAACCTAATATAGCGTAAAACGAGCATATAACGAGAATGGGATTTTCAAATCTAACAGACCCTCCTTTTAGCAGGGGAGGCTAAATGCTTTATTGACACTAGCAGGTAGGGTCTTTACAATTCTAAACAGGGAAAATAAAAAAATGCACAGTGACTGTAATATTCAAAGAAAATTAGCAACATACATATAGCAATATATTTCTAATACTCAAAAATACCCTCATCTATCTGCATCATATCCTGTATTTCCTGTATCATCATATTAGAGACTTTATCATTACGGCCTGGCAATTTAGGGGCATGGGTGAGTTTACTCACACAATAAGTACAGCATACTGGAAGACAATTGACACATAGGCAGCACGTGAAGATGACACCTGAAATAGCTACTAGGAAAAGAAGTATCTTCCAACCCCAGGATGATATCAGACCCCAAAACCACCCTGTTAAGGACCATGAACCATTCTCCTGATGAATATCGGATGCAAGCCTGTGTAACTTCTGGATAGCGGAGATCACGTTAGGGGCGTGGTTTGGGATGTAAACGCAGCAACTGCTGACTATGACGCGACAAGCTCCACCCCTATCTGCAAGGATAACGTCTAAAACCATATGATTTTGAAGAGCAACAAGTCTCGTAGCCTGAAGCTCAGCTGTGATGTTAGTGAGTATGCCTGCTGTAGTGTTGATGACCCCTTCAAAAACCCTGGTGAGGCGACGAATGCTGACACTGTTATACATAGGTCCCCAGAAAGGCACGATACCCTTCATGGCATCTATGAATTGCTGTAGAGTAGTATCTGTATGATCGATATCTGCTGTGTCAATAATTCTCCTGACTTCTCCGCTGCAGCCTATGGTCTTTGTGATAGTTGGATGGTGCAATATAAACAGGAGGTAGAAGGAAAGAGACATAACATCGGCCAGACCATCCCCTAGGGAGCCAGGTTTAAGCCTGCTCTCCACAAACAAAGTATACATTAGGGGGGGTGAGCAAAGGTGGGCTACTAGTAGTGTTTAATCGATAGGTATAGTTGCAACTGCTCTGTCCCACTGGAATATTCCCAGATCCTTCGACACAGAAACTAGCTACTGTATGAACCACAGGTACGGGCAGGGCTTTATCTTCAGTGATATTTCGTGCATGGAAACATTTAAAATATTCGGTAACATTGAACCCCTGAAAATCCAACATTTCATTTTGCAGCCATGTGGCATTCTTTTTTCCCTCGTAAACATTCATGCAAGCATGTGGATGTAAGGTACCCTCCTTTCCTCCTGTCCCAGGTGTATAACCTTGGTGTACTACTATGTATTCCAACACTGCCTCATAATCAGACTCCGTCATATTCATAGCATCAGTATGATAATGTATATGCACCATTGAAAGCAACAGGAACCATGCCTCACAACTACTTAGATAGGACAGTGGTAAAGACACCAGCAAATCATTCTTGTGCAGAACTGAGGGGAGTAATCCACATACCCAGCAATTTGTGGCATTCGTCGTATTGTGTACCTGGTGAAGCATTTGCAGGAAGGCATTTTCAACATATGTCTGTCTATGTCTCTCTTTATGTGGGGGCAACGTAACGAACAGATGCTCAGGTGGAGCCGGGGTAGTCCCTATCAAGGTGTGCACAGGATGCTGTTCTTCTAAATACCATACTACTCCAAACAGTGTTATCATTACTATGAGGATGAACACTACCACTACTATCTTACTCTTAATAGACCAGCTAGACCACACAGGACTACTCTGCCCTGGTGGTGGTGCCGCGAGGGGCTGTTCTTCTTCCATGACAGCACGGCCAAATAGGAACATGAGAAAAGCCTTAAGAACTGGAGCCACAAAATACAACCAACCAGAGTTACCCAGTGTCCTTTTAGAGCCTCGCTGGCAAGCTCCTATCGTTCATCAACAATGGTGCTCTGAAGCACTCCCTCGTGGGGGTCGCGCGATCGTGGCCCTTGCTGGAAACAAATCCTTCTTCTTGCAGGATAGGGCACCCTCACTCCTGGGCAAGTACCCTCAACGATCCTGTCCAGTGTCTCAGGCAGTGCACCAGTGTAATTTACCCTAATCTGACGCAGGCACTGCAGACGTAGTACCTACACCCTAATCTCGAGTCCTTCCCTCACTCCTGGACTGTCCCTCTGGCGCACTGTCCTTCTTTCATGGGCGCAAGTTGTACCTATCAACTCCAGGCACTGTTTCGTCAACAAAAAGGGGTTGAAACTCAGGCTCAGAAAGGCAGGAGGACTCAGGTGCCTGTGAATCAGATGGGGGAGAAACTGGGGCTGCCCATATCTCCGGAGGGACCGCCTCAAGCAGGGCGGCGTCACTCTCTGCTTCCTTCTGCACCCCCTTAGCTGGGCGTCAGAGAAGAGAACAAAGCGGGGCACCCTTTCCCCTTCTTGGTCAGCAATGCCGTTGAGCACCCACTTGTCGTAGGGGAGTGGGAGAGGGATCTTCTTGCAATGAGTACCATGCACCCAATTTTTCCGGCCATTGAGTTTCACCACCGTTCTAGTGGCAAGGAGGACCAACAGAGGGCCCTTCCAGCGGGGCTCCAGGCAGCTCTTCCTCTGGAAGTTCTTGACGAGGACGTAATCTCTGGGCTGTAGCTGATGCCCGGGCCCCTCTGGTACCGGCTGCAGTGTCTCCTGAATCTGTTGATGACGAGAACGAAGATCTTTAGTTAACTCATACAGATAGTGTAGTAATCACGCTGGCCAGGGTTGAAGTGAATAGGTTTATTAAGGCTACATCAGAGAGAGAGAAGGTAACGACCAACTCCCACAGCAACTCCAGCTCAACTGAATAAACAGAATGTCTCTCAGTCAACATCAAAACAAGCGATAACAGGCCATCTCTCTGCCACCTCCTGTATCACCCTCCAGGCAACTCCACCGAATTCGGGGAACACCTCTCCGACTTGATTGCCCATTGCTCACTCGGAAACTCAAACAACATAATTCTTGGCGACCTTAATATAAGATGGAACGAAACAAAAAACCCGCTTATTCAAACCCTAAACAACCTCCTACTAGAAAACAACCTGACCCAACACTGCTCAGAAGAAACACACCACAGAGGAGCAACCCTCGACGCAATTATTGCCGAAAGCAATGCAATCTCCATCGACCACATCCTTCCCGTAGACTGGTCCGACCATCACATCATCCTTTTTCACATCAACCAAACGGTCCTAACTCAACACCCCTTGCAGGACCCCCCAAATGGATTAGGAACACAGCTCAGATCCCTCGAGCGGTTCTAGAAGAAAGAATAAGCGCGCTCCTCCCCAACATCATTGATCACCTCCCAACTATCGAACTCACCTCTCTCTACCACTCGAACATGACGCTCACCCTGGACCAACTTGCCCCTCTGATACTAAAGAAACCCAGGAGCATTCCATCCAGATCATGGTTCACCACTGACACCAATGAAGAAAGAAGACATCTAAGAGCCTTAGAAAGAATCTGGAGGAACAATCCCACCGCTCTCCATCGTGATCAACTCCAAGCAGCCCGCAGGAACTACAAAAAGCACATTAAGAACAAAAAGACTTCTTTCTTCTGCTCTGCGCTAGACAACGCAAAAAACAGACCCAAAGAGCTCTTCAATATCATCAGGAAACAAACCTCTAAGCCAGCGACCTCCTCAACTCAGGCATCTAAAGAACGATGCGACAACTTCGCCATCTTTTTCAATGACAAAATCGCCAAGATCGATCTCTCACTTGGCTCCAATCTCATCCCCTCCAACGAGATCCAGGCGTCTGAAACCAACTATAGCGATTCCTTGATCCCCCCTAATCACTGGTCCTCCTTCATTCCCATTCAGGAAGCAGAAATAGTCAAACTAATCTCCAACGCTAAACCCTCATCCCACGCCCTTGATCAGATACCCCCTCAACTGACCAAGGACTTGAAGCTCGTCATAGCCCCGCTATGGTGCAAGATCATTAACAGCTCACTGAGATCAGGAGTCGTACCAGACTGCCTCAAAGTTGGTCAAGTCACACCACTGCTGAAAAAGCCAGGACTAGACACTGAGGATCTGAACAACTTTAGACCTGTCTCGAACTTACCGCTTCTGTCCAAAATCCTGGAAAGATGTGTACTTCCTCAACTGACCCAACACTTGGACAACATCAACTTTCTAGATCCCCATCAATCGGGCTTCAGAAAAGGCTGCAGCACTGAAACCGCAATCCTCAATGTCATAGACGACCTACACAAGTCACTCGACTCAGACCAATGCTGCCTTCTCATCCTCCTGGACCTATCGGCTGCATTCGATACAGTCGATCACAAGCTTCTCATCAAGGTTCTTCAAGAAAGGGCTGGTCTTGAAGAGACGGTCCTCCAATGGTTCTCTTCCTTTCTCCACAACCGCTCACAAAGAATAAAAATTAAAAATTTTGAGTCCGACATCCACCCCGTCAACAGAGGTGTTCCACAAGGGTCAGTGCTCTCCCCTCAGCTTTTCAACATTTACATTGAACCCCTTACCACTCTACTCAGGAAATCCAACATCCCTTTCCACTTATATGCTGATGACACGCAGCTATATCTGGAAACCTCCTCCATTGATGACATCCAGTGACTCAACGCCACGCTTACAGAGGTTCAACATTGGCTCTCAAGTAATCACCTGAAACTCAATCAAGAGAAAACGGAAATACTCCTCATTTCCAACAAAGACGAAAACCCCCAAATTGCAGAATGGCTCAAAGCTATTGACGCCCTCAAGGGTAACCTCATCCTGGCGGATTCGGTAAAATCTCTAGGCATCACCCTAGACCCGAAACTGGACATGAAAAAACACATTACAAGATCCGCTAGAAGTTCCTTTCTCAACTTGAAATTACTGTACAAAATAAAACCCTTCCTCCCGCCCAAGGACCTGCAACAAGCCACCCAAGCACTGGTGCTCTCCAGAATCGATTATGGGATTGCAGCCCTGACCGGTACAGCAAAATCCCACCTCGCCCCCCTGAAAACAACCTTTAATGCAGCAGCCAGAATGGTCACTGGGACTGAGAAATTCGAACACATCTCCCCTGCACTCAGAGAACTTAAATGGCTCCCAATTGAGCTGCGAGCCAGCTTCAGAACAGCCTGCCTCACGCACAAAGCCCTGCACACAGGCAAACTGGAATACCTAGCCGCCAAACTCAAAAGGGCCGGCCAGTCCAGGAACCTCAGGAGCTCCAACACTCTGCTACTCATCCCGCTGAAAACTCGCAAACAAAAAACTGCGGCCAAATCGTTTGCTGGAAACGCCCCAAAATCTGGAATTCCATCCCCCACATCAGAACGATCCCCTCGTTTCCAAAATTCAAAAACCTGCTCAAAGTCCTCCTCCTTGACCGCTTTCGAGCAAACCGCTAGAAGCCAAGGAAGTACCTTAGCCGGCATTCCACCTAACTTCAACTATGTGACCGGTGACACTGACTCTGATCAAGAAAACTTTTTGGATACCCGCATTGCTTGATCAAGAAAACCTTTTTGGATAATCGACTTATGGAATGTGGATTATTATTTCCATAACCAAGTCACTTTCCAGGACACTCGGCATATATTTTCCTGTGTAATGTGACAGAACTGTATTATGCTCTGACGTTATAGAAGCTTTCTCACTGATATATCTATTGTATTTGTTGCTTATATAGTCATGTAACATTTGTGGTTTATATGTGCATGCAATGCTAGCTTGACCTGCACCCTTCATGCTCCTTCTGTTCGATCACTCCCTTGTTTGATCCTTATCTGGCACAAACCCCTATGTTCTTCTATATTCTCTGTATTGCCTATTTGCACATAAGCTACTCGCTGTGAAGCGCTCTGATACCCTCGGGTCCAGCTAGCGCTATATAAAACTCCTTAAATAAATAAATAAATACAGTTGCTAGGAGCCATGGAACATTCTTAGAATAGAACATTAACAGTGCAACTAAAGCAGTGTGAACAAGTACACCAAGTATAACATATCTTCCTTCTTTCCAAAACAAAAAAAAAACAGAACACACAAACAACAACAAAAATGTTTTAAGATCTATATCTAGCAGGTCTAACTATTGGTCTGAAACTCCGTCTGACGATGGTTTGGTCTGAGCAAGAAGGTTCAGAAGTTTGACAAGAGGAGACTGAGACTTTGGTATGAACCTTCACAACCCTATTGAGGTTCCACCAATGTCCTCCCGAGACCTTAACAGCATTGCCAACAATCTTAATAACTTTAATGGGCTCACTAAATTTACAGTCACCTTTCCTAGTATGCACAGGAGATTTGATTCGGACCATGTCCCCTACCACAAGGGGAGCAACTTTCGCAGCTTTCTTAATGTCAAACTATTCCTTTTGTTTGACCTGAGAATCAGTCACGTTTTCCATAACAGTGGACATCAATTTGGAAACATCTGATTCAGACCTTACCCACTTAGTCATCCAACCAGGCCTGAAATTGGCATTGGCCTTTCTCCCTCTCACCAACTCAAAGGGACACATTTTGGTGGAAGAGTGGGGCGTCATCCTATAGAACCAATCTAAACTGTCTAGAGCCCTCTGAACATCATGATTACCCGCTCTCGCCCACCTGATCCAATCCCCAATCACTCGATTCATTCTCTCCACAAGTCCATTTGACTGGGGATGATACAAAGAAGTCTTACTGTGTTTAACTCCTGATTCTAATAGAAAACTTTGGAACTCATGACTCACAAATTGTGTGCCATTGTCGGAGACAAGGACTTCAGGACACCCCTCCCTCAACCACACTTCTTTCAAAAATAGGATAATGGCCTTGGTGTTAGCTTCTTTGACCAATTTAACCTCAGGCCATTTGGATGCGTAGTCCATGAGAACTAATACGAACCGAGAGGCCCCTTGAAGACAGTCATAAGGTCCCATGATGTCTATTCCAAGCTTCAACCATGGTCCCTGTGGGCACTCGATCGGCATCAATGGCGGGACTGACACCTTGAAACTTTTATCAGCCGCACCACAAACACAACAATTCAAAACAGCATCCTCAATTTCAGTGTCCATGCTTGGCCACCAGTAAGTGTCTCTTATGCGACGCTTAGTGAGGGTCCAGCCAAGATGACCTTCGTGAGCCCTAAATATTATCTCTTTGCGAAATGCATGGGGTGGAATAAATTTATCACCTCTAAGGAGTAAGCCATCCTCCAAAGAAAGTTCATCTTGTACCTTCCAGAAAGGCTGAACAAAGGGGTTAACAGTTTTCTCCCTAGGCCAACCCTCAACCACGTGAGAGCACACTTCTTGAAGTACACAATCAGTTTCAATTGCTCGCATCCATTCACTCTCCGAACAGAGATTCATACAGGGTATTTCCAACGCTGCCACCAAACAGTCATCACAGTCCTCATTAGAAAAATCATGCAAATTAACATTCTCAAGTTCTTCAGACTTGACAGGGAATCTAGACAAAAAGTCAGCTCGTCCATTTTTTCCCCCAGAGATATGTTGGACATCAAACTGGTACTGGAGAAGTTTAGAGACCATGCGTAAAATCCTAGGGGTGGAGCATTTGCTCATTCCTCCTCCGAGGATATTGACTAATGGTTTGTGGTCAGTCTGCAGTAAAAAGCGTTTGCCCCAAATATAAGAGCGAAACTTCTCAATGGCCCACGTACAGGCTAACAACTCTCTCTCTATGACAGAGTACTGAAGCTCAGCAGGTCTCAGGACTCTAGAAGCAATGCATATAGTGTTCTCAACACCTCTGTCAGTCTGAGTCAACATGGCACCCAAACCTACTTGGCTGGCATCTACAGTGACACAGCAGGGAAGATTGGGGTCAAACGGCTTGAGTGTAGAATCACTTTTCAAGGAAGACTTGATGGTATTAAGAGCAACCTCACAGTCACTGCACCATTCGAACTTCACCCCTTTCTTGAGCAAACTGCTGATGGGTCTCACAATCGAAGCAAAGTTAGGGACAATACTCGAGTAATACTCGCACAGACCCAACAGAGATTTGATTCCTGTCTTGTCTACCGGAGCCGGGGCATCTAATATTGCTGTTAACAAACCAGATTTAGGGCTGACACCCTCATTTGAAATGACATGACCCAAATATTCCACTTTGGAACGCAAAAACTCACACTTCTCTTCCTTAAGCACCACACCATTCTTCTTAAAGAGAGTGAGAACCTTGTCAAGTATGGTGTTATGGGAGGCCAAATCTCTCCCAAAAACAAGCACATCATCTTGAAAGACTGAGACACCCTCAACCCCTTTTAGGATGTTGACCATGATTCTTTGAAAAACTGAGGCTGCTGACGCAAGCCCAAAGGGCATGCGACAATATCAGAAGGTGCCCAAAGGGGAGACAAAGGCAGTCAAATGACGAGAACCAGGGTCTACTTCTACCTGGTGGTATGCACTAGCTAAGTCTAACTTGGTAAAGTAACGAGCACCCTTGGTGGAAGCAAGGAGATCACTTATCCTAGGTAAAGGATGGGAGTCTACCCACATCTCCTTCTTCAAAGATCTCAAATCTACACAGACGCGGAGATCCCCCCACCCCTTTTTCTGGCCACGACCAAAGGCGACAGCCACAGTGAAGACTCTGTGGGCTCAATGATCCCTCTAGAGCAAAGACTTTTAAGCTCCTTGTCTAAGTCGTCTCTAACACTAAACAGAACCCCTCTAAGTTTGTGTTTAACTGGTATGGATCCCTGTTTTACAACAATCTTATGTTTAAAACCCTTTATTTTTCCTAATGTGTTCCCAAAAACTTCTGGAAACTTATCCTTCCAAGCTTGACTCTCTTCTTTGTTCCCAACAACTAAGACCTGTTCTTTGGCACCTGGCTTAAGTATCATGCCAAAAAGTCCCTGGTGAAACCACCCCAAAATGTTGAGACCCTTGACAGCAGCGTATATCTTTCCCCTGATCCTTCTGTCTTTAAACATCAACTCATCTTCGAAGAAGCCTAACAGATCAATTTTACGTCCCTCAGAGGACACAGGTGACCTGTCAGGAGGAGAAAGAGCTTGAGATCCATCCCAAACTTCATCAAACAGTTTTTGTGTTATCATCGTTATCTTAGCCCCTGAGTCAACTAATAGCTAATTGTGTGGGGACCCACGCCAATGTCAACAACAGGATCAATACATGAGGATGGATCACCCTTAACCACCTCTTGAGAATAACCAACGGCATTGTTTTCATCATAAGTCACTACAGATATGATCTCAGAGTCAGAATCACTGTCGGATTCTATCGAACAAACAGTTGTTTTTTAAATTCCTTTTCTTGAGACATACTTTACGCAAAGTGCCCCATATTTTTACAATAGTTACACATTACGTCTATAGCAGGACATTTGGCCCCCCTTTGATGGAAAGAATTCCCACATCTCAAACACATATTACTATTTCCCTTAATAAAATTGGAGTTTTGGGGTTTAGGCTTGGAGGAAATGTTGGATGAACCAGCATTGGGCTTGACACGTTGCTTGGAAGAATTGTTAACATTGACAACGTTAACGACATCATTAAGTTTCTCATCAAGTTCTTTGAGAGAAACCATGGAAATTTCAATACTTTTGGCGATTTTTATAGTCTCTTCTAAGGAGGGATCTGCCATACTCAAAAGTTTTTGTCTGATATTCTTGTCTTTACAATGGCAGACGAACTGATCTCTGATCAATTGATCGGTGAAATTGTCGAACTTACAATCTGCAGCAAGTTTGCGTAAGGTTGAGATGTAGGAGTCTACGTCTTCAAATTCTGGGGTTTTTTTGTTGAAGAATTTGTGTCCCAAAACCATGAGGCTAGGTTGTTTGTTGAATCTGTGTTTGAGTTTCAACACTGTTTGCTGATATTCATCCAAATCTTGGGACTCTTCTTGTATTAAGGGTGGTAGGTGTTTAAAGATTGACCTTCCTTCAAACCCTAATGAATGCAGTAGTAAACATTTCTTCCTCTCTGCAACAAAACGAGAAGCACCAAAGGCACCTAAGTACGTTTCGAAAGCGTTGTGCCAAATTTCCCAATGAACTGGGGGATCTCCTGGAGAATCTAGAAATGCAGGAGGAGGATTGACAGATTGCAAGGTGCACATTTCTGCTGAAGAAATGATTAGAAGAAAAATAAATAATGTATGAATGTGAAAGGATAAAAGTAGAAAGAGAAATAAAAATAGAAAGGCTTGTTGACAAAAGTGAAAAATTAAAACATAAGTGTGTGTATCATAACAATTAGGATGAATACAGTAAATACTACGACATATCATAAAGGTGTGTGCATCACCGAAGGACTTCGTAACATAGAGGCAGAACACACAAAGAAAAAATGGTGTGTGTATCACCGTAGCATCAGTAAATAGTGCCAAATGTCATAAAGGTGTGTGTGTCACCGAAAACATAGGTAAGTAGAGGCAGTACACACAAGGCAAAACTGGTGTGTGTGTCACCGCGTTCAACGAAGTAGATTGAGCTTGGAGAAGCGTTGCAACAAAATTGTTTGAAAACGAGTAACAAAAGGTGTGTGTACCACCGTGTGATACACTGTTTGCCCAAAGGAAATAGAGTAGAAGTCAATCGGAATTGACCCAAACCAAAATGGCAGCCGCAGAATGAGGTGATGTGGAGACGGCACGAAGGAAACGTACGTCGTCAATAGCAGTGGCGTCACAAGCAGAAGCGTCGTCGTGAAGAAGAAGAGAGCGACGCAGGGAACAGAACGCTCTATGGAGAATGCCGGCGAAGACGAGAAGGTTGCCAGGTAAGGAGGTTTCTAGGCAGAGTAGAAGGCTTGTGGCAGTGTCCAAGGCTCGTGAGATAGTGCGAGAGGGAGACACTCTGAAAAAATGCTGCTAGCGCGTGGCAAACACTTTGAAAAATGCCGCTAGCGTGCGGCACAGCTTGAGTAATGCGGGCGATGGAAAGTTGCGGTAGATTAGCGAAAACAGCAAGTCAATTTGAATGGTTTTTCACAAATTATGTGAAATTCCAAATAATTGTAGCGGTGCGCAGGAAGGAGCGTTAGTCAAAGTTGAAGAGTAAGGAAAGTAAACGTCCTCCGTTTTGTTGATCTCAGCGTTCGCACAAGAACTGGACAGTGCTCTCTGTGTCAAAGACGGTAGATGCAGGTTCCGTATCTTGACAATTTTGAACACGAAGAAGCGACTTGCTTGTGACTTGATTGAAGTTGTAAGTTCTGTGGAAGACTCTTGAGTAGTGTCATCCTCATCGCCAGTAATTTTGTAGTAATCACGCTGGCCAGGGTTGAAGTGAATAGGTTTATTAAGGCTACATCAGAGAGAGAGAAGGTAACGACCAACTCCCACAGCAACTACAGCTCAACTGAATAAACAGCACAGTTGCTAGGAGCCATGGAACATTCTTAGAATAGAATAGAACATTAACAGTGCAGCTAAAGCAGTGTGAACAAGTACACCAAGTATAACAGATAGTCTATAAGCAAAGGGTGTTCTATCTCAGAGAAGCGCTTTGGCCTTGGAATGCCCCAGATATTGGCAGGGGGACCAAACACTACCTCATACGGTGACAACCCTGTCCTGGTGGATAACAAGGCCAGGGGCAACGCATCTGGCCATCGCAATCCTGTGCTTTCCTGTATTTTTGCTAACTTCAGTTTGAGAGTGCCATTATATTTCTCAACGAGACCGGCTGACTGGGGGTGGTTAGCTGCATGAAACTTCTGCTTGATGTGCAGACCTTCGCACACCAGTTGGATGACCTTGGAATTGAAGTGACTTCCGTTGTCACTCCAAATCACACGTGGCAATCCGAAGCGCGGGAAGAACTCTTTTAGGAGTGCCTTCGCCGTCGCCATAGCTGTATTCTCTTTAGTGGGGTAAGCTTCAATCCATTTACTGAATGCACAAATCACTACCAGCACATACTTCAAATTATTGACTCGTTCCATTTCGATGAAATCCATCTGGAGAACCTCGAAAGGGAAGGAAGGCGGTGCAAAATTACCAGAGGGTGTAGGAGTACCTTTCCCAGGATTATGTGTCATACAAATCATACAGTGTTTCACTAAATGAGTGGTTACCTTGGAAATATTGTCATTCTGCCACACTGGGTCCAACACCTTACATATTTCCTTGGCGCTAATGTGGGCTGGGCCATGGACCATGGTAACCACAGGAAGTACATAGGCATTAGGTAACATCCATCGCTGTTTCTCGGACTTATCAGTCCAGCACCCATACTCATCTAGACGCCCTGTACTCTCCTGCCATATTGCCAATTCGTCTAGTGTTGCCTCGTTTTGTATTTCCTTGACGCTTTCTAATGTATCCTCAAACATTCCATTGTCTGGGACCCACCTAGCCGGACCTGCCACAAACATCTTTTTAATCTTTGATCTTGCTGTCTCTTTAGCTGTTTGATCTGCAAACGCATTTCCTCTACCAACATCATCTGTTATTGCTTTGTGGGCACTGCATTTTATTATCGCTAACCTCTTGGGAAGTGTTAGAGCTGACAGGAGTCTATGTATCAATGTGCCATGCTGTATTCATAATCCATGTGATGTTAAGAACCCTCTCTCTGCCCAGAGGCATCCAAAATTATGGGCGACCCCAAAGGCGTACTGGCTGTCAGTATAAATATTGACAGTCAGTCCCTCACTCAACTCACAAGCCCTAAGAAGAGCAACCAGCTCTGCAGCTATATTATCTTTTTGCCATACTGGGTCCAGTAGCTTACATATTCCTTTGGCACTAATGTGTGCTGGCCGTGGGCCATAGTAACAACAGGGACCACATAGGCGTTAGGCAGCAACCATCTCTGTTTCCCAGACAAGTCAGTCCAACAACCATCCTCGTCCAAACGCCCTGTCCTCTCCTCCCATACTGCCAGTTCATCTACTGTCGCCTCGCTCTGTATTTCCCTGACATTTTCTAATGTGTCCTCGAACATTCCATTGTCTGGAACCCACCTAGCGGGGCCTGCCACAAACATCTTTTTCATTTTCGATCTAGCTGTCTCCTTAGCTGTCTGATCTGCAAAAGCATTTCCCCTTCCAACATCGACAGGAAGTGTCAGTGCTGACAACAATCTATGTATCAATGGACCATGCTGTATTCGCAACCCATGCGAGGTCGAGAACCCTCTCTGCACCCAGAGGCGCCCAAAATTATGGGCCACCCCAAAGTCGTACTGGCTGTCTGTGTAGACATTGACAGTGAGTCCCTCACTCAACTCACAAGCCCTAAGAAGAGCAACCAGCTCTGCAGCTTGGGCTGATTGGTATGGGACATGGGATGTCTCAACTATAGTGTGTAACGTTATAATTTCATATGCTGCAGTGGTGGTGCCATCTGGTAGTTTGAAGCAAGAGCCATCGACATATAGTTTGTTTGTTTGCAAAGTTTTATATAGCGCTGGCTAGACCCGTAGGTATCAGAGCGCTTTACATTAGGATGAGCGAGTTACATAGTTACATCAGTTGAATCAAAGAATCACATTAGGATCAGCGAGTTACAGGTAACATAGTTGCATCAGTTAAATAAAAGAATCACAGAGGGAGGAGGAGGAGGGGGGGAGGAAACAAACGGGGAGACAAGGAAAACAATGTCAGATGACCGGCTGGGTAGGTGACGGCCAAGGGGGTGAACCAGAGCCAGACTCCTCTATAGCTGCATAGGACAGCTCCACCGGGCATCAGCCAAGGTTGCTCGGGCTCCGCGGTAGGAACAAACGGTATTCGTATCCGCCCAGGGGGCATCGTCATAGATCTAGAGAGCTAGACCCGGAGGTATCAGAGCGCTTTACATAAGGTTCCACAAAGTTAGAAAATTACATAAGTTACAAGTTACATCAGTTACTAGAAAACCATTTCAGGAACGTAGAAGTGGAGCTTAGGAGGGAAAGGGTGTAGGGTAAAGGGGTAGGAGGGAAATAGGATGGAGAGACGAAGGAGAGTCTGCCCCAAAGTCTGGCTGGGTAGGTGACGGCCAAGGGGGAAGTCCACAGCCCATCTCCTCTATAGCTATCAGGTAGCTCCACCGGTCATCGGTCAAAATAGCTAGGTCTCAACGGGAAAACATTAAGAGAGCATAGGGGACAAGATAACTGGAGCATAGGGGGGGAAAGGGGGTAGGGTAAAGGGGTAGGAGGGTGAATGCGACGGAGAGACAAAGGAAAGTCTGCCCAAAGTCCGGCTGGGTAGGTGACGGCCGAGGGGGAAGTCCACAGCCCATCTCCTCTTTAGCCATCAGGTAGCTCCACCAGGCGTCGGTCAAAAGGCTAGGTCTCCACGGTCACAGTCCATGCAAATTCGGGGAGATGCACGGCGGGCCTTCAGGTCCAGGCTGCTGCGTGCGCCATCTTGTGGGGCGAGTTCAGGGGGGTCACCGCCATGTTATAGAAAGGAGGCAGGACAGTTTCAGTAATAACGAACCACAGGGAAACCGGGCTTCACATTAGGGAGTTGAGACCAGGTGCCAGAGGTAAGGAAATGGAGATGTAAAGAATAGACCAGACGTCCCTTCAGCCCACTATCTAGGGACTACTTCCGTGATGGCAGTAACGGCAGAGGAGCGTGTATAGGAGCGCAGGCCCTCCAAGGGGGGAAATCTCAGGGCAAAAGCAGAAGGAGCGCCAAGGACGCCGAATCGCACCCGAATCCATGCGTCAGTAGAGGGTGAAAGTGACGCAGCAATGATGTCCGGACAGGCAGGGGCTGCGCAGCAGTCGGTGGAGGAGCATTGGAAAAAAGGCTTGGAACAGGCTCAACAGGTCAGCTCTGTGTTGTCAGCCATTTTACCTGCATAATTGGTGACTTGGTGAACAGTGGGTGGTTGTGCAGCTTATCACCCTCCCCAGCCTCATTACCACACCGGACATTGACTATTCCGTGATTCACAGTCTTTTAATCGGTGATTTGGGGATCAACTTATCACTTTCATTTTCCCCTGCTTCATTACCTCACCGGGCATTGAATTATTCCGAGTTCATATTCGCCATTTTAAGGTCAGGCTGCAGATGGAGACTGCTAAATACCCTGTGAGGAGATCAAACAGACGTGACCCAACTGGAATTAGTCTGCCTAAACCAAGAACTGGGGTTAAAAAACCTGCGTGTTGATAAAGGCGGGTGCAGGATATGCTTGTTTTAATGTGCGCGGTAAACGTTAAACGGCCGCCATGTTGAGAACAGGCATAAGGGTCAGGTCAGCCGGTGCAGTCTATAAGCGTGGTATTGTTTGCTAGCGCCCATTTGGGAATTTTGTTCTTACTTGCTTCTTGACGAGGTGAGCAGATTGTGTCTTTGTGCTGGTTGCCGCGTAGAGGAGTCTCCGGTGTTCAGCTACAGATTGGCTCGTACGCCGGTGTTCTCCCCCTCGTGTTACGGTAGGCTGATGTCGCTTGCTGCCCCCGGCAGTGGGATTGCAAGTTTACTTCGCGGTATTACTTCTCTCGGCCTCCGGGTGTTTACTTATAATTTCCCAGGCGCCATCTTGGTTAATTTCCATGCGGGGATGTCACGGGTCATATCTCGTCGGGGCGGGATCGCAGCGAGGCGGTTTTGCATTTTTAATTATCCGCCAGTGCTCCGATTGCAGAATTGTCGATTTTGACGGGATTATGACGCGGCGAGAACGCCGCTCTGGATGCCGGTGTGCGGGTTCATCACGGAGCATCAGCTCCGTGCGGCCATCATGTCCGAGGCTCCTCCCAAGTAGTGGTAATAGTTCCCCTTGGTGTTCAGATAGGGGAACATCAGTCATGTCTACCCGTCCTTTCGTCTCCTCTTCCGTTCTGTACACACAATCATGTGCATCTGTGTTATTGCCCGTCGAAGGGAGGGGTAGTAACGTGGCTGGGTTCAGAGTGGCACATCTTTTGATGGTAATGTGCGGAGCAAACAATGTTAGTTCATATCCAGTCAGACGTGCACTAGTAAGGTGCTGTGTCTTTGTCTTATTCAAAAGCGTATCTACAGCATGAGGTACCATTACTGTGAGTTCAGTATCAAGAACGAGCCCTGCCGATTGTCTGTTAGAAACTGCCACTGCCGCGGCAGCTCTCAGGCAGC
Organism: Calotriton arnoldi; assembly: GCA_963921515.1. NCBI lineage: Eukaryota > Metazoa > Chordata > Amphibia > Caudata > Salamandridae > Calotriton > Calotriton arnoldi. Next base: position 1,991,324 of record CAWUFW010002456.1, on the reverse strand, counting down.
TCGGGAGCGCTCTGGCTACATTATCCAGCATCGCAGAAAAATAAGCGCAGGGTCTTTGCTTACCACCAAAACCCTGTGTTAAAACAGAAAGCGCGCAACCGTCCGCCTCATGTACGTAAAGCACTAAAGGCTTCTGGTAATCAGGAGTACCAAGCACCGGGGCAAAGCAAAGCGCAACCTTTAATTGCTCAAAAGCTTGCTGGCATGCAGATGTCCAAGGCAGGGGTTCATGCACTTCTTTGGTGGTCAGGAAAAGGAGGGGTTTTGTTAGTAAGGAATAATTGGGGATCCAGTGCCGACAATACAAGGTAATACCAATAAATGCACGTACTTCACATTGAGTCTTAGGAACAGGCATATTAGTGATAGCAGCTATGCGCTCAGGTGTTAGCTTGCGACCCTCCTTCGACAGTAGGTGACCTAAGTAGGTGACCTCCTGTCGACAATATTGAAATTTGGAAAAAAGCACCTTATGGCCATGACGTGCCAAATGCAACAGCAATTTAACAGTGGCATCTTTACAACCATCCTCAGTATCAGAGGCCACAAGGAGGTCGTCAACATACTGCAATAACACATTACCAGTGGGAAGCACCAAAGAATCCAATTGACGTTTTAAAGCTTGACTATAGATACTAGGACTTTCTGTATAGCCTTGAGGAGCACAACAGAATCTAAAACTCCTGCCGGCTAAGGCGAATCCAAACAGATATCTGCTATCTGTATGAATTGGAATGCTAAAGAAAAAATTCTTCAAATCAATGACTGAAAAGAATTTTGCTGACGGGGGAATCATTGTCAATATAGTGGTAATGTCTGGGACTACAGGATATTGGGGCACAACTATTTTATTGACCTCTCTGAGGTCAATTAAAAAGCGATAAACATCAGGGTGAGCATCAGAAGAGTCCAAGGGGGCCTTCTTGAGAATCGGAAGGATAGGGCTGTTACACACATTCGCCACTGTCTCCTCAACCACACCAGACTTCATCAAATCCTGTATTATTTGCAACAGAGCCCTTTCTCCTGCTTTTGAAATATTATACTGGGGAGTACGTGGCAATACCACATTGTCCTTAATCGTAATAGAGACCAGCTGGATCTGGAGTAACCCCACATCCGTGTCTCCTGCTGCCCATAAACTACGGGGCACCTCCTTGAACTCTGCGGGGAGGGGTGCGTCTTTTACAAAGCATTGTTTTGCGCGAGCAACTTGTGGCCCAACGGTCATGTAAACACCATCTGGAGAACAAAAGATGGTGGCAAGTAATCTCTTCAACAAATCCAATCCCATCAAATTCTCCCCACAATTTGTCGTTAACAGAAACGGCGAGTCCACCGTAAAGGGACCAATAGTCAAAGCAAGAGATTTGGAAATGGGGCTAGCAACCGGCATGCCTGAAAAACCTACCGAAACATTGTTTTGGCCAGACAGAGCTGCCCCTGGGACCAGCGAACGAGAAACAGAGCTATTCATAGCACCCGTGTCAAGTAAGAATGTCTTGGGCGTACCCTGTAAATCCGCAGTGACATAAGGTCCCCGCTGATCTACAGGCACTGGAACCGGTCCCTTACCCTGTCCCTGGCTGTCCTAGCTGTGAGACATTCCTGTCACTTCGTCCATGTCATAGTCGTCATGATAGTACTGCCTTCCCCGGTGTTCATCGAAATAGTTCTTGCTCTGCTGATCATACGATGTATCCTCAAACTGTCCTTCTCTTCGGCCCCCTCCCCCTCTACTACGTCCTCTAAAACCCCTACCTCTCGGGGCCTCAACTTTCTGCAGCAACTCCGGACACTCACTTCGCCAATGCCCCTCCTTTTTACAGCACGCACATTGGTTGTACCCCACGGGCGCACCCGATGTACTGTTCCGGTCAGACCAGGATCCCCGCTGAGCGGGACCCGAACCCCTTCCTCTTCCATTCCCCCTTGCCACTTGCAGCATCAACACCCTCGTCTTTAACTCCTTTGACTTTTTCTCTACCTTCTCTTTGTCCTCATTCTCCCTATGCTCATAATACTGTGCCATACTCAATATTACTGACGGGGAGGAGGTGGTCCAAGTACTTTCTGACGCCTGCAACCTAGTCACAATCTCAGGAAGCAAATTAGTGACAAACCTGTTGACGAACAGACGAACACCACCCTCCAGCGATAGATCCTGACCACTAAAATCCAGAAACACCCCTTCAAACCTAGTAAAGAAATCGGACACACTTTCATCCTTCTTCTGATGACATGCAGTCAACTTGTCCCAATCCACTCGTCTTGGCGGGATAAGGGAGTGCATGTAAGTGATAATACGTCCCGGCAAGGCTAATAGCTCCGCTTTCGGCTTCTCGCCGGGCTTGCGCTCCTTATCCCATGCCCTAATCTCATCCCATGTTCCACCCAATTCCACCACGTGATCCTGCATATGCACCTGCCTCCATATATCTACTGGTACTAAAAGACCGAAAAACAACTCTATATCAGCTAATGTCATCACTGTGGAGGAGGACGCCTCCGTCAATTCTTTATAGTACGCTGTTGGATTTTTCCGAGGGTCCGGTAACTGTCCTTTTAGGGATATTACCTCACTCCTCTTCCAAGGAGTGTAGATCCACTGTTCCTGGAAATGGGCCGCCACTCGCGTGCGAGTAACAATATTATTCCCATCTCGCAACTCTGGTATTTCGGGGTGGTAAATGGGATGAACTTCCCTCATGGGGAACTGTGACGCTGTTGTCGGGACCTTCTGAAGCAATCTACCCCGATAACCCACCAATGTCGTCACATTACTAAAAACCTCATTTGGGGCCATATCTGTAGTATAAACCCTGTCCCGAATGTCATAAATTATCTGCGGTGCAATACCCTTGAAACACTGTTCCCACAATCCTATCAGTGTGGCCGACATATGCTACGGAGCATGTTGCTGTATAAACAGCTCGTAATCTTTCATCACGCTCCACACATCTTCCACACTATAAATCGGATTCCGGGCCCACTGTGCAGTCTGGTCAGCCACCATTCTCTTTTCCTCATCACCCACAGCAGAGCGCACCAACACTTTATCCATGCATTCACGTGCCGCTGCCCAATTCACTTCATGCACTCCACGCACAGGCGTTTCGGCATTTTGCGATGCCTGAGGTAACACACTCAAAGGGGAAAGAGCAGATGAAGAAAAAGGTACCATCGCACTCAAAGACTGTGCCGCAGGAGTAAGAGGAGGCGTGACCACAGGCACGGAGTCGGGAGACAGAATAGAGGAACGGACGGCACCCTCCCCTGTAACTGGCGAGAGTGGGGAAGAAGCAGGCGGGGCTGAGGCCGAAGCAGTAGAGCTAGAAACAGAAAGAATATGAATAACAGAACCAGAGGCTGAAGACTGAGGTGTCGGGATTACGGGATATATCCGTTCGGGGGCATAGGGAGGCGGGGGTCGAGAATCCAACAACTCCTCAAAGAAAACATCACCTTCCTCTCTAGCCACATAACACTTATCACTCTGCAATCAAAACTTCCTGTCTGCACAATCTATGCCTTTCTCGATCTTTTCTCTATCATAAGCTATTGCCTTCTGCATTATCGTTTGCGTCTGTCCCCTCCGGGCTTGCTTCTCTGCTCTCATACGTCGCTGCTTCGCTTCCTTCTGCCATGTTCTCAGAGAATCAAACATCGACTGTCTGCTCTTTTTGGCGAACAATTTGTCCTGCAAGTAATTCAACTTTTGCTCATCAAAAGTGCCAGTAAGCGGCCACTGTAGATCGACATTGTCCCTCGTATATTTATTCCACAACGTGCTAAACATAATAGGGCCAATGCCATGCTTGACGTTTACATCAAAATTTGGGGTACCCTCTGGAGGCGCCGGCTGCCTTTCTTCCAATCGAGCTTCAGTGGAACAACACTGACATCCAAAACACCCTAACTTACTTAGACAAGGCATCTTAATATAACACACATACACTGTCCCCAATGGACAAATAGAACACCAACCAACAAATGATCCAAGAACCAAACTAAAATTGGTCCAAAACCGCACAAGACAGTCCGCAGACTGTACCAAGACAAGAAGACAGGCTCTAGCCCCAGACCTTTTCAAGAATAAGCCGAATTTCCAGTTGGCCTGGCAGATTGTTCGCAAACAGCCCCAAACCTTTTCAAGAATGGCCTGAATTTCCAGTTGGCCTGGTAGACCGTTCACAAACACTATGTGTCTTTCAAGGGTCCGCAAACCCACCAAGTTCAAGACAAGACAGTCCGGAGACTGTACCAGACACAGCCCGTAGGCTCGTGCCGTTCAACCATGACACTACATTTTTCAAGAATTCAAGTCACTCACCTGGTGCACTCAGGTCGAGCAATATTATTCTCCACTGCTGACTCTTCGGACCAAATGGTCAAATCCAAGGTTCCGCCTTCATCAGGATGCCGGCCAGTGACCGCTAGACGAGGAGTCGCCCGATCAGATGGGCGGGGCAGCCAAGAGAACCGGGCTCTTATCGTGTGGGGATCCCTGATCCGCCCGACCGACCGGACCCCACCCCGACCCTACAACCCGATTACGGGCGAGTCGGGTCACCTTGCGGAGTCCCTGTTCGGGCGCCAACTGAAGGAAGTGGCCCGAAAAGGGCCACCCGGGTTTAGTACAACCTCCTATTCACCTTCCCCAAAATGAAGAGTCGGTCAGGCAGTAGAGATTACAAAACAATTGTTTATCACCAATACTCTGCAGAGGAGTCCAATCTGATCTGCACCCTAAGATGTCTGCCGAGGGACTGGCCCCCAACAGTCAGCAACGCATAATCATTCCTCCCAAGGGCCTCTTAACCACACCCACAATGGAAAGTTACCGGCATAGGCCGAACATGAACAAAGGAGGCACAGAACGGTGGGCTACCACCTGCCAGATGGGTACATGCTATCACTATCTCAGGGTTGCCGTGTTGGGTTTCGGCGTGGGAGCAGAGCTACACACAAAGATAGGTATGCGAGGGCAAAATGGCCTATTCATTAGTAAGGAAAACCAAAGGGGATGATGGACGGAGTGTTGAACATTGCAAGACATGGCCATATGCAAATCAGTCTGACCCTGTGCCTCATGGGAACAGTCCAGTGAGCTAAAGAATGATGATGGATTAAACCCAGATCAGTTGACTGGGGGTGAGTGCTTGCAATGTTCAACACTCCGTCCATCATCCCCTTTGGTTTTGCATTGTTCGCCCTAAGTTGGCAGGGTATGCCCAGACGTGGGTCCCTTGCTCACTTTGCCACTGGATTCAAGGTAGCCTGGCTGATGAGGGCTGTGAGCCCGAAACCGGTCCCAGGATGCTTGTTTCCGGTCCAGGGAAGACATGGCTTGGCAGTTCAGGCTGGACTGTTCCCATGAGGCACAGGGTCAGACTGATTTGCATATGGCCATGTCTGAACTAGGGTGGCGGAGTGAGCTAAAGAATGATGATGGATTAAACCCAGATCAGTTGACTGGGGGTGAGTGCTTGCAATGTTCAACACTCCGTCCATCATCCCCTTTGGTTTTGCTAAGTTCGCCCTAAGTTGGCAGGGTATGCTCAGACGTGGGTCCCTTGCTCACTTTGCCACTGGATTCAAGATAGCCTGGCTGATGAGGGCTGTGAGCCCGAAACCGGTCCCAGGATGCTTGTTTCCGGTCCAGGGAAGACATGGCTTGGCAGTTCGGGCTGGACTGTTCCCATGAGGCACAGGGTCAGACTGATTTGCATATGGCCATGTCTGAACTGGGGTGGCGGAGTGAGCTAAAGAATGATGATGGATTAAACCCAGATCAGTTGACTGGGGGTGAGTGCTTGCAATGTTCAACACTCCGTCCATCATCCCCTTTGGTTTTGCACTATTCATTAGTAAGTCAGAAGGCAACCTTGAGCAGGAGAGAAAATAATAACTGAGTACAGCGTTCTGCTGAGGCAAGCAATACGAATAGTGAGGCCTGGTACAGACAGCCTAATTGGGATTACGAAATACAAAATGGAGTCACACTTGCTAATTGAAGCTCGCACATTGCATGGATAACTCAGTGGGTTACATAACGTGAATACGAATGGTGTCTCATTTAGCCGCACACTGCTAACCTAATATAGCGTAAAATGAGTATATAACGAGAATGGGATTTTCAAATCTAACAATTGTTCCGCACATACGCAGCATCACTTCAGTGAACGTGCAGCCATGTTCGCTTCTAATTTCAAAAACACTGCACGCTCAAACACCAAGAACTACTACAACAATCCACATGCAAATCACCTGGTCAGGTTGCAGCATATAAGACAAGCCCACAGGCATTTTCAATCACTAGCCTATCCAGGGCTTTCTTCCCATCACATAAATGACCAATCCACTTTACCACAGCCAGAACCAATCAATGACCTATATTTGAGCTCCCATCTAATCACAGGCTGCTTCAATCAAGACAACACTAATCAAGAGCCTACCTCAGCGAGATCAGTCAATAAGTGCTGTCACTTGATACGGGGTAGGCAGCTCATGCTAAACACTGCTACGCACGACTGACAGAGTTTTACCCAAACTCCGCGCTTCAAGTGGAGTGCAGAGTGGAAAAAACTCTGCCAGCTGAGCGGAGTTCATTGCCCACTCCTACTCGTCACATGATCATAATTGGAGAGCCTTCACATGCTCAACACCTGGATCTCCTCTCAGGTGAGAAGTTAATCCCCTGGCAACCCCATTCCATTCCATTACTTTATACTCTATGTTTGGCTGCTAGACCCAAGACAAACACACTTGCAGGCTGTAGGAGCAGTTTTCACTCCTCATTAAGATCAAGCCCTGCCTGGGTAGTTGCTGGGCAGCTAAGGCAAATTAGCTTACAGGAGTTTTAGGCAGGGAAAAGGTAATATTCCAAAACTTACCTTTCCTATTTATATATTAAAAAACCAACCTTACTATTGAAATGGGGTTTTAATAAATATTAAAAAATAATGGTTCCATAATTTTTCTAGCTGTTCTCAAACCTGAGAAAGCAGAAATATTTTTAATCAGTACTCATAGGACAGCCAGAGTCTTCACAGTGAAAATATCGTTTGGGGGCCTTATCACTGTGGGGACATGGCAATATTACATTTCTACATATCCCACTTTAATACTATTAACCATAACTTGTGGGCTACATGGGTTACATAGGGGTGACTTATTAATTGTTAAAAGGAAGGTATTTCCCCTGTCAAAAGGGTTATTTTGACAAGTTGGGCTGCAGGTTTAAGCTGAAGCAGTCATGCTACAATGGTAGGCCTGAAGCCATGTTTTCCTTTAACGCGCTAGTAGATGGCAAAATAAGTGCTTCACTCCCCGGGGACATTTAACTTTCCATGCCTTGAGTGTAGTTTCAGCACTATATGCTATGGACTTACAGGGGGAAATAATATGCCAATTAGGGATTAGCCGATTTTTACATGTTCTATGAGTCAGAGAATATACACTGGTCTCTGGTCAGCAGAGTCTAAAAACAAGCAAGACACTTTAGCAAACATTGGTGGCTGAGTACCATGTACTATTGTATTTTTTCCAGGGACTACTCAATAAAATACAAACCTACATGCTTCTAAAAATGGGCGCTTGATCCCAATTCCAGCCTTTCATTTCCTGCTTCTACGCTGGTCGACACAACATTTTTTACAACATATAATGTCCATAATTTTCTACAAACGTTTGTATGGAAGTCAAGCAGAAGGGTAAAATTCATAAAGTGAACCATGCTATTTAAAAGACAGTTGAGGTTAAATGCCGCTGTGTGGTATTTGCATGTATTTCTTTATCTCCTTCTCTGTCTTTCTCATCATAGCCCTTAAAAAAGTAGGGTGGGTTCTCACCATTAGATCGATTTCACACAATTCTTAACTGGGAAGATGACTTTTTCCTTTTATCAATCCCTTTCATTTAGATCTTCTTCCCTTTTTATTAATTCTGGCCCCACAGCCTTTACCCCCAAGATCAGGCGGAAACAAAGCCCCCTGACCCCTGTTTCTTTCTGTCTCCATTCAGAGAGAGTAATCTGCAGTAATTGCTTGCTTTTTTCCATTATTTTAATAATTAGTTTACATATTACCTGGGTTAGGCCCTGTTGTGGAAGAGGCTCCTCTATCTTGCCTAGTTTTGATATGAGCTTCTCTTGACACTGCCAACATATTATTTCATTACTTGAGACCGCTGTATTTTGGAAATCTCTGCCCTCCTCAATGCAATGATCCTGCCTCTACTTACGAACATCACTTGTGAACAATTGAGTCCATGATCCAGCAGGTGAAGAGTTCAAGTGCTGTCGCCATGAAGCTCCACGTTATTTTACTTGGGGATCATCTTCTATGGGATGTGTCCAGGTGAATGTTTTTGACTTCCAGGACTTGGATTTGGTGGCTGTGTTATTGCCATTCTTCCCTTGCATAGCTGTGACTGATTCCTACCGTTTGGTTTTTGGGCTGTCTTCTGCCTTTTCATTCAGTCTTGTGGGGTTGTTATGGCTTCAATATGAAGCTATTATCCTGTATATAGGATTCAGTAGGTTTTTTTTGGCTCTAACGGGGACATGGGCTAGCACGAGGGCACCCATGATAGTAAAGCTACATCCTCTGCCACTGTGATTCATGTTGTGGACAAATCCTTGTATCCCCCTTGTTAGCCCTGAGAGGCAGTGCCCTAATGACCTCTCCAGCAAATATTTTCTGATCCATGTCCTTGTACTTCCGCCCCATGTACATGCTTTTGTCTGGACGTAGTTTTGTGCAACACTCCTTCCCAGGTATGCAGTGTCTGGATTTGGTCCATTAGAACCTTGCCTGCTTCTCTATTGGGATTGCACTTACTTCCCCTTGGGTAGGTTTTCTTCTGCAGTTACAGTTTTCCTGCTTGTTGGCAATGAGTGCCGATGCCATTTCTGCAGGCAGATTTCCATCTGTTCCTGACCAGTTTATAGTTTGGTTGGTTCATTGAAAAGTGCTCTTGTTAACTCTGCTTCCCATGACGTCTATTGTTTGGATGGTGACAGTATGTGATTCACTTCTCCCCAAACCTCTTTTGGGTTGGAATGTTCTTTCCACTGCTTCTTACTCATCTTAGGCATTGAGTTGTAGTTGCCTATTTTTCAGAAGACTTTTCTGTTTTGTACTACCCTGTGATTCGTCATTCTATCTCTGGGACTTGGTCATCAAGGCATCAGTCTGTGCTTCTGGCCATACATCTGGGTCCTTAGGTAGTCTGTGAACCAAATTAGGTTTTTGTGTTGGCAGTTTTCTTACCTATGTTGTGTGGTTGTATAGTCTGTGTTCTGTCCTATTCTCTTGTTTAGTGGGGTGGGATGGCACTCTATATCTGTTTATGGATACCCTCATCTTCCTCAGAACTGATCATGTGGGTTTCTATTGTTACGTGCATCCATCACCCATTCAACTGTGCTCAAATCCATCACTGTCCTATCCACCTATTCTTTGATTAACTTAGAACCCGCTATCCTTCCTCTTAACAACAAAAAAGACGACATTCCAGTGATAATGTGAGGTGTAGTTCTAATTACTCAGAGCACATCCGGGATGACGATTCTCCAATCCAAGCCATTCACCAATGCTAACTGTAATGGTCTCTAATAGTGCAATTGAATTGTTCTACCAAGCCATTACTGCAGGGATGGTATAAAGAAATGTTGACATGTTTGACACCCAAAACCTCCGAAACTTCAGTCATCTCCCTAGACACTAACTGAGTCACATTGTCAATCAATAATTGGTCCGGATAACCCTTCCTTTCCAAACACTTCCTATGAAAAATTGGGTTACTGGTTGACTGGAGTGTGAGCCCTGGTCAAGCAGAGCAACCACAATCCTTGTCAGAGTAAGGCACAAGCAAACCCCAAATTAACCTGTGCTCGATCCCCTGGTACTTTGGCACAGAGAAGTGAGGCTTAACTTAGAGGTGTTGCATGGTTCCTACTAATTAAATAAGTGTGCATTTGGACAACATATGCGTCAAAATATGGGGACTGAGTCCACACATATAATCAGAATGTGTTGGCCCAATTCCTGGCTAGCTCACAGTGCACCACCTAGACCCCTAAACCTGACAGGGTGCCGGATGGTGTCTGCTACCTCAGAACATTACCACTCTAATTCCCCCAAGGAAATCGTGGAAACAGATCTACCCTTTCGCTGTTACCTCAGGCATGTCCCAAGGGAGACACAAAAAATACACAAATTGGCATTTCAAACATTTATTGAAGCAATTGTATTCTTGTGTAAAATGCATGAGCTGCAATTATTAGTAGAAGGACAGAGCGTTATTACCAGCATTACAAGAATGGTGAAGAAGAAGATGAATGAGTCAACCATTACAATTATTGCAGTGATTATTTGAATATATGAAAATATATCATAATGATATTCCTACTTAGCACTAACTACCATATAGAGAGCCTAGTGTGAATGCATTTTGCCAGATTGTTTGGAGCAGCCTAACTCCCCATTTACCTGAGTGTGATGTATCAGGTAGCAATTCTTTTGTAGAACAGGCTGCCGTCCTTTGCAGGGTAGTGATGAGAGTCAGCAAGATTGGAAATCAGTCCCAGGCGAACGTCCATAGTAATCAATGGATGTGCTCCTCTGGCGGGCTAAAGCCCAGAAGCAGTTTATGTAATAAAACTGGTTGTATTCGCGATGTGTCTGAGGTCCATTGTTAGTTTCATTGTTTGTCTTTCCAATTCAGAGCTGTCTTCTAATGGACAACAAAATGCAAGGGCTCATGCTCAGTGTACTTTATCCTTGAACAGAATGTACAGTGTTGTAATAAAATACTAATCAAGAAATGTTCATTACAAGCAGAATACTTTCTGAATACATTATCAGGTATGTGCAAAGCATGTTAAAAATCACCGTCTAAAAAGATGTCAAGTTTAAACGTTAACTTGCAAAACGAAAGCTTTTGTGCACTGGCCCTAATAAACCTCACTACAGAGGCAATGTATAAAGTAGTTGTGCAACACTTCAAATAGTAAAATTGTGAAAATACCACACCATGTTAAAATAATAGAGCAAACTTGAATAAATAAAACAAGACCAAAATGACAAAAATCACATCAGTAGAACCAGAGTTATGAATTTTTAAAGACTAAAGTGCAAAATAGTGACTAAAAGCACAAAGCGCCATCCGCTGCTATCTGGTCTTGCTGGACCGTGTCTGAGTCAAAAGTTCAGGCCGACCTCGATGGAGCGAGGGTCAAACAATCTCAGATTAGTCTTGCTGAAGTTTTACCTTCTCAAGTTCTGTGAGAAGAGTCCCGTTCACATTGGAGAGGATTGCGAGGAGCAAAGAGAGCATTGTGCGTGGTTGTTGGCGTGGCGCAAATAGCAGGACAGGCATTACAGAGGGGCGGGCTGGAGCTTCACGTTGGTGGTCCCCCGTGGGTTGTCAATGCTGCTGTGTGAAGAGATGGGCTGGCTCGGCTTGCACTGTATTTCAGTGCGTGCAGCATGGTTCCGGTAAGAACGGGCCTGTTCACAGATGCGAAGAGCCCAAAAGCTTGATTTAAGAGCCCATGAGCCACACTAAGGGTCCAGAACCTGAGAGGCACCACATCGGGGTCAGAAACTCACTGCAGCTGGGTCCAGAAGCTGGTCCCTGATAGTCAGAACAGGAAGCCAGCATAGCCCTTTGAGTCACTCTGGGGTCCTGGGTTCAAGATGAAGTTGCAAATCCAGTTCTTCTTTCACTATGCAAGAGGGCAGCAAGCAGCAGGTCAGCACAGCAGGGCAGCAGTTCCTTTAGAGCAGGAGTCCAGCAGAGTGGCAATGTTTGTAGCAACACAGCAGTCCTTTTTCCTGGCAGAGTATCCACAGGTCCAGAAGTGTACTGAATAGTTGGTTTCTGAGGTCCTTCTTTTTTACCCTGCTGCCATTGTCCTGGAAGGTGGGAGAAGCCTCTAGACAGGGGCCTTGAAGTGCATGGACTTCCCTGCCTACCCTGCCCTGGCTCCAAGTTGGCTGCAGTGGCAATTGGGGTTGTTAGGCCCTTTGTGTGAAGGCAGAGCATAGGCTATTCAGTTGCAAGTTGGGCTGTGCTCAGCTCTCCCCAATCCTGCCTGCAGATGTCCTATTTAAGCACACCTAATCTCCCATTGTGTGACTGTCTGGGAGAAATCAACAAAGTCTAACTGCTAGCTACAACTAGTCATGTGACCTAGGACTGGCTACATGCACAAAAGGACTAAGAGTAGGAAAATGACAACTTTCTAAATGTGGATTTTTCAAAATTGAAAAATCTAGCTTTATTATTAAAGATGACTTATCATTACAGTTTTATAAACACCAAATGTGATATAGCTACCAGCTCCCAATTGGCAATTACAGCTTATTAAATGTAATAAAGATTACCTAATGTCATCCTATGGGAGGGGTAGGCATCACAGTAGCAAAAAACAAATTTAGGAGTTTTTCACTACCGGGACATGTAAAACTTAATAATGTCCAACTTTTTAAATACATTGCACCCTGCCCTCAGGCTGCCCAGGGCCTACCCTAGGGGTGACTTATATATATTAAAAGGAAGGTTTGGTCCTAGCAAAAGGTTTATTTTGTCATGTTGAAATGGGAGTTTAAAAACTGCACATACAGGCTCTGCAATGGGAGGCCTGAAACATGTTTAAAGGGGCTACTTAAGGGTGTGGCACAATCAGTGCTGCAGGCCCACTCGTAGCATTTAATTTACAGGCCCTGGGTACATGTAGTGCCACTTTACTAGGAATTTACATGTAAAATAAATATGGCAATTGGGTATGAGCTAAATCTACCAAGTTTAGAGGAGAGAGCACTAGCACTTTAACACTGGTTAGCAGTGGTAAAGTGCAGTGCACAGAGTCCTGAGACAAACAAAAACAAATTCAACAAAAATAGGAGGAGGAAGGTGAAAAAAGATTGCCCATGACCCTGCTTAGAGGGCCAGGTCCAATACTTCCTGCAAAAACTCCTTGACTTCAATGTATTCACATTTTCAACAAATTTCACCTCCGGCCATTCCTACATGTAATCCACTAAAACTGAATCATACCTGGGAGTTCCACCCAAAACGGCCAATATGTCAGCAATATCCAATGTCAATTTGCTCCATGGCACATTATCACACTCTACTGGAGTAACCTGACTTGGTACCATCACTTGAGTTTTATCACTAAGAACACACGAGTAACATTCCCTGACATAATGTTCAATAGCCTTATCCACTCTGGGCCACCAAAATCTTCCCCCACTGTCCGTTTCATGGCACATATATCCATGTGGCCCTTATGGGCAAGATTCAATACTTTATTGCAGAGCCTACAAGGAGCCATCAGAAGTTCGCACCTATGCAGTAATCCATCCATAACAGGCATTAGTTGTAGGCCCTTTTCCTGATAAACATTTCAGAACTTCTTGCATCACCACATCACCCAAACTCGCCCCCTTCCATTCTCCCTCAGACAGTGCACTATTCATGGCTGTATATACTGAACACACAAACTCGGCACCATCAAAATCCTGATCAACCTCATGAAGCTGGTCTAGTAAGGACAATCTAGACAAATAGTCAACAGCTAAATTACATCTTCCAGCAACATATTGCAATTTATATTGGAACTCTTGCAACCTGTACTGCCACTTGGCAATAGGAGGGGTAGCTCTACCCCCACAAATAGTTTTAAATAAATCCACAAGAGGTTTATGATCTGTTCGAAGCACAAATTCATTTCCCCAAATAAAATTCCTGAAGTACTGAACACCCCAGTTTGTGTACAGCAGGCCAATGTTTGCTGTTGCTTAAGTGCATTTTGCTACCACAATGAAAGCAAATAAGTTCACTCTTACCAAGAACAAACTTATCTCCCACTGTGGAATCCTGTAATTGCACCTTGTCACCATTCTCTTTTTCATGCGGTTTTTTAACTTGCTTCGATAACTGTTTCAACTTACACACAGTGGCATTAACACTCATTTCCTTAAAACAAAATTCTGAATGTTCAATACTTCTAGCTGTAGAATGTGCTGCTAGGTCCAGATCCTCGGTTGATAACAATCTCTCTTGAATCTTTCTATTATTAGTTTTTTCAATAAGTTGATCATTGATAACCTCGTCTTTGAAGTCACTGTAGTTGCATGCATGTTGCTGCTAATATGCGCAACACTGCCACAAATTTATCAATTGGTTCACAAGGAACGAGTGAGCATTGTAAAAATTTGGGACATTCTAAAACTGTATCCTTCCTGAGATTAAACCTTTTATCCAAGGGTTGACTTTTGTCAAAGGTTGAGGTTCAGGGTCGGCCATCTTGGTGTAGGCGGCGGTGGTGCTCGGCGACTCCTGGGGGCCCCTGCCAATCGTTTGCGGGGAGGATGTGTTCCCCCAGCATCGCGAGTCCCGGCTTCGACCTGCTGTGGGGGTGGCGAGTGTGTCCCTGCTCCGGGACTTGCCACGCATGACTGGTGGTAGTTGAGGCTACCCCCGGGGTTGCACTGCTAACTTCTGAGTTCCTGGATGCCCGTCAATGCCTTTGCTGATCTATTTGAACTCCTACGGCTTCACGACGTGCAGTGAGTTGGTATCCTGTGCCCTAACTCGTTGCTGCGCACGTTGAAACCTCACTTTCCCAACAAGCTACATCTTGTGCCTCTCATGTCTCCTCCCTGACTATTACCTGCAGAAGCCCTGTTTTTGCAGACGGGCTGTATCTTGTAATTTCTCCTGCCTCCCCCATTGACAATTGGCAATTGCTTACGTTCGTGCACCCCTTTTGTTTTGTTTTGAAAAATCTTTGCCCTCCCATTTTATGTTGTGCTTCCTAATTTCTCCCTCCTTACGGAGTCCTCTCCTCAAGATGTTGGCCAAAGTTGGGATGGTAAAAATAAGCATAGCACTTATACACTTACATCTTTACCCCTAAGCAGACAGTTTCTGATGGACTTTTTCTCCTCCTCAAGAGAGCGGCTGAAGTTAGGGGTGGGAAAATAAACATAGGACCTGCATCGTTTCCTCTAATTAGACAGTTTAGGATGGTCTGTCTTCATCTTTCCAGTGTTGAAGTTAAGTCTTCCCTCTGAGATGTCATGTTTTAATCCTATGTCTTACTCCTCTTATTTGAAAGTAAATTAGTGCTTATAAACTCACGGCTCAGGATTCCACATGGTAAATTGGTCCTCTCAATTGAACAGCAGCCATATGTGAATGGTTTTTGCACATGGTTTATGTTGCATCGAATGCTCTAAAGGCGGATACTACACTACTCCTTTGTCTTCTCAACAACGAGCTAGTTGTCTCATTACACAGTGCTCCGATTGCTTAAATCTAATGGTTGCAATATTATGCTACTTTATGTTGTCCACTCATCATCCATGATCCATCCAACAGCCTTACACATCCATTCTTAGCAGGTCGCTATCCTTTCCATGGCACAATCTACTACTAACTCTTACGACATCCTGACACAGGTTGGTCTTAATACCTTTAAGATTGCCTATCCTCCCAACCTTTCTAAGAAAGCAGCAAATACCTTTAAACACAATCTGCTCAAACGTTGCCCTGAAACGCTCATCTCTGATACCTATTTCTGCGCATCAAAGGGTGTTGTGGTTACCGACCTAATTTTCTACACCACCAGAAGAGCTCAATGGAGAAGAGTCTTAACATTAACGCTTTGTTCCAAACCAATTAACAAAACCCCTCATGGTTTCCGAATAACCATACTACCCTCAACTGACTTCAATGCAGAACTTGCCATATCCCGCTACAACAACGGAAACATCCTTATTCAAGCTTCTGACTGGAATCTTGAACGCTTTGACAGAATCTTTATGAGGATTAAAAATTCACTTGATAATTCAGTCCCTGCGAGTCTACCCAATCACGGTCTCCCCTCAGCTGTGTTGTCTTCTGTTGTGTCCGCCTCCATCTCCATCCACTCTGCTTCCCCATCACGCCACATGAGTCGGTTTGACAAATCCTCCGACACTGATGGTGAATGTAATACCAACAAACCAAACCAGGAGATATCAACTCAAGTCTGCCTGAATATCGAAATGAGAGGTCTTCCTACCCCTCTCCCAGCCCCACACTCCAGTACCTCTCCCTCGAACCCTCCTCATCCCGTCTCCTCCCCAATTCTTCCCTCCTCACTCAAGATAAAGCTATTTTTTCCCCCATCACGCCTCTACAAGGGTTGTCTCTTCAACTAGTCACGCCTAAACTTGCCGTCCACAATGTCAACCCTCCCCTCTCCAAGGTTACTATGACAGACCTCAAGCTGGATCCCACCCCCCAATGCGTTCTCTAGCATTTTAGAGGAATATATTCTGCCTTCCAGCACCCCTCTTCACAAGGGATCACATCCTCCATCTAAGCCCAGAATGACCGGAGACAGTGATAGCCTGACCTATATTGAGGATAAGTTGGCCAACCTCAAGCTGGATCTTCAAACTGTTAAGGACAGCCTGCAGACCCTCATACATTTCTCTTTGAAGATGGACAAGTTTTGGAAACTATATCCTACCCTTGAGACTATTCAACCCAGACCTCCAACAAGGGATAAACACCACAGGGGTGGAAGTTCTTCCTACATTTACCCCTTCAGCCTATGCTGGAAAACACAGCCTCTTCCGAACCATCACTCCAGACCCCATAGGGCTACTCACCATTTGTCTGATGAGGACACTTTCTCCCTACTTTTGTCTTACAACGGCTCGTGCAATGTCTCCTCACACTCCCCACTCAACATCCAAACTATACCCTCTGACCCATTAAGCGAGCCAATTGTTTACCTGAGATATGTGAACAAGAATAACATACTAGTGGTCGCTACCTCTCACCCAGAAGCATTAGCAACTAACTCTCACATCAAATCGAAGTTGCTCAGTTGCAGGTCAGCAGTGAAGCATGCAGCGGATATTTCTGACCTCATCCTCATCCCAGAATTGGACCTAACTGAAACCTGGCTTAATGACACCTCCTCTCCAATTCTGGACATCTTAGTCCCTCCTGAATATGACAACATCAGACTCGATAGACCTGTTAAAGTTGGGGGTGGTATTGCTTGCATCTGTCGCTCCATCTTCACTTTGAGACAGGTTCAAACTCCCATTATGTCCTCCTGTGAACACATAGATATTGAAATTGGATGCAATGGCAAGATAATCTGTTTGCTCCACACTATTTATCATCGCTCAGGGGACAATCTGCTCTTCATTGAGCAAATCATGGAGTCCATTGCCTCACACTCTGACCAACACCCCAACCATATCTTCCTCGGAGACTTTAACCTACATTGGAACTACACAAATGATCCCTTATTATGCTCCTTTAAAGCTTTCCTCTCCAACCTCAACTTCACCCAGGCTTGCAAGGGAACCACCCACAATAAGGGCTCCACCCTTGATCTAATCATAGCCAAAGATAAAAGCATACAACTGGATGACATCTCACCCTGCGACTGGTCGGATCACTACCAAATCTCTTCACATCCTAGAAAAGGTTATGGTCAGATATGGTCAACCGCTCACAACTAAACAGCTGACTCAAAATCTGAGAGACATTAAAACCAATGACCTAACGTCCATTAGCAATAATCTACTTCCACCACCCCCTAACATGTCGAACCTAGATGATCTTACGGATCATTACATCCACACCATGACAAATATCTTTGACTGAATAGCACCGAAGCAACTCAGAAGGATACTGATCAAACAGTCCAAACCCTGGTTTAATATTTCACTTAATGAGAATGTCGCAAACTAAGGCTTACGGAGAGACTTTGGTGAAACTTACCCTCCATCACAAACCTCAAATAGTGGAGGATGTCTAGAAGTACATATAACAAGAATATCCGTATGGCTAAAACTGATCACCTCAGGGCACAGCTTGACAGTACCAAAAACAGACCAAAAAAACTAATTGAAATCATCAATCAACAAGCTAAACATCCTTCCAACCAACTCTCTGCACCCAAGATCTCTTGCCCAAGTGGGGAGGACTTCTCAGCACACTTCACTGAATAGGCTAAAAAAATTGATCTTGAACTGCAACGTGCCTCACCTAATCTGCTGCCTCTGACTCCCATCTCATCATCATGTTGGCCAATGGTAGTGAGAGCACCTACTTCCTACCCAAACGCTTACCTTCCAAAAAACAATGCTTCCTGGAATTCCTGTCTCCTTCCAGATAAAGTGGAGCTGCTCCAATCTATGGCTTCTTTAAAACCTTCCAATCACTTCAATGATCCGCTACCGGACAAGATTTTCAAAGAACTCAAATTGGCTATTCTTCCACTTTGGTCCAGGATTATCCATGAATCTCTCACGCAAGGTAGGATTCCTGATTGCCTCAAGATGGGTCAAGTTACTCCCATCCCTAAAAAGCCAAATGCAGACTTAGCGGACCCTAACAATTTCCGTCCAATTACCAATATCATGACTGTGGCTAAATTGCTTGAGAAATGCGTTCACATTCAGCTTTGCAACCACATTGAAAAGTTTCAGCTCCTTGACCTTTACCAATCAGGTTTCAGAGCGGATCACAGTACTGAAACTGCCCTAACACACATTGTTGATGATGCCTTGAGATCTCTGGACCAGAATGTTTCCTGTCTACTGATCCTTCTTGATCTGTCTTCAGCGTTTGACACAATCAAACATGAAAACCTGATTGATCTGCTTCAAAAAAGAATGGGACTATCTGGCCCCGTCTTAATTTGGTTTGCCTCTTTCCTACAAAACAGAACACAAAGAAACAAAGTCAACCTCTCCCTTGCAACCAGTACCCCGGTCTCTATTGGATTGCCACAAGGCTCCACACTCTCCCCCACGCTTTTAAACCTTTTCATGGAACCACTATCTGAAATTCTGAACCACTTAGCATTCAATACTATATGTATGCCGATGTCACTCAACTGTATTTGAAACTTTCCTTGCCAGATGACATAAAAACTCTAAACTGTGCATTGCACAAACTCAACGATGGTTAACTCATAATCATCTTTTGCTAAACACTTTCAAGACAGAATTCCTCCTGATTGCCCCTTGCAACCACACTGCTCTCACTCAAGGCTAGTTCAAACAACTTACAGTCTTCAACTGCATCCCTCATGTTGTTGACTCTGCGAGATCCTTAGGCATAACTCTAGACAAATACCTGGATATGAAAGATCACATCAGAGCAACTACAAGGGGAGCCAATCATCAGCTCAGCATATTAAGGAAAATCAAACCATTCTTGCCCCCTGAGGATATTCAGTCTGCGCTCCAATCCCTAGTTATCTCAAGCTTGGAGTATGGGATGGTGACCCTGGCAGGGTTACCTAAAACTAGCCTGGCACCTCTAAGAGCCACTCTGAACTCTGCGGCCAGACTCACCACTGGTTCCAGGAAACATGACCACATCACACCTGACTTAATCCAACTAAACTGGTTGTCTATCGAAGCGAGGATCAGTTTCAGGATTGCCTGCTTGACGCATAAAGCTATTCACTCCAATACCCCCTTCTACCTGGCAAATAAACTTGAACTATCAGGTTTAAATTAGTCCCTAAGAAGCTCTAACACCCTACTGCTGAAACCCCCCAAATTCAAAAAGAAAAGAACCTACAATTGTACATTCTCTGGTCTTGCTCCAAGAATTTGGAACACTCTTCCACCCGAGATCAGATCTAACTCCTCTACCTCCTCATTCAAGAAACAAGTCAAATGGTTACTCATGAATGACCATCTACAGCAATAGGCCTGAATGCCAGCTTCACTAACTTTTATTTCCTGTTGACACTCTTTTATACATCTGTAAATAGGTTTTTAATCTGTTTCTCTCTTTTGCCTTGCCCTGTAGACTTGCTGCTCTTCTGGTTCTTTACATGTCCCACAAGATGGGCTGTTTACCTTTGTTCACTGTTGTAATTTGTGTCTTTTAAATGCTCCATATGACCTGTTGCTTCTCCTCATACCTCACAGGTCCCACAAAATGGGTTATTGTTTGTTCTTGCTTTTTTAAGTTACTTGGTGTTTGTACTCATGTTTTTTTCTTTTACCTCACCTCGCTTCCGTTCCTTTGTACAGCGCTCTGATACCCGTATGGGTCATGTTCGCGCTTTATAAAACTTTTCAAATAAATATATAAATCCAAAGTTTCACTGACCGAAAGATACTCATCAAGTACTTCGTTGGCACTACCCATACCATCACCGGTACCACTATGCATATTCACAATTTCTAAAGGTAGAGTTTTCAAAATGTTTCTATCTTCCGGTCCTAGATCAATAAAGCTTTCATCTTTTTAGACGTGAAAGTGTAGTCATCAATGGCCTCTAAATATGCTTAAAACGCTTCTCGCCATTGTTTCCAAAACATGGAGAAGTACCTGGAACAGACAAAAATGGTGGTGGGGCTGCAATTCTTTCCATGGTCATATTCAATATGCACAACGGCAATGGCACTAACTGCTGTGGGTGAGTTGCTCCCTCCAGAAGAATTCTGAAGTAAATTTGCATCTCACTTAAGAGCGAGTGTGTCAAGTAATAGACACAATATAAGTGTGCCTATCACCGTTTATGCAGGCAACAATACGATGTAGGTGTGACTGTCACCGGAAATGCAGGCAACTGTATTTAAGGTAAATTGAAAATGCTCTCACATAAAATACAATAGCCTTTGTTGGGACCGGGATTCTCAAACCAAGATGGCCACCAAACAAAACAGGATGTTCTTCAATTAATTCTTCTGCACTTTGCAAATCAATATGGCCGCACACCAATTGGAATGCTTCCCAACGAAACCAAATAGCCGCCGGACATGATACACATGTGCCACATTTCACAGGCTCAATGCGGTGGGCCGCACCAGGCCAGAGAGCACAACAGCAGATCGTGGTTGTGGGAAATGGCAATGCAGCAGCAAAATGAGTTCAATCATCAACGTCATCACTGTAGGCTGCCTGCTCCAGCAGTTTCATCACCAATTACGGCATTGCGCACTCCCTTCGACCCCTCACGCAAAATTACACCAATAGCTTCCAAAAGCAGGTGATGGTCCCACGATCGTTCACAGAGGGTCAAGCCCTGTGTCGATGGCGCTCATCTCCACTCAAAAGATGATGAAGCATCAAAGGTATAAGTGCAACTTTATTTAGTCCAACAATACCAGGCTCCAAGCAGCAAATGCTGTCCAAAAACCCACACCTAACCTCAGATTCAATCACCCCAAGATTCCACACATCACATTCCATCCAGCCCCCTACCCATCAGTACATCTTCATGTGTAAGGACTCTAATGAGGAAGATAAATGAGGAGGCAGTGAACAACTGTTTACCATCAATCTTCATTACTCTGTGTCCTAGCCTTTCATGTATCAGTTCTCTTTCTCATCGACCCTCCTGTTTGTCTCCTCTGAGAGTTTACCACAGGACCTGGGGATGTGTATGGTTGGTCCAGAGTGGTGATGGTGCTTGGTTTCTATGAGGTAGGGCCTTAGTGTCCTGCTAGTTTTATGGGCAAATGGAGCAGGCCAGAAAATATAAAAAGGGCACAATCCATAAGGTTGACCAAAGGAAAAAGACATCTCCCTGGTTATGAGTAGTGAGTTACCTGTCTCAATGTGAGGACTCAACTCAGGTATGTAAGGATTTTGAAGAGGAAGAAAAGGACTTAGAGTGACGAAGATTACCTGTAAGAATTCAGGTCATTCCTGACATAGTCTATATGGTTAGGGTTATGCTATTTCATGCAGATGTTTGAAGGTGTTAAACACGACCTAAATATTAAAATATTAGCAGCTAAAGGGCATACATTGCTATCCTTATTTCACTAATTGCACATAAATACTCCTAAAATAGAACTGGTCAGAGGATGCCAGTGTAATATACCACAGTGGTATTTACTGTTACAACTCATGAGACAGTGAACTGTCTCACTTTGAAGAGGATAGATGAAAGCCTCTCTGGAATTTCTGTTTAATCATATTTGTCACTCATTGATTAATGTATGTAATTCGACAAACCTGATGTGTGTGATGCTACAAACCTCAGTCTCTGAACCTTCATATTGTTTTTAAAGTAATAAGTCTGCTATGGTTCTTAATTGTGCTATCCATCAAATCCATCATACTGCAGACAGTAATGCACTTTGGTGTCCCCCAATAGAGAAATTTCAGCACATTCTGGACAAATATTGAGTTTTGAAAGCTTAAAGTGTGTTCATGTTCCTTTGATGGCATTTAAATTTGCTGATTTTTTAATAAAGAATTTGAGAAATACTAATAATTTAATAGTTTATCAGCACTGTTATTGGGTGCCATCTTCTGCCTATATGTTAAACTCAGCAGAACGGACATTATTCATTTAATGCCAGTGTTTTCGACCGAAAACTCGTATTATGGTCTAATGCATTAACAGTGTAAGAAATAGATAAAATACAGAGGGGCATCAAAATGTTAGCATTATTCTGTCAACCCCCTTGAGGGTCCAACCAACAAACATAGGGCCATATGTATCAAAATGTCCTTTTGCAATTCTCAAATAGCGATTTTTTGCGAATCGCTATTTGAGAATCGCAAAACGCTATGTATGTAGGATTTGCAATAAAGTTTGCGAATCCTTCATATTCCTTAATTGCGAATCGCAAATTGCGATTCGCATTTAAGGAATGCCTCCCCATTCATTCCTATGGGCCTAGAGGCCTATAGGAATGAATGGGAAGACATTCTCAATTTGCGATTAGCAATTAGAGAATCGCAAATTGAGAATGCAATTTCAAGGGTGCCAGGGTGTCAAAGGACACCCTGTTGCACCCTGAAATGTGCATGTGTGCACATGTGGCACACATACGTGCCCTAAGGGCATGTATGTGCGCCACATGGCACTTTAAAAATGCTAAATAGTGCATTTTGAAGTGAAATCGTAAGTTACCACCAACTTGAAGTTGGTGGTAATTTACGATTCCTTAAGCCCAAATCGCACTTTCTTTTGTGCTTCTTACATTGCATTTAAGGAATCGCAATTTGCGATTCCTTAAATGCAATCATAAATAGGGAATCGCAAAATTTGCGATTCCTTATTTTACAAGGGGTTTCAGTGTGATACATTGCACACTGCTAATTTGCGATCGCAAACGCCGACATTCTGCGAATTTCGGCGTTTGCGATCATAAATTAACTTCATACATATGGCCCATACTCTTGTAACAAAAATACTGATTTATTTCCCTCAAATCTGTGGTTTCACTTCACCAAAATCATGGGGAGAGCCGAAGTGTCCTAAGACTACACTGAACCCTGATGACCTCACAGGAAACGACAGACATGAACCAATTATTGAACCCAAGGAAGGGCCACGATAGGTTTGGTTAGCAAGCTTTGTGGTATTGTAATAAATTGAGAGTGATTGAAATCTGAAACCATCTTCTATTAAAACTAGCAACTGATAAAATTCTACTGACTTTTAAATAATTAGTACTTAAATGTCTGAAATCACTGATTTTGCAAACCAGTCCACAGGGATTGGAATGTGGGGGTAACCTCTGCTAATCCTAGTTACTTTCCTAAATGCCACCCGTTTGAGCTTCCAGCAACACTCTGCTCACATCACCACTTTGCAAGGGTTAACATTGAGTGAAAGGAACTTGACAAAGTAAGGTTTTATTTCTTTAAACAAAATAAAGTATCTAAGTGTGAATCTTTAGGATATGCAGTGAGAGCTCCTGATGTAAAGAACAGTTTTGTGGTCACAAAGCCCACAATTCGCAAAATCATATGCTCTGCGATCGCAAAATTGTGAGTGGTAACTAGTAAGGCCTAAAGTCGGAAAAGATTTTCTGCTTTGTAAACTATCTTTTGTGATTCGTTCTGAATAATAAGAAGGCAAAAGAGAAGGGGAGCATGAAAAGGCCACCCCCGCCCCATCTTTGGGATTGCAATGAAATGCATCAATGGTTTGTAATCACAATTGTGGACTTGAACCATTGTCGAGTTACTGACACCTACGTTAGGGTGATAACTGATTTGCAAAGGGGAAGGTGTGCTTGTGGGATATCTTCCTCTTTGAGATTCATGTCAGGCAGCTGCGTGGAGGAACCGGCAGTGGTCCAGGGGGTCACTGCATGCTCCCCCAATGTCTTACCAAACAGGAATCTTTTTTATTTTTCCAAGCAACATCTTTCCCACAATGGCTATGGGCTGTTTTGGGGTTTTTTTTTAATTAAAAAAAATCTCATTTGGAAAATTAAAAGCAGGGATAATAATCTGCTGTCCCCAATAGGCAATCATCGATTTAATCGCAGTGATTCGCAGAGGGGTGCAGATTGTGAGCTGCCTAAGTAATATGCATTTATAGCGGCATTTTGCGACCCTCTGGAAATGGGCAACTTGCAAGGTGACCTCATTGTACAAGGGTTGTATTGTAAATTGCATCCATGTTCTCAAACCAGTCGAATGCAATCTGCACATCGTGGATTGTGAACAGAGATTAGTGTGTCAGGCTTCAAGTTCATAAAAAAGAAAAGAAGTTAGCTCACTTTCAGCCAGTATATAAGGTCACCACTTACAATGCAAACTTTATAATCTTCCCAGTTTAATACTCCTCTTTGACGGTACAGCTTAACTCTGCCTATGGAGTCTCCTAAGCAAAGAGGGCCTTATTCCCAGCTTCCATATTGTCGTCAAACAAGATGTTGCTTCATTGTAAGATGTTTTTTAGAACTACTGGGACAAAACACACATAGTCGCACAACTATTATCAAACACTTTCCTTAACCAAACACCAGACCTAATAGGTCTGCTTGCTTTGTAGAGGGAAAGCACTTTGGGGATTTGTTACTGCAAAATAAAAATGAATGCTACTTAAGTGCTATGACATGGCAGCCGGGTGGATTACATTTTCACCAAAAGCGCTACCACCCAGTCAAAGAGAGTACTTTGGGTGACAATGCAGTAAGGGGTTGGCAGATGTGGTACATTTGTCAAAAAGTGTCTGGCGCCTGGTCCAACAACCACAGGGTTCCTCGGGCCCATTTTAGAGCTGGGGGGACTACGTGTTTTGTAACAGTAGAGCCAGCTGAGGCACTGACTTTAGAATGCCTGCAGTCCCCCCATCTCTATACAGTGGACCTGACAGATACCTTGTCCTGTTTATGGTGCGGCGGTGAACAATGGAATGTAAAGCATGGTGGATTAGGGTAGGGAAATCAGTCATTGGCCCTGGCCCACAGAGAGTAATAACCCCATGTATCAGGCCCGCTGAGTTCTTCTTTTTCAGAAACAAAGTACAGCTTTGGGGGTTTGATTTTGAAAACAAAAAGCAGATACCGAGCTGCGCAAAACTAGTCAGCGTCCTGCTCGGCATTAGTACTGACAATAGTCTAGAAACCATATCGGCAGAAGCACCTTTGACAAAGGGGACCCCACCAGGCTCATGAGAATCTATAAATAAGCGGAGAGATGAGATCCTCTGCCAGAGGTCAAGCCTCAGTTGTTCTGCAGGGTCACCCACCACAGTATACATGACCGCAGAACCCACCAACAGATGCACCAGCAGACTGGCAGGCGGTCCTAGTTTTTCAAGACAGCCTTTCACAGCTTGACACGTCAGGTTGTTCCATAAAAACACATCTTGACATTATTTGAGATGAAGTGCTTTTGGTAACTAGATTCCACTACTGTTTTTAGTTTTGTTTCTATTTCCCAATGTAGAAATACAAAATCCACTCTAGTTGGATTTAATGGTTTAGCACAGTCTGTTTCTTTTACACATATAGCTTGCGTTCGCACCTGCCACACAAATTACGCATCGAATATAAAGAGATGTTGTTGCTATGCCGTAATTGTTAATGAGTTTGACATTCACATTACCGCCTTGGTTTTTTTTCACTGTCGGATCGTGCCATAACATGCATGCAGTCAAACTTGCCATGGAAACAACTTCAGTTGTTTCGCACACTGCAAAACCTTACACTAAAAGGAAATAAAAGCAATCGGAAATTACCTTTTTGTCAAATATTCTCGACAGAAGATATAAAATTGATTTTTAGGCTTCATACAAATAGGTAAGCGCCATAAACATCACTAAAATAGTTTAAAGGTCCTGTAAAATACAAATAAACCTATCCATATATATTTTATTATGTATGCGGTAAGGGACAGGTTCAAAAAGTACAGCATAGCAAATATTTTATAGAAGTGCTTCTTAGGCACTCTTAATAAACACGGTAATAGCTTAAATTAACATCGACCATTTTATTAGCAATTGAAGAATTACAGCCAGAGCAAACTGGCATGGAACAATAGAGCTGATTATCTGGCTACACCCATGCTCCCTACAGTAACTGCATCAGTCTACATTATTATGGCCCAGATTTACAAACACTTTGTGTCGGGTTTTGTCAGTTTTCTAATGCAAAACCGACGCAAAGTGTTCAGGTGGGATTTATTATCCAACATAAACTGTGATTTGCGTTGGATAGTAAACCAAGTAACGCAAAGGTATGCAAAACACTGCCTTGTGTTACTTTGCGTCAAGGGTGCGTTCCCTGGGTGGTACATGAGCATTCCCACATAACCCCCCATGGGTTTTGATGCAAATCAGTATCTACAAAGAATTGTAGACTGAAATCTGTGCCAAAATCATACGCCTCCTCAAGGCAGGCACAAGGAGAAGACATTTTTTAATGTTATCCTTGTTTTTCCCATTTTGCATGTGTGCTACATTGTCCAGCACTCATACACAATGGGAAACTCATATAGCATAGCCTTTGTACTGGAAAATACACCTTCCAGTACAAAACCAACGCTTCAGACAATGCAGACACCCTTGCTCTAAAGCGCAAGGTTGTCTAAGTTGGGCGTGGCTGTGTAAAGTCTGCAAAATGGAGAAAGAGAAAGAGAGCAGAACAGGGCCACATCTTAGTAGATATGGAGCTGTTCTGCTCTCTCCCATTCACACAATGCAGTTCAGCAACTTCACTTGCTGTCCACAGCTCTGCAACGTCTTGGTAAAGCTGGGCCTTTGTTTACTTCCAAGTGCAAAGAATCCAGATGACCGCATTTTCCTCTCTGCTTTCTTATATTGCTTAACCTTTGATTTTAACGTCTGGGCTATTAATGCATGTGTGGACCTTCTGTAATACACATAGCACCAGTGCACACATAGCAGCAAGGGCATGCCCTCATTTGCCTGGGTACGTGGGCCCATGCACATGAGGGAAACACTTTGCCTCTGCGCCTACGCTGTATTATTGATGCAGGCAGAGAGACAAAATGCTGTCAGGAGGCGCACTGACTGTGCTCCACAAAAAGGTGGTGCACAGTCAGTGCACCCCCTGAGGGCAGCCCTGTGAAATGAGTAAATCTTTAACTAATGTGCTACCTCCAGTTTGCGACTGCCTTGGTGGTAGCACATTAATGATAATATGGTGCACTGCCCTAGTCTGTACTAGACGCACCTTGTTAAAGATGAGCTGTGGCACAGACCGGGGCAGCTTGCCCTCTCTATATTACAGCACCTGGTGTTGGGTGAGCACGTACCAGATCACGTATCCAACCCTAATGACAAGAATTTAACAAATATATTTGAGTAGAGAGGATAGAGAAAAATAACACTATCCTGCAATTACGATGGAAATGTTTCAGAGAGAATCGAATAAAGCAGAAAATACAAACAGAGAGAAGGGGAAGAGGGAGGTTATTGTCCAAGAAAATGTGTTTATATCAATAGAAAATGGTTTGGTGTCACGAGATAAGAACTAGTTTTTGATGTAAGCATGTTAGTGCAAGGCAACCTTGTATCACTTAGTGGATCCAGGGCTGCCTCAGAGGAGGCTGCTCTTCTGTGGAAGCAGCGGAGTATTATCCATTAGATCCATGAGAGAGCATGTGTAAAGGGTTCCTGTTTAAGATTTCATATTTGTCAATAAAGTTACAACTTGGTCACTAATCTTATATATGAGTCTTTGGCAGCTTGTTATTCTCAAGAGTTCTGTCAACCATTTGTCAAAAGTAGTGACAGTTGTTTGTCTCCAGTGTCATACTTTACATAGTTTGGCAGCTAACATAGATGTTGCTAGCCACCTATGACTTTGATTAGTAAGTTTCACTACAGAGGCCAATTGTGCAATAGACCTAACTGGGTTAGCGGAGAAACAATAAGCCCACTGGCTCTGGATACCTCTGACCAGATTTATCATCGGTGACTCTGAATGGATGAACAATTCCAAAGAATATGGGCAAAGTGGCAATCAGCTTGGGCACTTTTCCTGCACCTTGATTGATGAAGACCAGCCTTATGTAACTTCCAAGGTGTCCAGCACGAATCATGAATAAGTTAAAATACAGAAACTCTAGTTAGCGTCCCTAAGGAATCAGTCATGATCAGTCAAAAGTGTCATCCAATTTTCAGGGCTATATTTGCATCCCATGACCCTCTGCCAATGATGTCTAGGGATTTGCTCAAGTTGTTTTGGCGATAATCCATTAGTCATAGCACTATACAGACCAGATACCAAAAATAGCCCCGTAAAAGAAGATACTGCATGATGGGTGTGAGAAAGTGCCCTCTTTCTGCATGGTAGCCCCCACTTTTTGCTGAACTGCTGATGTGCTTTGACTGAGTGTGCCCTGGGATCCTGCCAATCAGGTACCCAGGGCCTATGTTCTTTCCTTAAAACTGCATTGAAAACAAAACCCAATTGGCATCTCTGGCCACAGGTCAGCCCCTGGTAAATGGTACCACAGGTACCCAGGGCACTATGACCAGGGAAGGCCTCTAAGGGCCGCAACACTTATTGTGCCACCCTTAGAGGTCCTGTACCTTTACACTCAGACACTGCCTTTGCAGGCTGGGTGTCTTGGTGCAGAACAAAGTGAAGAGTCGACATGGCACACATCCCTGTGTGCCATGCCTACAACCCACTGCCCTGGCATAGATCAGTCACCCCTCTAGCTGGGTGCCCTATACCAGTGGTGAGGGTACAGGTGTATGAGCTCTGTACCCCTACAGTGTCTAAGTCCATTCTTAGACATTGTAAGTGCAGTGCTGCCATTAAGAGTATATGGTGCTGGGAGCTTGTCATTACGAACTCCACAGCACCATAATGGCTACACTGAAAACTGAGAAGTTTGGTATCAAACTTTCAGCACATTAAACCCACACTGATCCAGTGTGGGATTTTAATGAAAAATGCACACAGTGGGGATCTTAGAGATGCCCCTTTCAGCTGCCACCACCAGACATGTTTCTGGAGCCCTGGGTCGAGAGCCTGCTGCTCTCGGGGGCCTGAAACAATGCACATCCTGGGACGAGGTGCCAAGCCTCCACCCCCAGGATGGGCAGGATCCACGAAGGGGAAGCTTCAAAGGCTTGCCGCCTTTGTGAGCTTCCCCAGGCCACTTGCTGCTTTCAGCAACTGGTCCCCACTGGTTCTGACCCCCACTTTGGGCGGGAGAACCGGCAGGAAAAACAAGTGAGGAAGAGAGGTGTGCCCACCTCTGCCAACTCAACCACTCAGGTGGGGGAGGCGAGGTGAATCACAACTCTCAGTCCCCGCCATCATGCAGATGGGGAGACACAGCCAACCAGGGAAAGGCTTATGCCCCCCTCTCACTGGAGGGTGGCATAATATGGGGTGTACCCACCCCAGGGAAGGGACCCATTCGTCCCAACCTTTTACCTGCCTGTAACGCCCCTAAATCTAGTATTTAGGGGCACCCCTGAACCTTGCTTCCTCAGACAAGCAACCAGACAAGAAGAAAAGAAGAAGGACTGAACAGCCATGCCAAAGCTAACAAGAGGAGGACGCCCACTGACTTGGCCCCAGCCCTACCGGCCTGTCCCCACCTCGAACCTGCTCCAGCGTAATCCCGGTGTGTCCTGCAGCCAGCAACTTCGAGAAACCCGGAGGACCTACCTGCCTTCCATCCCAAAGACTCTGTCTCCCGTGAACCCCGGATTTGTTCATCAACAGACTCCAGCTCCTCAAGGATCCGCAGGTCTGCACCACTCTGCACCCGACACCCCCGGCCCGAGTTCGAGTGGCCCAACACCAAGAGGAGGTCTACCCGGCAATCCTGACCCGAGATCTGGTGACCCCTGACCTGCCTCAAGCCTCCTTTCGACGCCTGCAGTCTCAAACCGGAAGGTCCCCCCAACCGCGACCAGGAGCTGGTAAGAAGATCCCACCCTAAAGGGCACCCCTGCACCCGACACCCCACTGCCTTGGGTGGCCCAACCGATGGT
The DNA here is from genome assembly GCA_963921515.1 of Calotriton arnoldi. Classification (NCBI taxonomy): domain Eukaryota; kingdom Metazoa; phylum Chordata; class Amphibia; order Caudata; family Salamandridae; genus Calotriton; species Calotriton arnoldi. The sequence continues at coordinate 1,961,080 of CAWUFW010002456.1, read as the reverse complement.
GCCTAACCAACCCCCAGCATCCCAACTTACCTCTCTAAGTGGTGGTCGCACCCAGAAGACCTTCAACCCAGAGCCTGCAGTGTGTTTGCAAACTGGAGACTCCACATTGAAAGCTTCAGGGCGCCCGACGCCAAAACAGCACGCTGCACCCGGCCGCCCCAGTGCCACTGAGGGTGCACCTTTTGTGCTGGCCCAAACCCCCCTTTGCCCTGAGCTTAAATCCAGGAGCTTTGCTCCCACAACCCAGTGGCCTGCTCGTCAGCAGCCACCAACCGGAGGCCCCCTATCCCCCATTTGATAACATTGGGCCTCAGCACTCTGCACCTGGCCGCCCTAGTGCCACTGAGGGTGTAACAAGAGTGCGTCCTTGACCCTGGGGGACCCCTGAGTGTAACCCCAGAATACTAACTCCCACTACAAAGTAGTTACCTGTTAACCGATAACACTATTTTCCTCCGTAGGATAACATTGACTGTTTTTCTTTGAAAAGTTTCTAAGTGTGGAGTTGGAAAATCTATGAAAACCTTTTAAAATTGTACTAAATAACAAAAACGCTTTTACTCACCTGTTTACAGGAAATTTCCCAGTGCAGTATCCAGGTATACTGTACTGTGTGAGAAAAGTAATATGCAAAGTAATCTACTGGTCATTTTACTAAAAAGCCTACACAAAGTATATTACTGTATTTCCAAAGCATTGCATTTTCAGTAACAATACTGTAATCAAAACAAAGTGCATATACAAGTGCAATCCAAACTGTGTTACAACTGCATTACTACTGTAAAGTATTTATTGCTTACCTGTGCCAGGCTTGCTTGGTTCTAGAAAATAAAATAACCAAAAGAATATTTTTATACAAAAACAATTGGTCTGAAGTTCAGTCTTTGAGTGTGTGAATTCATTTGCTGACTGAGTGTGTACAACAAATGCTTAACACTGTCCTCTGATAAAGCCTTACTGCTCGACCACACTACCACAAATAGAGAGTGAGGTGCTATCTACTTTACCTATGCCTACCTTTTGGGTTCCACTGGAATCTGTGCACACTATACCTCACTTTGGTATAGTATATACAGAGCCAGCTTCCTACAATGGGGAATTAGGAGGTTTATCAGGGATGGGTCAGAATCCACCTCAGACAGTTTCAGAGCTGGAAGAACTCTAAAGTGTGAGGATTCAGACAAGAATCTGCCTGCAGTGTCAGAAAGTGTTTAAGTTCACCGTTAACAATTATCTTGCCCATTGCACTGCTAAAGTCTTGACCAATGCCTACCTTAGCAATTGTTCAGAAGTCGTAACACCACTCCACACTGTCAAGGGCTTTTTTGGCATTTAGTAAAAGTGCAAATGCTCTTTGTAGAAGGTAATTAGTGCTCCACATATTATGTGAAAAGGTCCTCAGGTTATTCCGGGGCACCCAAACAGGGACACACCTAACTTGAGATTCATGGATCAGGGGTGGAATTACTTTGTGCATTCAAGAACTTGGGCTGGGATTTAGAAAAATGAACTTTAATGAGTAATATGGGTCTAAAACTATAACAGATGAAAGGGGCTCTTTCCATCTAGAGGGATACGGAGTACAATAGCCATATTTCAAATTGGACCTAGGGAGACACTGATCTCTGCTTCCTAAAAGGCTGCATGTAACAACGGGACTAAGGTCACTTTTCATGTTTTATAAAATTCTCATGAGGACCAATTCTCACCATGGTATCCGCAAGTGGGGAGGTCAGTGATGACCTGGGATGTTTCCTCTTCCATAATTTTTACCTCTAGAAGGGCTCTAACATCAGAGCTCAAGACTGGTAGGTGTAGAGCCCAAAGAAAATGGTCTTCATCAGCCTGCTAGTCAGAACTTTCACTATTATACAGATGGTCTAAATTAGAGTGTAATGGACAGTGAACTCCACTGCAAACACTACTGTTTACCCTGTCCACCAAACTCTCAATCTGTCAGCTCATTTAGAGATGGCCAGACCATCAATAGAACCCCTATTAGCTCCATCGGTGGAAAGCTTCCCCCGTAGGCCCATCAAAGTAGGGTCTATCAGAGGAAGGGCATTACATCACCCAACCTACCTATTAAGGGTAGTGAAATGTCCTTTTTCATAGTCCCTTACTGCCAGACAAATCCTGCAGATGAGGGGCAGAAAAAACAAATAACGGACCCAGCCCCAGGGTGTACTGATCCTTAGTGTTTTCTTTCAGAAACAATCTCCTGCTTTGGGAGGTAGTTTTATAAAAAGACCAAAAAGGTTTAAACGTTTGGTGAGTGGCCGTCAAAACCAGCGTTGGCAATCCAGCTAATTGTTTGTACCAGAGGTAATGTCCTTTGCCACCCTTACAAATGGTGTACCATTCAACAATGACTAAATCAGACCATGAGTCTTATAACAAGAGGCAATGGTTTAATCAATCTCAAACTGATGTGTAAGGATACGTCCATCCAGGCCAAGTAGAGTTGACATGTATCTTTGTAATTCTCTTTGGGGAAACTTACTGCCAGGATTGTCCCCACATTTCCCCATTCCTAATTTCAAAGGGGGTATTTTCTAAAGCCTGTGAAAACATGAAATTGAGTGAATGTTTCATTGTTTATAAGTGGGGTCTAGTAGCTGAGGAAGGGTCTGCAATATGCTGTAGTGTTAGGGCCATGATATTGCGTTCTAGGTTACCTTGCTTGTCGCTAGCTTTTTGTTTAGCAGCAGCAGAGTTATAAGAAGCCCCTCCAGGTCACTTTCCACACTGTGCATACAATTTGGGCTCAGGAAACATAGCGTACATTTTCAGCATAAAAAAACATACATATGTGAGATCTGAGGATTTCTTTATTTGTGGATGTTCTTTAACTCATAGTGCTCATGTGCCATTGAATAGTCAGAGGAATTACATGACCTAGGTCTAGAACCAACAACATAGGGAAATTGTTGGTGATCCCCCTTCCATGATATCATCCTAACATCTCTTTATATAGTATGTTGCAAGAATAAATAATTGATAAAGGATGTGTCGTGTGGACATGAGCTGTATGTAAACCCTTTTCAGTTGTGTGTAAAAGATGCCAGACATCAAGTTGTCATGATCAGACATTACATCAGATAGCATTGCATTTTACCAGCCGTTATTTATGTCAGGTCCACCAGTCATACCTTGAAAGGAATCCATAAGTGCCAGTCTCTGTCCACAATATGTTTTTCAGAACTGAACAAATTAAATAGTCTTTAGATGCCTCAGCAAACCTATTGTTTATTTGACTTCGGTGCATACACCACTCCTACTGCCAAGATTCTGTCTAATGTTTTACATTTCGAAAAGGCATAATGCCCTTCAGGGTCAGTCCAGTCCTTTAAGACTTTGTGGAAGAGGGTCTTCCTAACAAGTGTGGCTATGCCACACTTCTTGGGACTAGCAGTGGATGGGGCATAGTCTCTCTGCAAGTTTACTGTGTGGCTGCTATTCAATAAACCACCTATAACATCTTGAATTTGTTAGACTCTGTTTCTGCAAATGTGACTCCTGAATAATAGCTATGTCTGAGTAATTAGTGTCTGCAAATGTGGCTCTTGAATAAGTGCTATGTCTGAGTGATTAGTGTCAAAGTACTGGAGGATTTCCTTCTGTTTGACATAGTGTGACATGCCATTGACATTCAGGGGCATTATCCTTATGGATCAAGGGCCTGGACTACAGTATGTTTAAAAGGGTGTGCACTGGTGTTTAAGGTATTAGCGGTCGGTGTCCCCTGTAAGGAAAGTGGACAATGAATGTAATTACAGCACCAGTAACTGTCAAGCAAGTATACGGTACCAGATACTGGCCACCCAAATGTTATCGAGTGATGCAGTTCATTAGATGGCAATATCCCACCAAGAGGAGGCTTGGAGAGATAGTAGTAAACTAGAAATGTAACATCAATAGGTTATAACAATACCAATGGCCTCATTTAGGGATAACAGAGGGGTTAGACAGCTCTAGGGAGTTAGAGGACTAGGGAATTGATAGCTCTATGTAAAGGGGGAATAAATAAAACCCTGTGGGGAGTACTTTAGGCGGGTGACCAACTCTAGAGGTGCAGGATTGCACCCACATAGTAAGATGGCTTCTTCAGTGTGATACATTTGCCAGAGAAGGCACATCAACACCATTGGCGGGCCCCCATGGTGTAGGATGATGAAGAGTGCACTGAAGGGGGGGGGGGGCACTCCACTGCAGGTATAGGTCTTCAATGTCAGTAAGTGGCTGCAATGTTAGTGGTTTCCATCAGTCAGAGTTCACTCTGTAGGGGGGGTAGAGGGCATATGCAAGTCTGCCCATAGGGAGGACTACTATAATTCTTGTCCTTAGGCCTGAGAAGAGAAGAACTGTATAAGGCCCATGGGGCTTAGGCTCAATGTTCCCTCTCTTTTTTTGTTTGTTTTTGCAGTGTTTGTGTGCACACTTTTCTGAGCTGTGTGTGCAACTAAGTTGTAACAGGAGTCACTATATGAGTGAGCGTGCTACCTCTCAAAAAGGCGAAATGCAACACCTCTTTCATTTTTGGATGAAATGGGAGGAGGGGTACATGACTGAAAGCAGTTGGGGGCAAGCAACAAAATGGACAGCAGGAAGAGGATTTGGGGGGCAAGTAACAGCACAGACATTGGGAGGTAGCAAGCAACAACACAGACAGTTGGATGAAGGTGGGTGAGGGCAAGCTGCAACATTGAAAATGTGCAGGAGGGGCAAGCAACAACACAGACAGCAGGAGGAGGAGGAGAAGTGCATGAGGGAGCCAGATGAAAAAGACACACTCTGGTAGAGTGCTTAAACCTGTAGAAAAAAGTGCCACCTAATAAAATGAGCAGTAGAAGAATAATGTAATGCATCAACACTCCAGGGATGGGACCAACAAATGAAGAGGAAGGAAACCTACTGCAGCTCACCAATAAGATGCAAGCAAACATGAGGGTCAATGAAGCAACAAATAGTAAGTAATAGGTAGCCTCCAAGCCCACTGTATATAAAACAAAAGATATTGCATACGCTGTCTTAGGCAAGACCTAAAAAAGAGCAGCATTTTTTGGTGGTCATATAAAGTGCTCCAAGGCCCTTGGACCAGGTTTGCGCTATGCAAAATTGCGGAAAGTAAATTGTTTCCAGGTGTGTTAGCTCAAATGGATCAAATCCTATAAACCAAGATCACAACACCTTGACTGCACATGGTCCTTAAATGAAAATCCGACTTTCAGCATATTAATGCGATCTACAGGAATTGAAAACGGTGGCCATTGAAGGCAGAAAGGGCTAACAAGAACAAGGGTCAAATATGCAAAGGCATTTTGTGTTCACAAAAGGTCTGATTTGCAATATCAGGCTGTTTGCGACCTTAACAAATGCTTTTTGCTATGTAACAAACCCTGATTGTAACACATTACAGAATCGCATTTTGGATTTGTGACTAAATACCAAATCAGTATTTGTAAGTGGTGTATTTAGGGCGTCCCTTCCAAATACCAATTCGGAACGGGATGCAACAATGTTTTGCTACTGAAACTAGGCTGCAAAACATTAATATTTTACAGACTACACAAATGTCATGGTAACCACTTCCCCTTTGTGAATGTTGACAAAACAGTTTTTTTAGAGTATGCGGTGGTCACCTCTCTACTCTTGAAAAAACGTTGCTTAAACTTTTCTTTTATTGTTTTTTTTTAAACACATCCCCTTTTTCTTAAAGGAAAAGGGGCTGCACTAAAAAAAAAAATGATTGCTGTATTTAAAATCAATCACAGTCAATGTGATCAGTTGACCCCAACAGGCCACTATCCCTGTGATGGCTGTGCATCATAATGGGTTGCATTTTGTGACCTACCGTATTATTATCCATGGGGTAGGATGAATTGCAACACACTACGATTTGTTTTTTTGCGAACCGACCTATCAGTGTATAGGTCGGTTCACAAAATACCACGCTGGTCGCAAAAATACTGGCCACAAATTACGACCAGTATTTTGCGACAAGTGCTTCATACATAACCCTGGGCGTAGTTCGCGTAGTAGAGCTACGCGTAGCTATGCGAAGTGCACTTCGCACTACGCAAGCTACGCGAACTGCGTAGTGCACTGTGCAAAATGCTGTTCACACTGATTGCACAGTGCCGGATGCTTGTCCGCACTGTGCAATCAGTGCAAACCGCATCTTGCACAGTGCAAGCGGTCGTATTCTGCCGCTCGAGTAGATTTCTACTCGGCGGCAGCTTCTCAACGCGGACTGGTAGTTTCTCATCACGAGCGGTTGCGAGCATACGCGACCACTCGCAATGAGAAACCTGACCTCCCCGCGTTGAGAATCTCGCCGGGAGGTTTATTTTTCACGCTCGCGATCGGCAACTTGATGTTGCTGATCGCGAACGAGGAAAAAGTCTCACCGGGATGTCATTTTGCTTGCTCGCGGTCGCCAACTTGACGTTGTGGACCGCGAGCAAGCAAAAAATGACCGCTACGCTACGCGTGTTTGCACTGGGCTACGTGCAATTCGCGTAGTGCGAAGTAGCGCAAACTTCGCAAACTACGCGAGCGTAGCGTAGTACTTCACCCAGGGTTATTCATACATCTGGACCAAGATAGTTAGTAAAAGTACTTTTCGGTATACTTTTACTGCCATCACTTGTGCCTGGTGCAGTGCATTAGAAGCGTTTAGAACAACAATCCACATTTTATTACGACAAGCTTTCGCGGCCCACCTAGCTTTAATGGATATGAGGTGGGCGATTTTTTTATGTAACTATATCAAGGTGGATTAGCGCATTGTCATTTACAGACAGCACATTTCCATTGCAATTGTCACTAAATTTGCACAGACATACAATTATAATTTGTATTGCACACAAATGATAATGTGTGGAAATTGGATTTTAGCGAATATTTATTATTTGTGCATCACTGAATAAAGGCTCTTTATTTGTTCTGATCCTATTAAAATCTTTGTTTCAATCACACTTCAGAATGATACAGAAATGTGCTTCATTTTGCTTTCCTAACTGTTGAACTGTATAACTGTTGAACTTATACAGTTTATTTACAGGTATTCACATTTTGTTGAGTGTTCCAAAAAAATGACATCCTACAGCCCTATCTTTTTTCACACTTCATGTACTACAGCAAGACTGACACATAATTCACTTTACTTTTCTTTCTCCAACTGCAAAGTGAGAGGAGTTTGTAAACATCAGTCCTGTGTTAAACAACATAAGTAGCAGAAGATATAGCCTGAATTTTGACCTATGTGTTTAAAGCCCCCAGCAAACGTGACAAGAATGGAATCTTTATTTATAGCTTGACCATATCACCATAAATCAAGGTTTGAGAAGAACCGCTCAAGAGCTAAAATTAAAGGAATGTGTCATAAGCCACCTACCTGAATCCTAGATAATTCCAATGGGGTGGCGATGCCAGTCTCCACATCCTCCCGAGATTTGCCCTCGGTTTACAGGAGGAGACACTGCTCTAGTGCCAAATCCCAGGAGGAAGGGGGTTGGTACGGAGAGAGAGCGTGTAAAGTCGAAGATGCTGCTGCTCGTTTACTCACCAGCAATACTGCAGCAGGCATTCACACCAGTCTGATGAATGGTACCGGCAGATATGGTACCTATAAACAAATAATAAGGCTTTAGTCTAGTATTAACTCTATCTCTTAAGGTATCACCTCACGAAAGCCTTTCAAATCTCAACCAATCTTTAGTTTTGTTGTTGTTTTGTTTTCAAACAAATTGTCCTTAGAAGCCCCTTCATCAACATTCTCACAACTGTAGCGAGTATGATTTCAGCATCAAAACCACAAGCAAATTTGGATGGGGTTAGCTTCACTGAGAACCTCTCTGGCAGAGCCCTGCCAACAGTATATACAAGTTTGAACAAAAACACTAGTTACCTTTGTTTGCAGCACGATGTTGCAACTGAGCTCAGCGCGTAGTAAAATCAAGTCTGTTAATGCGTCTCTGCTTTTCTTTTTGTTCTTTTTTCCATCCAGGTGCAAGACCAATGCAGGATGTTCTTTGCAGTGAGGTCAAAGTTGGAGGATCAAGGGAGCTGGCAGGACAGAGTCCTGAAAGCCAGCAAACAGGTAAGTGGTAGGCGAAGAGGCTAAGCGAAGGGAGGAGGAGTGTGGGCAGTATTTAAATAAGACTTCTTTAGAATGTTCATAAAGGTCACATTCTAATTGTTTGTAACAAGGAACAGGTGCAGATTACTTGATGAGCCAGCCTTCTAGAAGGTGCTTTAGAATGTTCACAAAGGTGACGTTCTAATTGCTTATAGCAAGGAACAGGTGCAGATGATTAATTTGATGAGGCTGTCTTCTAGAAGGTGTTTTAGAATGTTCACAAAGGTTGCGTTCTATTTGCTTATAGCAAGGAACAGGTGCAGATGATTAATTTGATAAGCCTGTCTTCTAGAAGGTGATTTAGAATGTTCACAAAGGTAGCGTTCTAATTGCTTATAGCAAGGAACAGGTGCAGGGGATTAATTTGATGAGGGCTTTCTTCTGGAAGGTTCACATTGAGGTCATCTATGCCAGTTGCTTGATGCTTATTCTGGTGGATTTTCTGGATGTTTCCGTGGTACCTGAAACCTGACCTTGCATATGCATGTTAAAACATTTGTAAAAGCTATTAAGCTTTTTCAAACAAACCGCGGAACACCAGCTGCAGCTAGCTATTACCAACAGCTTGTAATATGGTCAAAAGTCAGGATACAAGACGTCTGTTTATTCATAAGTGTTGGGAGGAATGATATGAGCATGCCGGTATATTGTGATAGTCAAGAGAGGTGAGCTGTGGCAGGAATCCTGACAGAATACCTGTAAACTGTAGTGTAGAAAGGTAGAAACAGAATATAGAAAAAAGTCACTCTTTGTAATGTGTTTATACTTTTGATTTACAGTGCTCTGCTTATTCAATTCTAGTCTTATCTGTAGTACAAAAGAGAAATGCCACAACAGTAGCAGCCCACAGTACTCCAATGGGGTCAAATATGGACAATTGTGCTGTGCTTTAATTAAAGTGAGCCAGTTACCTGTGCCCAGTGTTCTGTTTATTGCTGGTGCCCAGGTCTTTATTGGTTTTCAGAAGCATTCTGATTTTCAGATGCCTGTAAAGAGTTCTCCTGATGATCAGTAGAAGGACCTGTTGCAGCGCAAGCATGGCAAAGATTTGTATTATGCGCTTACTCTCTCTTCACTACTCTAACCGCACTGGGCCCTTTACTATTAAACAGTCTGCAGCAATTCCATTTGCCACAGAGGCAATGATCCTCTAATGAATCTTTCTCCACCGATAGGAGTGGTGGAAATTAGGGTAACCAAACACCACATTAGCTGACCAATGAGGACCATAAATTGACAGCCATCCCACAAATTTGAGATCAAGTTTAGGTACATCACTCTCAGGGCTATACTATAGAAATAAAGAATTTAAATGGGAAGACCCAACCTTTTAAAGAAGTTAAGTCGCATTAGGGTTATGCAGACCAAAAGCTCTGCTATGGCTACACAGAGCAAAAGAGGCAGAACTTGGTGTTCAGTAAAGGCTCGCTGATTTTCCCTACAACGCATTTAAATCATTTGTAAATTAGCACAATTTCAATAGAAGAATCCACAAGACTCAATAATAGGCTCAGACAGATTTTAAACCATTTAGGCTAGGCTTTAAAAGACAGGTTTCTCCAGAAATAAAGCAGTTTACAGAGGTACAGAGTCCCACAACCATTGAAGGCAGAAGGATTGTTCAGTTGTCTAATAGCTCAAAATCCTAAGAAGACGGGAAAAGGGTTCAGGTTTAGAGTCAATTAAGGGCGAGTTCATTAGCATAGGCAAAAGAAATTAGAAATAAATTGATTCGGCAAAGAAAGTTAGTCAATCTGCTACCAACTGTAGCATTCAGCAAAGCAGTCCAAAAGTAAAAGGATGGTTTTTAAAGACCATCAAAAATTGATCAGCATAGTGTCCTCTCACAAACGGAAAAGAAAAAGTATGGCGTTCGTTTCAAGAAGCAAAATGAAATGGCTTATTGTTGCCCCTCCTTTGGGGTTTCTTCTTTTATAAAGTCTCTGTAAAAGTTCCAATGATGTAGCATCTCACCATCGGAAGACAGTCATATGCTCACATTCACATAATGTCATCTAGGACATAGCAACTGTGAGATGCTTTCTCATACTAGTCATGAGAAACAAGAGATTCGATAGTCCACGTAGGCGGTGAAAAATAAATGCAAAGTTGCCATTTATAGCAACAGCTGAAATCCTGTTCCCACAGCAATAGTGCTCTGTGAACATTGAAGAAATATTCAGGAACATCGAAAGTTACACTTGAACTGAATAAATACAACATTTTACTTGCTTTTATAGACCCATTGTATTAGGTCAAGGAACATGTCATCATCAGAGACATGACATTTGGAAAAGAAACCTTTAAATTGGCATGTCACATTTTATATGAAATAAACTCTAAAAACGGTAGAAATGTCCTACTACCACAAATTTTCTCAATCTTCATATGAGTGTATTATTTACTAGGTTCATACTAGAAACCAGACTCGTCCTCGGCATCCCATGACAAGACCACATCACCCAGCACCTAAGAGACGTCCACTGGCTCCCCATCGAAAAGAGAGTGACCTTCAAGCTGCTCACTCATGCCTACAAATCCCTCCACAACACCGGACCCCAACACCTCAATGAAAGAATCTCCTTCCATGCCCCCAAGAGAAACCTCCACTCTTCCGAACTTGCCCTGGCCGAAATCCCTCACATCCGGAGAGCCAGAATGGGAGGAAGAGCCTTCTCCTACATCGCTGCCAAGACCTGAAACAAACTACCCCTCAGCATCAGATGAACCCCCACACTGTAAGCATTCAGGAAGAGCCTCAAGACCTGGCTCTTCAGATGACTCGGAGATGTCTGATATCCCCCCCCAGCGCCTTGAGATCCTCACGGGTGAGTAGTGTGCTTTACAAATCCCTGATTGATTGATTGATTGACTATAAAATGGGTTTCCCATTTTTCGTTAACTGTACAATTTCTAATATTATTAGGCAAAGTTTTAAGTTTGGACCGTATTTCGACAAATTTTTTCACCAACTTTTCTACATGATGCTTTCTAATGGAAAGCAACAGAACCACCAGGCCACTCTATTAATATATAAAACATTAATTCATCAGTAGCACTAATAAACAACATTTACATATGTATTTCTCATTAGTGCAACTCATTTATATGTTTTAGTATTTGTATGTGTTTTCGTCATCAGTGCAACTCATTTATATGTATTAGTATTACTTTGTATGTGTTTTCTTCATCTTTCATTCAACAAATACAGGAACACATAAGGCAAACAAAACCGTCATTCAGTTGCACTGGAGATCTTTTAGCTGTGATCTAGATTTGCTTCTGTCTCTGTGCAGGGATTCTAAAATCTTATGTAGACTTTCCATATCAGATGGCCACCTGTGATGTGTAAGGGAGATCATCAGACCCCTTTTGGGGAGTTACAAAACAGACAAGGGGTACTAGGTTCCAACTGTGGTGGTTAAGGTCGTTGCCAGTGAGGATCAGGGGTCCTTCCTACTTTGGCTTTGTAAAACATGCCAAGTACAAGAATCTCAGGGTAACAAGGGAAATCAGTCACATACTTTTCAGGAAGGAAGTATAGGAGACAAGAGCTGAGATTTCAACAATCAACCAAAAGATGTACGGCATGCTTTGGAGTTTGGCAGACAAGATACTTCATCGCAAACATGACTAAGTCCCTAGCCTGCCAAACCCTTGGTCCCACCTGTCTCATTTAGAGATGTATAGATTTTAAGTATTCTGTCGAAGGAGCCCCTATTGTCTTTGTTAGTGGAATACTTCCTCTGACGGCCAAACGGAGTAGGAGCCGTCAGAGGAAGATCAGTACACCATCTGCCCTATTCTGTGTGGTTAATGTGATTTTTTTTCCCTGTCTGTCGCCACCAGGGAAAACCTGGCAGTGAGGGACAGGACAAAAAGAATAATGATCCACACACCTTGGTAGAAAACTCCAAGGGTTTGAGGTTCATTAGTATTTTGTTTTTCAGAAACAAACTCCCATTTTAGGAGTTTGTTTCTGAAAAACATACACTTTGTAAAAGTTTGGTGGACTGCCATCAAAACTAACAGCGGTGGTCCACCAAAACCTTTGTACACTGAATGGAACTGCAGTGACAGCACTTCCTTGCAATGTACTGCGATGACTGCTAGGCCATTGGTCACATCTAAATTTGGAAGAAATGTCCAGCCCAGTGCTCATTTTTTGGAAAAGCAAGTACTTTATTCACATACCCAAACTAAATGTCGCATAATCTGACTAGATTAGTGAATACAACATTGTATTCCTGGCTACACTCTCAATAAGTGTTATGCCCCATGTGCTCTAGCATTCTCTCTCCACCAGACTGATGATAGTAGCCACAGTCCCCAGTATACTGTTGCAGAGACTTGAATTAAGCACTGATTATGTCACTGTTACCCCCACATGTTTAGATGAAAACTCAGTAAAATTGTTTTTTCACCAGGTTTAGTCAAGTATTTGTGCTTGATTTCTTCAGACAAAAATAGAAGCATGGAATGAGACTATAATAAAGACAGTCCAAATCTTTTTTAAGCATTAAGGGTGACTGACGCTGAAAGAGATTTATAACTATTTGATTTACTTGAAAAGTTTAAGATCCGTCTTGTATTATCTAAAATAAATCTCCCTTGTCAAACCTTGATTGTTTCTGCTTTAGTAAATCTGGTAAACAGGGATCCAAACAATGAGTAATGAAGGTCACAAACATTTTGTAATCAGTATTGACAAGCAAAATTGGGCTATAGATTTTTAAAAATCTAGGGTTTCTGCCATTATTGGGAACTAAGCAAATTAAAGCCTCTTGGAAAGTCCCTAGGGCTAATCCTGCACTGGAAAAATAATGATATAAATCATGTAATTTAGGTATTAAAATATGGAATAAATCTAAACAGGATTCGATAGAGATGCCATCCGGGTATGGTGCACTGTCCTTTTTAATAAAGTTAATTGCTTTGCTAATTTCCACATCTGAAATGTTGGTTTGAGAGTTAAACATCGTCACTTAGGTCTGAATTAACTGAGGTCAAATAATCCAAACTATGGAGGTCATTACGATGGCGGGCGGAGAAAGTCCGCCCGCCACCGCAGCGGAATGCGTGACCGTCCGCAAGGAGTGCGGCGGTCCCGCACCCGATATTATGATGCCACCACCACCGTGGCGGTGGCAAGCCCTATTCACATTGTGGCGGGCGGTGCTCACCGCACCGCCCGCCACAATGCTGTGAATGTACGTCGTGCATTTGCATGCACAACGTGACAGGCACCGCGCGGTGCCTGCCACCTTGTGCATACAAATGCCGGGGGTACCACAGGTACCCCCCATGTGCACCCCCCACCCCCCCAACATCCTGGGGGCCCGCAACAGGCCCCCAAATGCAAAGACCGTATGCCTTTCCATGGCGGCAACGCCGCCATGGAAAGGCTGATCTCCACTGGCATCATAATATGGATGGCGGTGTCTTGGAGACACCGTCACCATATTATCCCTGTTTTCCGCCGGTCGACAACTCGACCGGCGGAAAAGCGGCGGACGAGCGGCGGACGGTCTTCCCGTCCGCCGCGGACCCCCCAGCCATCATAATATGGCGGGGGTCTTTGCTTTACGGATGGCGGGCGGATCGCCCCGCCGGGCTGGCGGTGACTACCGCCGGCCCGGCGGGGGCAATCCGCCCGCCATCGTAATGACCCCCCATGTCCATTCTTAGGTAATGATGCAGGAGTACAAAGAGTTTTACAGTGTTGGGCAAATTCATCTAAGATATCTCCGTCTTTAAAAATGGTATTCTTATCAATTTTTAAAATATAGGAAATTTTAGGAGATTCTTTTTCAATTTTTAGGGATTTTGGCAATAGTTGACCTGCCTTATTCTGTCCTCCATAATATCTTGCTCTAGATTTAAGAAAATGTATGTAGAAGTATTTTCTGGGGATAACTTATTAAATTGGAACTTGGTGCTAACTAATTCATCTAGGCAAGGTTTAGATTTATATGAAAAATGTCAAAGTCCTATTCTTTTAACATCATGGATTATAATATGTAGTTTCACATGTTGTGATTTCTGTCTCTTTGACACATAGGAAATAATGAAATCTCAAACTGTTGCCTTACAAGAATCTCATAAATTTGCTTGGTGATATCAGCAGTACTACTAAAAGTAAAATATTTCCTGCAAAAGAGCATTGTTAAACATCCATCATTTATTTCCAATTGGGCCGTGTAACTGATCAAGATCCATGACAGGACATCAATATGCCATATATCAATATGGTTCCAATTTCTTTATTCTTTTAAAATTTTTGTTAATTTCTTGGTAACAAATACATCATCAATTCTAGATTGAAAATTTTGAACAGGAAAGAAAAATATATATTGTCATAAAGTGGGATTACAAAATTGCCAGGCATCAATTAGTGGCCTCTGGGCTACAGCATTATTGTTGCATTTTATTTGAGATATAATTAACTATGGAATTTCTATATAGAAATAGATCAGATATTTTATTACAGTCACTTCCAAAAATAAGATTATCTTCCAAGTACATCATAATTCTTTTGTCACTTTTATGCCAGGAGGAATTATTAACCTGAGTTGGATCATATGGATGAATTATAAATAATATAACACTTTTAATGATCAATTTGACCATTACCCACCTCCCTTCAGTATTACTCTCTTGAGAAACCTTAAAAAACAATTTTTTCATCAAGGGGCTAATCACATAAGATTATGACACCATTTTGTTTTGTGACACTAATGAAAAGAATTTATTACCCAACAAATATTTTCTGAGTTGTATTATTTTCAATTCCACAAAATGTGTCTCCTGCAATAATGTGATTTTGCTTTAAGCTTGGAGAGATGTGGCAATACTCTTTACAGCGAGAAGATTTGCTAACAGAAAACCTGCAAGGGAGAAGAAAGAAATTGTGCTAACATCAGGAATTCTTGAACTCCTTTGTAAAAGTTCTACTAATGAATGAATGTTTATCTAATATGAATTCTAGATGTTTCCATTGCCTCTTCTCTGCAGTCGTCAAGAAACTTCCTCAGCTTGGCTGGATGCTTATAGTCATTGCTTTTTCCTATATGTAACTTTGAAGGGACATAAGTGAAAGAGGCTAAATGTGGCGTTCAGAGCCCCGAGATCTGGATGCATATGTTTGTTTGTTTTTTGTTTTTTTCCAGTGCGGTGTGTCCCCGCACTGGAAAACCATCCTCCGGAAGGGGGCCAAGACAAGGAGCTAAGCAGAAAAAAGTTGTGCACAGGACTAAAAGCTGGAAAAGCCAGGTTTTCCAGAAAATGTTTTCCGAAGGCTCTGCTCGAATAGAGATAGGTAGTGAGTTTCAATTTTTGGCTGCCAAGTATCCGAACGATCGCGCACCCATTCTTTGGACTTTAGGAACCATGACCAGATGGGCTCCGGTTGATCTAAGATGGCGGGCCGGATGATGAGGAATGAGAAGATGATGGAGATAGCTGCGGCCTTTTCCCTGCAAGCTCCGATGACAATAGCATAGGGCTTTAAAGAGTATTCTTTTTCCAACTGGTAGCCAATGTAAAGTGTCTAGGGCTTTAGTAAAAGAGGCTCTTCTAGGCAGATTGAGGACCAACCATGCAGCCGCATTCTGGATGCGCTGCAGCTTGTAGACACATTTTTTTGCAGCTCCAAGGTACAAAATATTACCATAATCCAGCTGGGATGTTACGAGGGCATGAACCAAGGTTTTTCTAGCCGATAAAGGGAGAATATCCAAGGTTTTTCTCAGCATTTTAAGGATTCTGAAGCATTTCCCCATGGCCTTCTTAATATGTGTCTCAAAGGAGAGTTCGGAGTCCAACCAGACTCCAAGATTTTTAGTTTCCTCCTTCGGAATAGGAGTGGGGCCCAGAATCTGGGGCCACCCTGCTGAGGACCAGATGGAGGGGGTCCTCCCCACGATCAGCACCTCGATCTTGCTGCCATTCAATTTAAGGCAGTTACAAGTCATCCAGGTGGCAAGGTCGCTCAAACAGGAAGAAAACTGGTTAGCAGATTCTTCCGAGTTATGGAATAAGGTGACAATCAGTTGCGTGTCATCCGCATATGAAACAATGGTGACATTGCGTTTTTCAACAATCCCTGCCAAGGGTCCAATATAGAGATTAAAAAGAGTTGGGCTCAGAATTGAGCCCTGTGGGACCCCTTGTGAGAGTTGGATACTTTTCGAAATATGTGGACGCAACGCAACTTGAAAGCTGCGCTCTTGGAGGAAGGAAGTCATCCATTTTAGGGCTAATCCCTCTATCACACATGACCGGAGTCTTTGAAGGAGCAGGTTGTGGGAAGCCATGTCAAAGGCTGCGCTAAGGTCGAGTAAGACCAAAGCTGCATTGAAAAACTGCATTTCTTATATCAGCTATAGATTTTTCAACATCTTGTTTAATTTATCCCTGCACCATAAAACCTGTTTTCTTTGCATAGGCAGCCATTAGACCTTTAAACAAGACTGTATATTCAAGAAAAAGGATGTAGACATCTCTGGGGCTTATTATGTGAGTAAGAAAAAAAGGTTTTGTCCTAGTCTGTGCACCCTTTGGACACTGAAAGAAACTATTTATGACATATTTAAAACCTTCGATAAGAAGGATGGAAAGAAAGTAACAGGTTTAGACCCCTCTGAACCTTCTGGTATGCCATAGATCCAGAGATAATTACATCTATTGTGATTTTTTAAATCCTCTACTCCCATTTCCATTTACGTTTAGATATGCACAATTTTTGCTGTGGAGTTTTGAGGGTCACTTACTCATTGCTCAGCTTCATTTGCTGTTTTGTCCTTAGGAGACCATTCATCAGCTAGATTTTGTAATCACTTGTTGGTCTCTTTGATGCATTATCTCAGAGTCCTGATTTCCTCTAAAAGCATTTCCATTGATAAGGGGGTGGTTGCCTTAACTGATGAAGGCATTTGTAGAGCTACCAAAATTGTTAGAGGAATTAGATGTGAGAGCATCTGGTGTATATCGATGATGACATTAATTTTGGTAACAATGATGAAGTATTATCAGTTTGTTTGGCAGATACAATTTATTACATAATTCCAAGAAGTGTAGAACTTTTCTCTAAAAGCAAAGATGTCACAAAGGGTTTGGGTAAATTGGCAGTGCTGTTTAATTTTAGTATCCTAGTTTTACCCATGCACAAGCAGATCAATTAAATATATGAAGAGGAAATTCACAGACCTATACATACAGTTTAAAATGTCAGCAAAATGCACTTTCACCAAGCATTGCTGCCACTGTCAAAAGCATTGAAAACTTAAAGAGGCCCAGGTATGTGAGGTAATATGAGGTGGTTTCCCTTAAAAGCAAGCAAGGACTAGTTCTTCCAAAGAAGTAGTATTTGTTGTGAGAGTTAATATGATAGTCCTCCCTTTGTGGTTCAACTCATGCCAGAGATATATGCATCTCTCATTTTTTATCTGCATCATCTCTTTCATTATTTAGGAAAGCTGAAAGTTCTTTTTAAGATACTTCTATTTGATGCACTGATGACTCAGCGAGGAATAAAGTGCACTGCCAATTATAAATTTTTCTCCTTTTGGATTTCTTTGCATTGTTGCTGGATGACCTGGGAAATGGAGATGCAGGTTTAAGGCAGGCCCATGATAGAAGAATGGGACATAGGGGCCTTGTGTACTACAATGGCCAATGGGCATTTTCTTGTACTGTAGTATGGCAATGTAGGTTTAGGGTTACATTTACCCATTTGTCTTAATTTTTGTTTCTAAATTATATATTTTTTTTATTGTTTCACTGCTGCTGTCTTTGGGAAGCTATGGCCATGTGAATCTGGCTAACTTTTTTGCCACAATTAGGGAATTTCTTTACAATCCTTTTGTGGTTTGTTGGTGGTGGAGGATCACAAAGGCAGAAAACCATTTCCCTTTATCCTGCATACCTCCTATATTGCCATAGGTTGTCTGTTGTTTTGTCACGTGTGTGTGTGTGTGTGTGTGTGTATGCGTATATGCAGCTGTTAGGAATGCCATTAGGCCCTGTTTGAAGATCACAGATACTCTGGGTGATTTTACTGATTTTTCATCTAAATGTAAAGCTGTTTTGTTAAAAGCCTAATAGTAGTCTGTAGGTCATGGATATTAATAAATGTAACATGTGTCAAGTCTCCTTGTTGTTGTCTTTTGAGATTATGATCCTTTATGGGGACTGCAGATATTATTGTCAGTTTTAACTTAATTTCACTGTCTCAGGACTGATGTCCTGGTGTTCCTGGTGTTGGTGGGGGGGGAGTCTGTTGATGGTCCTAGGTTTCATGCCAAATGTATGCTACTTTAGTGCAATTCTTTTTCTGCAAGTGTTTTCCCCTTATCCTTCAAACCATCTAATTCCTTATTAAGTATGTCTACCATTTCCCATTTTGTAAAACCCCTACATGTGCATGTGTGAGACAGGGAGAGAATAAGAGAGAGGGAAAAAGCTAAAGAGAGAAATAGTTCAATAATGTCCATATAATGTAGCCTGCAAAACTGGATGTCATGCAGTGTTGCTGCTCAGCAGTTATCGTCCTAGTGTTAAAAAAAAAAGGGAAACAGCCAAGATTCAAAATGCTTCAATTTATTTGTTAAACTCTACTGTAAAAATGATTGGTGGAGTCGTTCTTGACAGATTATTGCTTTGGACCTCAGAAGCAATCATGCTATCTGAGGTACAGTGTGAGTCAGGACTGCTCTGGGAAAACTGGAACAATGTCTTAACCTGCATTTGCTGATAACCAAATCTAAAGTTGCAATGCACAGTTCCCTTTACTTGGCCTCTGTGGATTTTTACAGCAAGTTCGATAGTGTCAACAGGTTGAAGTTGTGGGAAATTTTACTATCAGTGAGTCTGGATGGGGTGACTGGTGGAATTCCTGTGCACTCTCCACGGTGAGTGAGAATTTGGGGAAGGTGGGGAATGCACTGATCCTTTTTTATTGATGTGTGGCATTCGCCAGGGCTGTGTTTTAGTGCCAATTCTGTTTTTGTTATATTCTAATGGCCTTAGCACTACTCTAATTAAGAAAGGTTTGACTACTGGCTGGGGCATGCCAGTAGTCAAAAATAAGCCTGTTCCATCCATATACACTGATGCCCTGAAGGCAATTACCACAATATTATGAGAATAATAAAGGATCTTTGTGGTGTCAGCTAATAAGAGAAAAAGATTAATAAGGATAAAAAATATTTCCCACACAGTGGGCATTCATAAATGAGAAGGTACAAGAATTCTGACCTACCCTTGAAGACCTACCCTTGAAATGTATTGTGTTGTAATTAATTTCCACCATCAACAAAGTTCACAGTTAGAGGCCACATAACATGTCAGGAGGAACACAAAATTCAAAATCATCCACATAAGTCCCTGCTGAGATAGCGATACCAATGGGACATCCAGGAGTTGGAAACTGTCATTATAGGCTAAGCAATCTGTATTTTTCTGTTTTGAATTTGCCTCTGACTTTAGCTTTTTTAATGTAAGTGAAGAATCATTTTGATAGTTCACAATTTCAAAAGGAATCTCAATTTAGCGTGTAGCTTTGAAAAACCTGAATTGGCTTAACAGGACCTTTTGGACTTCCTCTTAGTCTACTCCTGGTTTACACCATCAGACAGTAAATTCTATTTTATTGACTGACCTGAGGTCAAAGGTTGTCACGTATGCCCGTATCACATGGTTGTATTGCTGCCAACTCAGCACCATGAGGCGGTTTAGCTTGAAGTCACCAATGAATAAACACATCCAAGAACCCTGTCCTGTTATGCTCCTGCCCTCCCACAGATCCCAAGGATGCCGAGGAAGCCAACCACAGGTTTGAGGAGATCATACTGATACACTGTCCGTGTACGCAGGAGGCCGTGAGAGTCTGCAGCGGGTTGTCGGATTGTTGGGCTCACATTGTTTCTGAAGTCATTCAGGATGTTGGGGAAGGTAGTCAAAGGCCACTGTAGGTTTGGAATAGGGGAGGCTGATAGGATCAGAGTGCCAGAGGGTGCCCTAGGGCTGATTTGCCATTGTATTTATTCTCTGCAGCGAGCCGAGGAGAGAAACATGCAGCAGAGCAGTACAGCAGGGCACAGCCCTTGAGCACACTTTCCCCTCACGGTCTTTGGAGTGCCCTAATGCATAGAGGGAGCCGTAGCAGTGAACCCCTTCCTCTGCCTTGGGCTTAAAAGCACTTTTAGGTTAGGTATTTAAGTATTTAAAGGAAAAGCTTTCATAGTGTGTTGAAGTGCTGGTCATTGCAGGGGCTTCCATGGACTCCCATTGATTCTTAATGGCTGTGTGATGGCTGTATGTTACATGGAAAAGACAAGTGGGGCAGCTCTGTTTGTGTCTCTGCCACCATACCAACTGAGCCATTTGTGCCTTTATCGGCAGATATGGCTTAAGTGGAGACAGAAGACATGACAGGCTGAAGAGACACACCAAGGTACAGCATGTGCTGCTTGCAAAGCAGTATTGCAATACTGAAGCATTAGCAAAACATCAGCACACCTGTGACTTGTGAGCAGTTGTGTGCACCCAATCATGAACAACCTGTGCGTGGAGGCGGTGGCGGTTGTCAGTAACTTAATGGCAGGTGAGTAGAGCTCTGATGCATTGTGTTTTTTTTTATTATTGATAATATGGTTAAGCGTGAGATCCCAGGGGTTTGAGACACCCAACCACCATGGAGGGCTTCTGTAGAGGTAATCCCGAAAGAAACTGAGATAACGCAGAGATGCTTATCGCTGACTCTGGAATCCTCTATTCCTACTGGACAGAACCAGTTGCTAGTGCCTGTTGGCCACAATTTTCCAGTGGTAGCTCAACTTCCTGATTTACCCAACTTTAATTTAACCCCTGATCCATTGTCTCACTTGTTGCCATAATCTCCTGTTTCTACCCTGGGCCTGCTTGTAAACGAAAAAGGAGACCCTCAAGAGAGCGGAAACCTCAGCATCCCTGGTCTCTATCAAACAAGGGTCACCCTTTGACCTGACAGACCTTTAATTTGTGCCAAATTAAAGATGCTTTTGGCTGACAGCCTCAAACCAATAACTGACTGCTTGGATGTTATTGACTCTGTCCTTGCGAAGTTGGCTGCTAATTCAATTAATCCCTTCAGTTTTTTTGGGTTTTTTTTTACGGAGTTTTATATAGAGCGAACTTGACCCGAAGGTATCAGGTATCAGAGCGCTTTACATAGCACCAGTTGCGTTACATGAGGACACATTCATTTTTTGTTAGGCACGGGGAGATTAAGTGATTAGCCCAGAATCACAGGATGTTCAGCGTTATTGCCGAGACTCGAACCCGGTTCCCCAGATTCGAGGTCGACCGCCCTAGCCGTTAGGTCAACTCCTCTCCCCTTCAGTTTGGTACTAGGCAATAATAACACTGCTATTAACACTGAGCACACTGCCAATTTGAGCGCCATAACTGCCCCAACCACCCAGTCTATCCAAGACACTCAAGTCCAAGGACCCAGGGTACCACTGTGTTCAAATGATCCTTGTTTATCTCTACCATATTTACCATTTGATGCAGTGGGGGCCCTGATCAAGATCCATTATACTCTTGGGCACCTTATTTAATGAATGCCCCCTCATGAGATCTGGGCAGGTCACAACACTGCAGCACCCTCCCGAATGTACCCCTTATGTTATTGTGTTAGAGTCCATTCCCCCTCCTCTGCCTTGAAAATAGAAGATGAGAAGGGCCTAAAGAATAGGGTCATCCACTGGTTAAATAAGAATGTAAGATGTGATGAGGATTTATTTGGTGAGATTGTCTTAGTGAGAAGAGTGGGCTGGGAGAGTTACTGCCAGAAGAAAGGCAGAGGTGACTGTGTAGTGATTAATTTCAGGAGCCCAGAAATTGGCAAGTGTTTGTTGTGTCATATGAATTATCTTATTTCATTGCTGGGGAGAAACCACGCTCATCCCCTTCACTTTTTATTTACAAGAAACTTTACCCAGGGCGAATATGGCACATACAATGTTCCTACTGTGAATATTTTTTCTTCTCTGGCTGGTATTATAGATATTAATTGACTTAGTAACTGTAAAATAGATCACAGCATAACCCATGAGGTACTGGGGGGGTTGGGAATGCATCCGAAGATCCCATTTGTAGTGCTAATTCCATTTCCCCAAGAGAGGATGAAACACGTGGGGGTCTCAAAATTCTATCCTGGAATATTGCTGGGGCTAGATCAAAGTTATCCAATATGGACTGGCTACATTTCATTAGAGTTATGACATAGTATGCTGTCAGGATATGTAGATGCTGAAAAATCTTACAATTGATGTTTTTGCTTCTTTCTGCTCCCCAGCTCTACGGTCGCCAGCGGGGAGAGCTAAAGATGGACTAGCATTTCTCATTTCCGTGAAATTAACTAGCCCGAAGGTTAAAGTCATTGAGAGTACCCCATGGTATCAAATGTTCCACTGTGTATGTTCTAATCACTGTGATTTTTTACTGATTAATTACTACTATAATATCTTTAACACCAGACCTACCGAAGTTGCGGACTAATTTGATGATTCTTCAACTAACCTTGTGGAGGCCCTAGGCTCTCAAATGTGTATTATATGGGTGGGGGATTTTAATACCTTGTCATGTAAATTCTCCGATCAAAAGGTATGTGGTCTGACAAACCCTAGCCAGGAGGAGTTATTATACTTTAATCACTCTCTTACGGGGATGTACTCAGCAAAATACTTTTAAAATACAATTTGATAATGGCGCAAGAAATGGATTCCTCCACAACCCAAACAATACCCACATTTAAAGGCCATGGTTCTGCTAGCACAATTGATTTCATTTTAATATCTAGAGACCTGATACCCATGTTCGTAGAATTTAAGGTAATTGCACATTGTTCGAGTGACCATAGCCCATTGTGCATAGTTATGGATTTTGATTTTATTGTGACTTATGACTGACCCTCGAATAGATCCATTATGTTTTCAAACAATAAAGTTATGTCCATCAGCTGGGATCATGTAGACCTAGACTGTTTTTTGAGTATACTGATCAAAGGCAATGCCCTGGCTTTGGAGCCTGATTGTCTCATGTAGAGGATGTGAGTACTATCTTGGAAGGCTTCTCCTTACTGTATCAGCGTATCTCGGGCATGCTGGTACAAAAAATGGGGCAACAGCTTCTCCTCCTCGTAGGTGGTTTGACAAGGCATGCTCAGCACATAACTCCCTGCTAAAAGCTTTGAAAGTGTCTCCTAGGTGCGCTATTGATGTAAGGAGAGCCCACCAGGCATATAAAATAGAGTTGAGAAGCTAGGAAAGAAGAAATCAGACATAAGGCTGGGGCTGATTTGATAGAGGCAAGGAATGCAAAGCACAGAAGGAGCTTTTGGGCAGTTGTGAACACGCCTTTTAAAAAAAAGAAACTGCGAGGAACCCAAACTTGTAGGTCACGTTAGTGTGGATACCTGGGCGGACCACTTAGGTCAGTGTTTCACGTTGCCGAGGAAAATGCACAATTAGAGGAGGGTGTTTCCCCCGTTGTGGAAATGGTATCTGCTTGCGTTTTTAGCCAGTCACTCAGTCTTAGTGAGGTATTAGATGCCATTAACAAAATCGTCCCTGGGAAAGCCACTGGACCTGATGGGGTCCTGACCAATATTTTTAAGGTCAATGTGGATTTATGTGTGCCTTTATTGACAAATGTGTTCTGTGCAGTAATTGTTGGCCCAATCCCGTATACCTGGAACAGGGCCAACTTTAGCGCTGGTGGTGCCCAGTGAGACACTGTTTGTTGGTGCCTCCCAATGACCACCTCCACCACAGATTCCCTCACTACCACTCTTTAACAGTGCCGCTAAAGTCTCCATAACCACCCTCTCTCTAATGCATTTAATAGGTTTATAGTGCCACTTATAAAAGTGAACAGTGTCAGAGCACTTTACATCACACACACATTACACAGAGGCAATCAATCATACGTGTGTAAATCAGTGTATAGGAAATGTTACATAAGACAGAGGATTACAAGGTGTAGGAGTTACATGTCATCCATACTGGAAGGCAGCATAGTTAGAGTGCTTGGTCTGGAGAAGCCCAAACTCAGGATTTAAAACGTAACACCATAGTTGGGGGTTCTCTTTAATAAAAAGAATTAGTGATTTGATTTATTAGTTTATTGTATAGTTCGTTAAAACCATAACAATGTTAAATAAGACAACATCCTTCACTTGAAAATTTAAAAGCAATTTAACATTTTTTTTTCAAAATAAAAATCGTCATGGAATTTATAAAAAAGCAACGAATATAAAAGTCACTGTTTAACAAGTCAACTTCACTCTTACTTTCTTGTTTTACTCGCTGAGCATGCTAAAATACCAATAAAGTGCATTTGTGATAAAAGTAATCATTTGCGGTGTCAGTCTAATTATTTACTTCCAACCTGGCTATGAGTTACATCTGTAAGTCTCTTAGGGCCAGATGTAGGTGGCCAAATAGCGAGCGCTAACGCTGAAATTAGCAGAATTTCAGCGTTTGCGATCGCTATTTGGCAGCGAGCAATGTAGGTAAGTTGAAACCTACTAGCAAAATAAGGAATCGCAAAATTGCGATTCCTTATTTTGCTCTTCCATTTAAGGAATCGCAAATTGCGATTCCTTAAATGCAATGTAAGTAGCACAAAAGAAAGTGCACTTTAGCCTTAAGGAATCGCTAATTACCACCAACTTATAGTTGGTGGTAATTAGCGATTTCCTTTAAAAAAGCACTTTTTTGCTTTTTTTTAAGTGCCATGTGGCACACATTCATGCCCTTAGGGCATGTATGTGCGCCACATGTGCACACATGCACATTTCAGGGGTGCAACAGGGTGTCCTTTTGGAACCCTGGCACCCTTGAAATTGCGCCCGCAATTTGGGAGTGCCTCTTGGTGACTCGCAAATTTGCGGGAGCAATTCCTATTCATTCCTATGGGCCTCTTGGCCCATGGGAATGAATGGGAAGGTATTCCTTAATTGCGAATCGCAATTTACGATTCACAATTAAGGAATATTAAGGAATCGCTAAAAATATTGCGATTCCTACCTACATGGCATTTTGCGATTCCTTAATAGCGATTCCCTAAAAATCGCTATTACGGAATCGCAAACATGCATTTACCTACATCTGGCCCCTAGTCCCTTTAATAAAAAGAATTGTTTTCTACCCAAACGAACCCTTTTTGCAACATTAGAATAATGAAAGACTGGGGAAAAAAATCATAACGCTCTAATATATTCCTTGCAGTTTGCACCCCACTCTTTGATAACAGTTAATAGCTCACTTTTCTATTTTAGGATTTTAACCTATAAACTGCCAGTATAAACTGGTATTTAGTGAATCTGTTACCTATTTCTATTTATTTGCTGCGGCAAAGGAATTGTAACTTTATCCATTCATAATATTTTATTGCTCTTTATTTTCCCTTACTGTTTTTATCGATTTTAAAGTGTCCTTAAATTAGTCATGGATTTAGCTATGGACCACTGCACTGAACTATTGCTGTTAGATTGTATGAAGTCATCTTTCAGTGGGTTTGACTAATTAGATTTTTCGCCTTTCTATTTTTGTATTGCTTGCAATTGTGTATATAATTAATTCTATTTATTTGTTGTGGTAAAAAGAATATTGTATCCTATAATCTACTCTCATTGTGACACTTGTTCTTTTTTTTGTTATTTATATTAACTGAATGTTGCACTTATCTATTTGCTGCTACGTCGAAGGACGCTCAGTTATCGCTATATAAGCACTTTCTATCTTCTTTTTCAAGATATTCCCCCTGTCGATTTTATGGCTGTGATCTTATCTGATACAAAATAGTACTTTTATGTAATGCTACTACATTTCTTATTCTATGGTAAAGGTCTCTATTTGCTCAATGTAAATGTTATTTTATGGTGTGATTTTCTTGTAATCTTTTAAGTGGACCTCTTTTATGAGTTCATATCTTAATAAATAAATTGAATTGAATTGAGCAAGTAACATAATGCTCTCTCTCTAACAAAAGCAGTAGCCCACTGAGATATCCTCATAAATACAGTTCTGTGATCTGCATGGTACATGTCCTTTGCAGCAGGCATATCAACCCTCAGCGCTACCTTATGATGAGTCAAAACTTCCACTAGACAACACCCCACTCTCACTACAGGAAGAACATTAATCACCAGAGATATCTTGACATTTTTATTGTGGCCTGCAAATTACTGGTGGCCAGGAACATGGCAGCAGGTGCTGTTGGCACTTTAATATACTTGCAGTGGCACCAGTCGCACTGCCCTTGAGCCGACCCTGACCTGGAAAGATGCAATCGTTGTCCCCATATTTAAAAAGGGGGAGAGAAGCCATCCCTCTTGTTACTATACCATATCTTTACTCGATATTTCCTCTAAAATATTGGGTCAATTGCATTGTCTAGAATGGAGAAATGGGCAGAGGACAATAACACCATTTCAGATGTTCAATATGGTTTTAGTCGGGGTATGGTGGTGACTGAGCAGTGCCATATTCTATCCTTGATTTTTGGGAAGCATGTGAAGGCTAGGGATGGTGGCATTCACATGGCCTTAATAGACCTCTCTTGTGCCTTTGACACTAAACTGTGCCAATTTATGGGACCTGCTAAGATCTATGGGGGTTGAACAAGCGCTGCTTGATCTTCTTTGTCACTTGCACTGGGGAGATGGAGACTGTATCTCACACATCAAATCTTTCCGGTGGGGGGCAAGGATGTATTTTCGTCCTTTTCCTCTTTTTACTTTATATAAATGACCTGGATGACTATTTAATGATTTGTGGCAGGGATATGCCCCAGATTGGAGAGCAAGCCATTCCAATCCTATTATATGTAGATGATGCTGTTCTCATTGCAAGTACAGCAAATGGGTTACAGATTTTTGGGGATGAGTTTGCCTCCTTTTTGAACTTGCTTTACCTAAAGGTAAATATGTCTAAGTCTTACACCTTGCGTTCAGGTCCTAGAAAAACCAAGGTTAAAACACATGTGATAGAGTCTGAATTGATAAAAAAGGGTTACAAATGTTAACTCTCTGGGTATCCTCTTCAATGAGGAGATAAAGTGGCCCTATCTATCAGGTCTATTCAGTTCCAGGGAGTGGTTGATGCAGTCTTCAGATTTGCACCCAGACTCCGACACAGACCTTTGAAACATATTCATTTTTATAAGGCCAAATGTTCTGCCGTGGTCTTATATGGAGCAGGCATCTGGGCTATGGATTCCATTCACAGTAAAGGTGGCTAACAAAGTGTGACACCAGATTGGCAGTTACTACAAACCAATGTACAGGAGATGCCTATAGTCACATTTCAGCTCTCAATGTGTTTAATTAGCCCAACTTTAGCAAAATAAACACTGCACGATCCGCATGTGCACAAATAGGATGTATATCAAAAATGTTGTTGCCAAGAAAAAAATGACAGAGGAGCCTAGGCTAAATGATGGGTGGTGCTGCCAAACATCCTGGGCCCGCAAATCTACCTAAAATACCTGCTTAAACATTTCTTGTACGGGTCACCTGGATATCTCACCTAAGCACACCTGACGAGATGCTTATCAGGTGAACGCACAACAAAACATTTAGGGGCATATTATCAAGCGGCAGCGATAATTATCGCTGGCCGCTGTTAGCGCGAGGAATCCTATCGCCGGCTATCGCTGGAAATTATCGCCATGCTAGCGCTGTATTAACAACGCTTAGCGCAAAGGCGATAATTTTCCAGAGATAGCGATGTTTTCCATGGAACATCGCTGGTTTTCCAGCGATGTCCCAT
The DNA here is from genome assembly GCA_963921515.1 of Calotriton arnoldi. Taxonomy (NCBI): domain Eukaryota; kingdom Metazoa; phylum Chordata; class Amphibia; order Caudata; family Salamandridae; genus Calotriton; species Calotriton arnoldi. Next base: position 1,933,117 of record CAWUFW010002456.1, on the reverse strand, counting down.
GGAAAACGGCGATATCCTTGGTGATAGGGCCTGTGGTCTTAGCCACACAATCCACCCCCCATGTTAGGTATGCCTTAGTCAGGAATTTAGCAGACGTTAAATTCCTGCGTTAAGGCATACTTAACGCGATTGAAAATATCGCTAACCCACGTTGTTGATATGGCGATACCTGGGTTAGCGATATTTCCCCATGTTGTTTTCACAGGCACGCCCCCTTTGCATCTCATTAGCGATGCGATGGGAGGCGTGCAGAAAACGGACGCTAATGCAGGAATCACGCGCTAGCGTGTCCTTGTTAATTAGGCGATAGAATTATCGCCGCTTTTCGTCCGAAAACGGACGCTAAAGCGGCGATAATTCATTAACGCCGCCTTGATAATATGCCCCTTAGGAAGTATAAAAGAGAGAACTGATTGGTGATGAAGTTAGAAATCTCTCCACATATGAAAAAAGTTCTTGCGTTGAAAAAAGTCCCGATTCATTTTCCATTCATTTCATTCTTTGCTTAGGTGGAGACTTCATGACAAATGTAGGAGATGATTAGGTCCCCCCAGGACAGGCTATTTTTGGACTATCTCAGTCCTTTGAGGAGGAAAACGGGCCAAATATAGTGTAAACACTCTCCCCATTGAAACCTTATTATACCACGACAATTTAATATTGTTTCGAGACCCAATTTACCGATCGTGTAATCATACAAATAACATTTTTCATTGTAAATTATATCGTTAAGTGCACTTAGTGTGTCTTACTTTCTATAAATTCTATGAATAAATGGAAACTGATTTTCTCTATCTAAATATACGCTGCAAAGTTAGAACCCTCTGACTCATAAACACCTATGTAGTGGGATATTTGTGTGTGCCACTGTTACCACAGAATGTTTAGTTGCATTCTATCTTTATTGGGTGAATTGCCACTTTTTGCATTTTTAGGTGTTAGAAGTACTTTTGGAATTCCCAACTTTCTCTATGAGCATATGCATAAATTGATATAATCAAAAATGGCAATAGTTATAGCCTTGATAAAGCCCATTGGATAATTCCCTGGGCGAAACACGTCACCTTATTCTTTTCCATTTAGGATAATTATTTCCATAGGCTCCTTCCTTATCTTTCGTGGCACTAAATTACCAGTAATATTTTGCCACGATGAAAGTCTGACGTTTTTTGTTTCTTCTAAACTCTAGTGAGTGTGTTTGGGCTGGCACAGCTTCCTATATTTCTCATTTTGACTGGGAATAAATTCCACTCTCAGCGGTTGTTTTGAGCATCCTCTCCAAGAATTCTTAAGCAGTTCTGTCAAGAAAATGTAGATACCTCATTGCATTATTCTACAAAGAACTATTGCTATATTTATTTTCCTTATTTTAAATTGCAATTGGCTTTGCCCTAAAATACTGTTTACATGTTATTTTGTGACCGTAGCATTCTCAACAAAAGCCACAAATATGAAATAATATAAATGCAAGATCTGTTCAGAGTCTGTGCCTAGAGTCTATGCTTAAAAAGCTCTGCCTGTAACAGAATATAAATAGCAATGACTTTTGTGGGCATATAACCTAAACATGATTTCTATATCTTAAATGCCCATTATTGTGCATGTCACTTAGAATAGTGTGCATTCTCTTTGGACTTGCACAGCGGGGATGGGAGCAGGTATAGTCTGAAGGCTCTACTTGTGACCGACTGCTGCTGCACATGGTTGTGCGCAGCATTGGTAGTTCACATGGAGGTTAGAGCAGTTCCTGGTTGAAGACCTTTTGCTGGGTTAACTTCTACTGTGCACAGGTGGGCACACAAGAGCTTGAGAGGAGGGGCTAGATGAGACCCTGTGGTTAAGTCTCTTTGCATACGGCAGAAAGCCTTGCACAGCTGCGGCTGAATGCATAGGAGGTGGATTTAGGCTACCAGCCAGGCCCTATGCCCTCCAACTGTGTATGGCTAAAGGCCATGCATTGTGTGAGAGAGCACATGGGGTGCATTGAGGGTGGATGCACATACAATTTGGCTATAGGGACATTACAAAGGGAAAAGGGAGAGCACAGGATGCAGAAAGGGAGAGTAGGGTGTAAATGTATGTGCCACTTATGGAATATATACAGCACAAGGAGAAGCCGTGTATTCTTCGGACAAATCACACAAGGAGCACGCACACAAACCTGAGACAATATGGGCATCAGCAGTGCAAGACCTGCACACAGATACTGTTTGTAGCGGTCTAGTCTCCCACCGCTCACCAGCCCCGGGGCCTGACCCGGAACGACCACCACACAGTGTATCACCTTCTGGCCAGGCGTGGCCAGAAGGCTTAAATAAACGGGCCAGAGTCGCTCGGGACTTCCGGCCCGGCAGAGTGCACAAGCAGCATTGTTGTCCGCCTCCTTTATTTCTCGCCACCACCCAGGGCCCTAGCGTACACAGGCAAGCCCACGCTACACTGGCGACGAGGGTGGGCCTGCCGCCTGCAGCCGCCACGATCCCGCACCAGCCTGCGCTACTGAGGAGCCCAGCGGCACGACGCGCGCATCGGCGCCCACTTGCCTGCTCAAGCGACCGGCAGACTCGGCTCCGGGACGGCGAGCCAGCGACGTCACAAGCCGGTGACGACAGGTACAGCGCCCGCTCTGCCACCCCACTGCCCGTAGACATGAGGGCAATGCGTGTGTGCTCCCGGTGAGGCCTCCGGTCGAGCCCGCGCTACCGGCAGTAAGGCGCGCGTGTGCAGTCAGCGCCTCGTGCCAGACTTTCCCCCAGTGGTGCAGTACCTCTCCCAGCCACCGAGGACGACGAGGGGTGAAAGGATCCCGCTCCAGGCAGCACGCAGAACACACGGCCAAAGCGGTGCAATACCTCTCCCGGCCACCGGGGTCCAAAAGGGGAAAGAATCACAGCATAAGCAGCAAAAGGAGGACGAGGCCACAGCCACCTGTGTGTCCTGGTAAATCTATCTGACCTGACACCCAGCGCGCCGAGGGTCACTGAAGAGCGGCCAGCACGTCCATTACTACCCAGGGACAGGTACCTTCAGCGCAGCAGCGCCGGTCACGCTCACACAACCAGAGTGTCACCAGATTTCGCCCAGCCATGTCCGACCCAGCCATAGCAGCAGCCCAGCAGCCTGCACCACCGGCCGCGCCCCCGGCGCACCTGCACTCCCAGATCAACGCGCTTCCCCCGTTCAGCGAACTCATCGACCCTGCCACTGCGTCGCCAAGGTGGAACGTATGGATCAGCCGCCTAAATAATTACTTCATCGCCACGAGGGAACCGGATGGCGCGGTAAAGAGGTCGCTGCTACTACACTTCGCGGGGGACGAAATATACAAGCTGTTCGCGCACCTGCCCAACACGGGTGCACCCACGGACTACGATTCGGCAGTTAGGGCGTTGAATGCACACTTCGACCCTCAACTTAACCCCGACTACGAACGGTTCAAATTGCGTCAGGCCCGTCAGAGGGAAGGGGAATCCATGGACGCTTTCCACGCATGCCTCAGGGAGCTCGCCAGCACGTGCACGGAGGATGACCAGACCAAGGAAGTGAGGGCCCAAGTTATCCAAGGGTGCCGTAACAAGACCTTGCGGACCCTCATCCTCCGACAGCCACGGATTTCCTTGGAGGACATCCTCATCCTGGCACGGTCCCATGACCTGTTGGAAGCCAGGGCCACAGTCATGGAAGCTGCGCTCACCCACCCAGCCGAACAAGCAGTGTCGGTCAAGACAGAGCGAGTTGACGCGGCCCGCACGCCGGCATGCGGAAGTCGAGGACGCTGGCCCAACAGAAGCTCGCGCCGACCACAGTGTGGGTATTGTGGTAAGGAAGAACACACCCCGGAGGAATGCCCAGCTAGAGGCAAGACATGCTCCAAGTGCGGTGTCGCCAACCACTTCGCGAGCGTATGCCGTGGCGGAGGACGACACAAAGGACCTCCCGGGCGCAGACCGCCCGCCAGGGCAGTGAGACAGCTCGCGCTAGATGAATCCGAGCGTCAAGACTGCAGAAAACAACAACACAACGGAGGCAGTACTTTGAAGACTCGTCCACAGACGAAGAAGGAGAATGCTTTCTGATATCATTCGCAAGTGACCTCAAGCGGAGGAGGCGCCCGCAGCCAACATGCGCCATCGAGATTGCCGGATCCCCCGTCACGGCGCTCATTGACACCGGGGCATCGGTGAACGTCATGGGGTGTCAACAATATAAGCGGTTAAGCCCAAGGCCGGTGCTCACGCCGTCCAGAGTGAGGATCCTCACGTACGGGAGCCAGAAGCCACTTCCTCTAAAAGGGAAAATGACCATTCAGGTGAAGACCGAGGGCCACGAGGTCACGACCGTTTTTCACGTTGTCGACAGGGAAGCAGACATCTTAGTAGGAAGTCACACCGCGGAAGACCTGGGCCTGGTAACATTTGCAAACGCCGTACGAACATTGCAAACGGAAGACGTTCTAGAGCTATTCCCACAGCTGTTCAAAGGACTGGGGAACATGAAGCGGCCACCAGTAAAACTTCACATAGACTCGTCAGTAAGACCCGTCGCCTTGAGGCACAGGCGTATCCCGTTCCACCTACGCCCACTAGTGGAGCAAGAGTTACAAAAGCTTGAACAGCAAGGGGTGATAGAAAAAGTAACCGGGCCGACCCCATGGGTATCGCCGATGGTCATAGCAGAGAAGCCGAAGCAGCCGGGACAAATCAGGCTCTGCATAGACATGCGAATGCCCAACCAAGCCATACGAAGAGAAAGGCATCTGACACCAACGGTCGACGACATCCTGGCCGACCTCAATGGGTCACGGTGGTTTTCCAAGTTGGATCTCAACGCGGGGTACCATCAATTGAGACTAGCAGAAGAAAGCAGGTACATTACCACCTTCTCGACACACCTAGGACTCAGACGATACAAAAGGCTGAACTTTGGGATATCATCGGCCGCAGAGATAGTCCAGAACGCGGTAAAAGAAGTCCTGTCCGGTCTACAAGGGGTGCTTAACGTCAGCGACGACATCCTGATACACTCGGCAACGCTCGAAGACCATCACCGCCAGCTACGAGCCACCCTCCAGCGCCTCGCAGACCATGGGGTGACCCTCCACAAGGAGAAGTGCCAATTCTATAAGCGGTCCATCGAATTCTTCGGATACGTCTTTAGCAAGGAGGAGTGCAAGTAGACCCTCGGAAGTCTCAAGCCATCCAGCTCGCTCCTGCACCAACGACGGTGTCGGAAGTCTGAAGCTTTTTGGGCATGGCCACGTACTGTGGGCGGTTTATACCCAACCTGGCCACCATCGCGGAGCCTCTACGGAACCTGACGAAGAAGGACACTGGATGGAAGTGGGGCCGGGATGAAGAAGAGGCATTCCGGAAGGTGAAGGCGACACTGCTGGAGAAAACAACCATGGCCTATTTCGACACATCGCGACCGACAGAGCTGATAGTAGATGCCAGCCCCGTGGGGCTAGGAGCCGTGTTGACGCAGGAGACGGAACCAGGGACGTGGGTCCCGCTGGCTTTCGCGAGCAAGGCGCTGACCGCAACGGAGTCCAGATACTCGCAAATTGAACGAGAAGCGCTGGCTATCAAGTGGGCATGCAACCACTTCCACCTATACCTCAGCGGGCACCCGTTCCGCGTCGTAACCGACCACCAACCGCTACTCCCGCTATTCAAGGGCACTGCTCCTCACCCGCCGCCCAGAATCGAGAGGTGGGCGATCCAGCTCCAGCATTATCAAATGGACCTGGTGTATCGGCCAGGCGCGAAAAACCCAGCAGACTTCCTGTCGCGCCATCCAGCCAGCCCCCCAGAAGAGGATTTAAGCCAAGAGGGACAAACCGAAGAATTCGTCGATATGGTGACTCAATGGGCATGCCCGAAGGCCCTCACCCTAGATGAAGTCGAAGGCCACACGCACTCCGACATGGTCCTCAAAAAAGTGCTGGATGCCTTGCAGAAAGGAACATGGGAAAGGTTTCTCCACGACATCAATGGGTGGAACGAAGCGGACCGGGCCCGCCTAGGGAAGTTCTGGAGAGTCCGTGAAGAGCTCAGTGCTGCAGCGAGTGGTGTCGTGCTGAGAGGGTCACGCATCGTCCTCCCCCTGAGCCTCCAGGATCGAGCAACCGCTCTAGCACATGAGGGACACCAGGGCATAGGAAGAATGAAGTCCAGGTTGAGGGAAAAGGTGTGGTTCCCTGGGATGGAAGAAGCGGTGGACACCATGGTGCGCGGCTGCCGAGCTTGCCAGATCACTGGAAACCCGGAGACTCCAGCCCCGGTAATAACAGAAGATCCAGCCCCATCACCCTGGTCATGGGTGAATCTCGACTTCGGGAGTTTCCCGGACGGGAGGGTCATGGCCGTCATGATCGACAGCTACACCAAATATCCCCTAGTGGAAGTCTTACCATCCACCGCATTTAACAACCTCCTGCCAATGATGGAGAAGACGTTCGCTCTATTCGGCCTACCACACGTTGTTAAGACAGATAACGGGCCCCCGTTCCAGGGGAATGAGTTCAAGGACTTCCTCCACAGACTGGGAGTGAAACACCACCGGATCACGCCGCAGTGGCCCCAGGCCAACGGCGAAGCCGAACGATTTATGCGGACACTGAACAAGGTACTACGCATAGCGGTAGCCGAACAGTCCGATCCGGAGGGGGCCCTCCAGACGTTTCTGAGGGAATACCGGAGCATACCCCACTGCACAACTCAGAGGTCTCCATGGTCGTTGATGTTAGCCGGCCACCGACGCGACACCATCCCGGTAGCGGAAAACTGGGCGCCGGAGCCGTACAATCCAGCAGACACCCAATCCCGGAGGTCGGCAACCAATGAGAAGGCCAGTCAGCGGCGAAGAGCACGACCCCGAACAGTGACGCCGGGGTGTACAGTCCTGGTGAGGAACCGTCGCAGCGGAGGAAAGTTCCGCACGCCCTATGAACCAGGGCTCTGGACTGTCCGGGCAGTCAATGGAACGGCCATCACCGCAGTAAAGGACAGAGAAGTCATCACCAGAAATATCTCGTGGTTCAAGAGGGTCCCCGCGCCAGCAAGCGGTGAGGTGTCTGGCAACAGAGAAGCAGAATGGGACGACGTCGGCCCAAGGCCTGTGGGAGACACAACTCCACGTCAAGCAGAAGCAGCTCCATCCGGGGGTACGCTGGCAGAGGACCAGCCCCGTGAACAGGAGGCGGTCAGCCGGAGAGAAAACCGAACCGCCCGCCAACGACATTATGACTTGAGGCCCAACCCGAGGCCAAACCAACGCCTTGCAGACTTTGTGTGCTAATGGTCTTGTGTTTCTTTTGGTTAGTTTATTTTGAACTGATTTGGGATGGGATGTAGCGGTCTAGTCTCCCACCGCTCACCAGCCCCGGGGCCTGACCCGGAACGATCACCACACAGTGTATCACCTTCTGGCCAGGCGTGGCCAGAAGGCTTAAATAAACGGGCCGGAGTCGCTCGGGACTTCCGGCCCAGCAGAGTGCACAAGCAGCATTGTTGTCCGCCTCCTTTATTTCTCGCCACCACCCAGGGCCCTAGCGTACACAGGCAAGCCCACGCTACACTGTTCAAGAAACAGCTGTGCAAGCTTCCCACACACTAACAGAGAACAGATACTTCATGGGTATCAGACATGCAACCGTCCTGCACCAAAGATGACAGTTCTGATACTACGCATGGTGCGAAATCATATTAGAGAGTCCCAGTGGAGTTACAGCCCTTCCATGATGCCCTGGTGGAGAAACAGACAACAAACACAGGTCCTGTCACATATCTCCTCTTTGGCTTTGTTAAGTCTCCCAGGAACCTGCATACATTGAGGGAACCAAGGATACCTGAATCTTTTGTTAGTGTCCCTTTCTTGCTCATAGGAAGTCCTATGTGAGGCACCATTAACATTCGTTCTTGAACCTTTTTGTGTTATGCACTTAATAGCAAAACATACTGACAAAACCTAAATGCTATATTAGAATGGCCCTAGCACTTGTAGCAAACCGCGAAGTCTCTATACTAGCAAACAAACTTGAAATTGTAAACCCTGCTTCACAGTATCTGTGCTGTCTATATTATCTAGGTGCCCATTAACTGTCATTCATTAAGTTTACACATTCAGGATTTGGAAACAGCACAATTATTAGCTTTTTTTTATTAGAAAATGGGATTTCAAACTGCACTAATAAATGTTACAGTAAAATTATGAGTTAGCTGCTAAATAAAATCATCATCTTCACAGGCAAGACACAGCATGTACGCCTATGGTCGTGGAGGAGTGTCAGCACAAAACATTGTGGGTGAGGTTTTCTTAACATGGGTCACTTGGGGGTTGGAGGGTCATCCTGATCTACACAGGCAGAGGCCTGTGAAAGACAGGAAGAAGCAATGGGGTGAGATGCAGGGAAGGATGTGAACTAAGGGGCAGGGAGACAGTCCAGAGTAGCAGCTAACTGTAGACACACTTGTACTGAGTTTTGACTATTCTAGCTACCAATGCAAGATGATGATAGATATTCAAGTTAAGGGTAGTAATGCACCTTCCAATGCAATGCAAGAACACCTCACCATCGAGGCGCTGTATATATGTATGTATGTAAATAGTTTTTCTATTCGCCAAACGTAGCCAAAAGTCAGTGGAATGCTGTACAGGCTTAAAGACAAACAGAGTCAACTAGTGATAGGAGGGGCATCTGAGTTGTAGAGAGTTAATGTATTGCTATGTTGTGTTCTTTCAAGAGGTGAGTCTTCAACTCTGTCCTGAATTGGAGCAGTGTTGGGGCAGTCCTAATGGAGTATTTGTTCCAGATCCTAAGTGCATAGATGGAAAAGACTGCTGCTTGTTTTTTCTTGTTTACACTTCTTAGTCTGCTGTCTGATCGTGTTCAGGTTGTCGGTGTGCCGAGTACCACCTGAGATGGTGATATTGTCTGCAAGATAAAAAGAGTGCTGTTCATGATGGCTTTGTAAATGATGCAACTGGTTTTGAAGATTGTGAAGGCGGGCAAGGGGAACCAATAGAGTTTCATCAAGATATGGGAGTATTGCAATCAAGCACTCATTTGGCAGACTCATCTGACTGTTACACCAATGAAATGCCCATAAGCAGATGCACAGCCAACACTCAACAGATCATGAATTATAGTTACTTATAACCTATCGCCCACAATGTGGACTAATCAATATGTGAATGAGATTTTAGGACAAACAGAGGACAGGATGTGAGCAGCTTACTGATTGCCCCCATCTCCTAGCCCAATTCCAAAAGTAATTTGTCACATATAAGTCTCACTTACTTGTGCCAATGGCCGTTTATGAGGGCAAATTTGAATCTGCATACATGAAGGTGTTTAGATATATGAGATATATGAAATTTTGTTTAATAAATTGTTAGATTTGGGGGTCTCTAGTTGGCAATGGTTTGCACCTTTGTCCAAATAGGGACCCTTGCGTCTAGTCAGGGTAAGGGGCTACACTCCTAAAATAACCCCTGCTCACCCCCTTGGTAGCTTGGCACGAGCAGGCAGGCTTATCTCAGAGGCAGTGTGTAAAGCACTTGTGAACACATACAGTAATACAGTGAAAACACTACAAATGGACACTACACCAGTTTAGAAAAATAAGTAATCTTTACTAGACTTAACACAAAGGTCAAACGACAAAAATCCACAATACTGAAATCAAAAAATGAGTCTTTAAAATGGTAGAAATAGCTTAGTTCAATGTAGATGATAAATGCGACACTTTACTCTCAAAGTACCTTGGATGCGTCACGCAATACAAACAAAAGGGTCGCAGGGAAGTTGATGAGCCGTTCCTTACACTCAGGGGAGTGGATGCGTCGGTTCCTTACTGCTGCGCAGGGGAATTGAGGCTCGCTTCCTTACTGTGTGGGGAGTTGATGCGTCGGTTTCTTACTGTGATCCGGTGCGATGCGACAAGATGGCGCCTCGATGCGATGACGATCCGGTGCGATGCGACAAAATGGGGTCTTGGTTACGGTGCGACAACGTAGATGCGATGCGTGCACGCCCGACGGCCGTGCGGCGACTCGGTGAACTTCTGAGCCGCGACAGGCCCTGCGACACGCTTCTCCGGTGATGCGACGGCGACCTCTGCGGCAGCAACACACTTCTCCGGTGATGCGACATGCTTCGTCGGTGATGCGACGGCGAACAGCTGCGGCGATGGCACGCTTCTTCGGCAATGCGACTGCAACTGCTGCGACAGCGACACGCTTCTCCTGGTTGTGTTGCGCTTCCAGCTCCCAGCGACACGCAGTCTTCAAAAGGGCCCAACACAACAGCAGGCACCTCTTTGCAGGTAGAATTCCCAGCAAGGGAATTCAGGGGAGCTGGTTGGTGAAGTCTTGTATCCCTGAGACTTCAGGCAGGAGGCAAGCTCAATCATCAAGCCCTTGGAGATCTTCTTCAAGATGATGAAAGTACACACAAAGTTCCTTTCTCCTTTCTTTGGCAATAAAGTAACCACTGCAGGCCAATCCCAACAGAACACAGCACAGGGGCAGTCTCCTCCTTCAGTTTCCTGGTTCTTCTCCTCAGCAAAGGTTTGTCTTGATTCCCAGAAGTGATCTAAAGTCTTGGGGTCTGGGCCCCAATATTTATACTCAAAAAGTCTTTGTTCTCTGGAGGCAGAGAGTGTCTGTGCCTGACCAAAACCAGTTCTGTGCTGCTTCCTGGCAGGAGGTGGAGACAGCATTGTTTGAGAGCGGACCTGGCCCAGGTAGCTGAAAGGAAATCTCCTCCCCCTACTCTCTATTCTATGAGGTCTCAGGGGAGTGAAAGGAAATCCCCGCCCCCTACTCTCTATTCTATGAGGGCTCAGGTCAGTGAAAGGAAGTCTCCTCCCCCCTACTCTCTATTCTATGTGGGTCCTATTCAGCCCAGCCCTGACCCATCAGACTGCTGGAGCCAAGACCCTCTCCAGTCCCCTGTCACTCACAAACCAGACAGTGAATACACAACCTTAGCAGAGGCACACTGGAAGGTTTAGGCAAAAAAATACCTACTTTTTAAAAGTAGTATTTTCAAACACAGAATGTAAAAGTCACCCACACTAAAAGATGTATTTTAACATTCTGAGTTCAGGCATACCAAACTCGAATTTCTACCTTGTTCCCTGGGTCAGTTAGGATAATAAGGTGTTATAATCAAACTGCCCATTCTGGCCTATGGGAGCAGGTAGCCTTGCAATAGTGAAAAACTAAATTGGCTGTAATTCACTATCAGGACATGCCACACACATCAGGGCATGTCCTACCTTTCACATACAATGCACCCTGCCCTAGGGCCTACCTTAGGGGTGACTAACATGTAGAAAAGGGAAGGTTTGGGGACTGGCAAGTGGGTGCACTTGCAAAGTCGACATGGCAGTCCCAGACTGCACACAGGCTCTGCAATGGCAGGCCTGAGCCATAGTTTACAAGCTGCTTCTGTGGGCAGCACAATCAGTGCTGCAAGCCCACCAGCAGCATTTGATTTACAGGCCCTGGGCACCCACGGTGCACTGTACTAGGGTCTGATAAGTAAATCAAATAATCCAATCGTGGAATCACTAATCCATACAACAATTTACAATAGGGAGCACTTGCACTTTGGCACTGAATAGCAGTGGCAAAGTGCCCAAAGCATCTAGACCAGCAAAAACATAGCAAAACACAGGAGGCAACAGCAAAAAATGGAAGGGAGACCCACGCCAATGGTGCCAGGTCTAACATAAATGTTATGAGAAAATATGTTTTGGTGCAAAACCCAGTTTATTAGTATCTTGGGTGATTGTTTTTCAAACAAAGGCATACTTTGGAAAAAAACAACTCAAAAGATACCAGTAGAAGATTGACTCTAGCAGAAATGTTTCTTTTTGAGACATTTTCTATGTCAACTAGTCTCATGTGGTTGGAAAATATGCAGAATTGCATACTGAAAAAATTGCAAGAAAATATGTGTATTTCAGGTAACTCAAAATTCTGAAATTTCATGAATTACACATTATAAATTAAAATGTTGTCCAGTCTAAGTACTACCTATTGATAGTGTAACAATATACTTGTGTAATTTCTACTCCAGTAGTGGGTGTTCCAGGGTAGGGACGCACTGGAAAGTTTGAGAATACACAGTTTTTTTGATATTCACACACTTATTTGTGGCCCATTCCTACCTGGAGACAGTCCAGGATTTACTCCTGTCAAGAGCAGGAGAAATGCTTTCCCGGGGTAGGAAAAGGACATCTCCAAATTAGTAAGGGTGTATGTATAAAAGATGCTTCCCATTATAGGAAGCATTTTTAAATGGTGCAGTTGCACAAATCCAAAGACATTTCAGTTGTGCAATTGAACTGCAGAAAGTCCTTTGAATAAATCCAAGTAGGAATTCACATACATTTTCCAAGAATATTCTTGTCACAGGGTTATCAAAGTACTCCTAAAAACATTTGTCAGTTCCTAAAATTCGGTAATCTGTAACACATGGAAGGTAATAAACCTGCAGGGGCGGATTTCAGAACTTTTTTGGGGGGAATTGGGTACTCTCAGTATTGTATTTCTTTGTGTTCAATTTGTGTAGCACTGCATACCCCTGACGAGGTTGAGAGGCACTTCATATTTCACTGGCCTCTGAGCTGGAAGGGGGTTGGATGTAGCATGTCCTCTGTGGTGGTTGTTGGTTGTGGTGCATGAGGTCCGCAGATATGCTACAAACATGGTGCAGCATACATCACAGCCGAAACGTGTGTCGATCACATTAACAATGATAACACAGCTAAAGCTGTCTCTAGTTAGTCTTAAAACGAAGTGCAAAAAGTAGGATAATTGGGGGGCATATTTACAAGCCCCTTGCGACAACTTTACGCCACCGTTGCGTCACTTCTGTGACGCAGCGGCGTCGTAAACAATGCGCCATGTTGCGACATATTTACAACGGGACGCATCTAGGGAGATGCGTCACGTTGTAAAGCCTTGCGCTACATTATACCTGCGTCAGGTATAATGTATGCAGGGTGGGTGTTCCCACGCAGGAAAGCCTCGTAAAAGTGATGTAGTGAAATCGACAAGATTTCACTGAGTCACTTTTACGACGCCACTGTGTCAAAACCTTGCGCGTGCTTGAAGCAGGCGTAAGGAGTGACGCAGCATGTTAGGAATAGGCATTCCTAACCATTGCTGGAGTTGCGTCATACGTGCGACACGACTCCAGCAATGCGCTGCCCTTACGCCGAAAAGATGCGTCACGCATCTGTTTATCCTTGCGTCACGGTGCGCCGCATTGTAAATGCGGCGCATCCATGGTGGCGCAAGGGTTTTTTTACGTGTCGCAATTCAACTGGCGCATCCCTGCTAATATGCAGGGATGCGCCAGTTCTTGTAAATCTGCCCCTGGATTCTTAAGTAGGAGCTCTTGAGTACTGCTGGGACTTCTATAGTGTGTCTTCAGTCTATACAATTTCACATTTAGTATTTTATATTATCATCCATTGTCAGGGATCAAAGATGATCCATTTCTATCTAAAAGTGCAAAGAGAGCACATATATTTTTATAAACACCTAAGAATATATTGAACGATAAAGCTAAAAATGTTGCCATGCCAACAGGAATTGAACATAGCACTTCTGGATGTCAATGATTACAGCGAATGTTTAATCTGCTGCGTTTGACTTGGAAGGCCGTTCTTGAGGATAGCTTTGCGGGGGCTGTTTACAACATAATGTGAAAAAAGTTGTTGTCCGTGTAGAGTGCAATTGTAAGTGGTAGGAGTGTTCTTTACTTACACACAAAATAGAAGGGGGACTGTGTACTGATGATCGCTGTGATCAAAGGTTGGGGGAACACACAAGGGTTTTAAAACTGCCCTCACACACAGCGAACTGTGTCATGCTTCATCATATGGCTGCTAACACACCTCCGCGCAGACCAACGCTGGAGGTGGAGCAATAGGGAGGGGGAAGACAATACAACACATAAGTGAAAACAGTATGGGATCACAAGTGAACATAGGTGCAGGAATAGTGATTAAAACTGGTCACGGGAAATCCCAAATACAACTTTAATCTTGGATACTCTGTCCTGAGTAAAAAGGTCACTTCAAGAGCAGTGGATGGTGGTATGGGGAGCTATGATGAGTCACCTACCCCTCCACTCTGCAAAACCATCGACATGTTTCAGCCGGCAAAATTAAATACCCCGGCTTTCATCAGGACTCACATAAGAAATGATCCCATGGGTACTAACTCTACCTCCTTTGATCCAAGGATCGAGGAAAGACACCCTTCTGAGTAACTGCTCAGATAATATGTGATAGAGCGCCTTGCTCTTCAAGAGGAACCAAGTTCATTTAAAATCAAAACTTGAACTGGCGGGGGAGCGAGGACAGCTCCCTATAGTCACACATTCGTCAAGGTGAGCTGTGTCCAAACAACTTGTCCCTCCCTGCACGGCGCTGGGAGGGACAAGTTGTTTGGACACAGCTCACCTTGACGAAAACAGTTAGGTTTCTATGTGAATTCTAGTTTCTAAGATGGATTTTGCAAACTCAGTTTCCAAGTATTTAAGTTTGTTAGGTTGCCATTTAAGGTCTGAAGTTGAGGCTATAAATGGAAGAAACAAGTTATTGAGGGGAAAAAATTCATTTTTCTCCTTATTTAAGGAATAGCCTGAGACCTTGGCAAAATCTGTAATCACATTAGGAGTTTCGGGGATGGCGCTTTCTGCCTCAGAGGAAATTATTAGGAAGTCATCTGCATATGCAGCAAAATTCTGAGATCTGCTTTTGAAAGGAATACCTTTGATTTTTGCATTAGTATGAATTGAGTGTAGCAGGGTTCGATTATTATAAGGAACAATAACGAGGATAAGGGGCACCCTTGCCTCGTACCTTGAGCTAGATTAAAAGCAACGGAAATATGTCCATTAAGCTTAATGCGGGCTATTGGGTTACAGTATATTGCCATGGCCAAGCAGATAAATCGTGAATCTAGATTGAATTTTTCCAAAATGGCTTGTAGGAAGGGCCAAGAAACCTTATTGAATGCTTTTTCTGCATCCAGAGCCATAGCCATGGCCGGAGAGGAGAGTAATTTTGCTTTCGCTAGAATGTGGGGAAAAACACTGATATTATCAGCTGCTAAGTAACATTGTACAAAACCTCAATTCGGAATGCCAAAATCTTCGTATACATTTTATAGTCTGTTTTTAATAACAAAATAGTTCTAAAGTTTTTTGTATCTAGGGGGTCTTTCCCCTCCTTGAGAATCACCACGGTATGTGCCTCTGAGAAGGAGCCTCGAAGTTTACCCGTTGAGTCAAAGTTATGGAAGAGAGTAAGAACATGCGGTGCTAATATTTAATGATAGGTGTGGTAAAAAGAAGCAGGAAAACCATCTGGGCCTGGGGCTTTGTTTGGTTTTAAGGATTTAATGGCTAAGCAAATGTCTTCCTGTGTAATAGGGTTATTGAGGGGAGACATTGCCTCATTCAGGATTGTGGGGAGTTGGAGAGGATCTAGAAAGGATTTACAGGCGGCTGCACAGTCATCATTTCCTGTCTTCGTGGGATTACATAATTGTGAATAGAAGTTACGAAATGTATCTACAATTTTTACAGGATCAGTTTGTAGGCATCCTACATGATCTTTAATGGCCGAAATGTTGATGGATTTTTAAGCATTTTAGAGGGTGAGAGCCAGTAGTCTCCCAGCTTTATTGCGCTCTAGAAGGCTTTTGGATTTTAGTTTGGCTGACCACACATGTGCCTTTCACTAAGTATTTTGTTGTATTTCTATTTAAGTTGTTTGATTTTGGAGGTGTTGTTAGATTTAAGGTCTTTTTCTAAAATGTGGATTTGTTTCTTCAGACTATTTAGTTTGGTGTTCAGCTGCTTGTGTTTATTTACCAATAAACCTATCATTACATCCCTAATGGTAGTTTTCATATCATCCTATTTAGTGCATTCATCCACCTCAGAGGCAATGTTATCCTTGAACAAATTGGTTAATGCTTGTGCCACTAAATTCCTGCTTTTTTAGCCCTAAGTAGGAAGGGTATGCCCAGACGTAGGTCCCATGTTCACTGCGCCACTGGATTCAAGCTAGCCTGGCTGATGAAGGGTGATGCCCCGAAACTAGTCCCAGGATGCTTGTTTCCAGTCCAGGGAAGACCTAGCTTGGCAGTTCAGGCTGGACTGTTCCCATGAGGAACAGGGTCAAGACTGATTTGCATATGACTGGGTCCAAACTGGGGCGGCGTTGTGAGCAAAAGAACGATGAATTAAACCCAGATCTTTGTGACTGGAGGTGAATGTTTGCATTGTTCAGCATTCCATCCATCATTTGTTCCTTTTGTTTTTGTCGCCCTAAGTGGGAAGGGTATGCCCAGACGTGGGTCCCGTGCTTACAGCGCCACTGGATTCAAGCTAGGCTGGCTGATGAGGGGGCATGCCCCAAAACCTGTCCCAGGATGCTTGTTTCCGGTCCAGGGAGGACCTGGCTTGGCAGTTCGTGCTGGACTGTTCCCATTAGGAACATGGTCAAGACTAATTTGCATATGGCTAGGTCCAAACTGGGGTAGCGTGGTGAGCAAAGGAACAATGGATTAAACCCAGATCTTTGTGACTGGGTGTGAATGTTTGCATTGTTCAGCATTCTGTCCATCATTTGTTCCTTTTACAAAATTCCTGAAGGCAGGATCCTCAAGAACCTCAGCATTCATTCTCCAGGATCTAGTTTTAGGAGGAAAATTAGAGAAGTTTAGAGTAATATTGATACAAGCATGGTCCAATACAATACTAGGCTCAATGGTGGGATTAGATACTGATTGAATCAGAGACTTGCTAATAAAAAATAATAAATTCTGGATAAGTAGTTATGGGTATGAGATAAAAGTTAAAATCATTACCCGTTGGATTATGATGGCGCCAAACATCAGTTAGTTCAATTTCCTCTGTAAGTTTATGAACCAGAACATGTTAGTGATTGGGCCTGTATGTATTTTGTGATAATCTGCCCAGGGTGGTGTCATAGGGTAGGTCTCCTGCTAAGTTAAGCTTGTTGTTGGGTGGGATTTCAAGAAGTCTCTGGTTAAGACATGCCCAGAATGTTGGGTCGTCCATTGTCGGGGCATAAATGCTTGCTTTGTAAAGGGAGGAGTTGTTTTTTGTAATTCTGGAGATAAGCCATCTGCCTTGGTCATCGTGGGCAATAGTAGCAAGCTGGCACCCTGCATGTTTCAAAATCAAGGTGAATATCTCATGTTTCTTATTGCTTGCAGGGGAGCAAGCCTAGTCAGATATCCAATTATGTTGCATGCTGAAGGTTTCGTCAGCCCGGCTCTTGTTTCATGGAATAGTAGGATATCGCTTTTTAATTTGCGACAATAGTCTAAAACATTTTTCCTTTTGATAGGATGGTTCAATCCCTTAGTGTTAAGGGAGGCAATCTTAAGTGAAACCTGAGACATATCTTAAATCTAGGCTAGAATTGACAATCAGTATGTGGAAGGAGGGAGACTCCAAAGAAAGAGAGGGTAATAGAAGGACCAGAAGGGGAAAGAAAAGGACAAGCCTAGTAACATATGCATATTGCATTAAAGGTTTGCATGAGATCCTCAACAACATAGATCTGACTTCAGTATAAGTAAACAAAACTTAAATATTGACAAAAAGCATGACACCCTCAACCACCCCCACCCCCATAGAGCCCACCCGAAGCAAAAAGAAGATCCATGTAGGCCTCGGAGCAGAGAATAACATCCGGACATTGGGTCTGAACCCGAGCAGGAATATGAACTTACTGTGAACACCTATAATCTGGTAAGATAACATTTCTAAATTAGCCATACATGGGTTTGCGAATGGTTGTGTGGGAGTGGGTATATGAAAGGTTCTATGGGGTGTGGGTGGATGCGTTAGTGATTCTGTGGAAGATGTCATCAGTGATGTCATTTGAGATGTCATTAGTGATGTTATCAGTGATGTCACTGACCATATCAAGAGTGATGTAATATGTGAGGTCATAAGCAGTGCACTGCGGGGGTGCAAGTTATAGTTAGCTACAACTGTTGAATTTTACTGGTTTCGTACGAGTGTAACCTGAGTTTAACTATAACATCATTGTAACCTTTTGTTTTTACAGTGAATTTTTAAGGTTATTTTTATTTAATTTCCTAACTATAACGTCCCTGTATCCTTTGTTTTTTTCAGTGAATTTCTATGGTTTATTAAGTAGTAATGGTGTTTGCAGAGTGGTGGAAAAAGGGTGCGGGCCTCTGACCAGCTCTCAGGAATCCCACTGTGTAGGACTTATTGAAAATACCAGGAGGGCTTCTTGGCCCCCAAGGTCCCTCAGCATCCAAGAGGACTTAATTCCCCAACCAGTAGTGCGCCAGTAGCCGCATTTGCAGAGTGGCGGAGAAAGGGGACATGGCCTCTGAAGACCTCTTTGAAATCCCTCTGTGTGGAACTTACTAGAGGTAACAGGAGGGGATGTTTACCCCTAAGGGCCCTCAGCAGCCTAGGGGACTGGTTGGGAGATAAAATCCCCTTGGCTCAAGAGGGTTCTTGGCACTCTGCAAATGCCGATCTTGGTGCACTACTGGTTGTGGGAAGAAGTCCACTTTAGTTCTGAGGCCCTCAGGAGGCAAGAGGACTTCATCTTCTACCTAGTAGTACACCAGAAGGT
Organism: Calotriton arnoldi; assembly: GCA_963921515.1. Classification (NCBI taxonomy): domain Eukaryota; kingdom Metazoa; phylum Chordata; class Amphibia; order Caudata; family Salamandridae; genus Calotriton; species Calotriton arnoldi. The sequence goes on along the minus strand of CAWUFW010002456.1, from coordinate 1,914,428 downwards.
GGATTTGCAGAGTAGTGGAGAAAGGGGGCGTGGCCTCCAAAGACCTCTCAGCAATCTCACTGTGTGGGACTTACTGGAGGTAACAGGAGAGCTTGTTGCGCCCCAAGGACCCTTTGGAGCCTAAGAGACTTCATCCCCCAACCACCAGTGTGCCAGGAAGAGCATTTGAAGAGCGGTAGGGAAGGAGGAGTGGCTCCGGTGACTTGCTGTGGTTTTTTTCTTTTTGTTTAAGGGAGGGGGGCAGCTTGGCCCCCCTTTCCCAGGCCGATTTCGGCCCCAGGGTCCTCATCCCCCCGGGGCCCGACCTTTTCTTTTTATTTCTTTTTTTATTTAAATGGAGGGGGCTGAGCAGCCCCCCTCCTGGGCCATTTTCTGCCCCGTGACCCCATCCCCCGGGACCTGCGCCTATTTTATTTTTATTTTTAAAAGGGATGGGGGTTTCTTGCGGCCCCCCTCCTGGGCTGATTTTGCCCCAGGGGGCCCCATCCCCTGGGGTCCGGCCTATGGTTTGGGTGCCTGGTCCCACCCAGGGCACCCACTTTTTAAAGGTTGAGGACCGCAGGGGGAGCCTCAAGGCCCCCGCGGTCCCTGCTGGCTCCCCACCTCCTGTGGGAGCTGACATTGCTTTTACATACAGGGAGCTGCTAGCATGTAGCTCCCTGTGTGTAAAAGCAATTCTGCTCCACTTCTAGTAGGCAAGAGCATTTCCTGCTCTCACTTATTAGAAGCGGGGCAGCGTTTGCTATGGCTTGGTGATATCGGTGCTCTCGTCAAGCCATAGCAAACAGCAACATCCCGGGGGTGGGCACCCAGGGACATTGCAGGAGCTGAACCTGGGGGTGGTGGTCCCCAGGGCCATCTAGGTCTCCAGGAGGGGGGCCACATGGCCCCCCTCTAATCTTCTAATTTACCCCAGATATGGTGGTCCCCAGCATATTCTTAAATTAAAGCCCTGGGGTCTGCAGTGGGGTCTGTGCAGCCCACATCAATTTACAAGCCCTGAGGAGGTGGTGGCCCCTGGGGCTGGAGGGGTCTAAGAGGCCCCCCAATTTAAAATGATTTAAAAAGGTGGCAGTCTCCGGGGCAGTGGGGTATGCCATACGGCCTCCCCCGCACTAATATTTTAAGAAGCCCAGGGGTGGTGGTGGTCCCTGTGGCACAATATGCCCCAGGAGGGGGGCCCGTGCACCCCCTCCTTTTTTCCATAATGCCCCGGGACCTGGTCCACAAAGAGGCCGATAATAAAAGAAGCGCAGGAGCCTGTGCTTCATTTTTTAAAAACTTTCCAGCCGGATCCATGGATCCCAATGATTTTTTAAAAAAATGAATTGCTTTGTTGGGCCCTAGGGGGTCCCAGTGGGACATCCCTAAGAGGCCCAGAGGGTCAGGGTGATTCTACCCTGCCCCCTTTTCTTTTTTTAAAACTTTTTTGTGGGACATAAAGTAACATAAAGTAATATTTTATTCCCATATGTAAAGCCAACCCCTTGCCGAGCATGGACTTCGGCCAGGTGTGGCAGAGCATTCAATGCAGGTCCTGGCTTGAAGCCAGGCCTTGTATCCAACCAACTGTGGGCCGCAGGGCCTGGCCGCTGAGTAGCCAACCCTATGCCATGCACAACCTTCTGCAACACCAAAATATGAAAAGTGAGCCTATTGGCTTTATCAAGGGGTGAGCATATCAATATATATAGATCAGATCATCTTTCTTCAAGAATCACTAATAATTGAATTCATCTGTATATTTCAATAATTCACACAGTGCAATGTTTATTGATATTGATTAGTAAAAAAATGTTTAATAAAATGTTATTAAAAAACATGTCTGTGACTCTTTTGTTACATAGTTTTCATTATTACATTTTGTGGGTGATAAATGTGAAAGTAACTAGTCAGAAACATTTTTTTAAATAAAAAATGAAACAAACATGTCCCTCAGTCTTTCCTTTAAGATTTAAGATTTTGCAGCCCGAAAATGCAATAAAAAAACAACCACAAGAGGGCTCTTTGTCTATTTTCGAACATCTTCAGGCCACCAAAAATGCAGGCACAGAACTAACCCCTAGAGAGAACTGTACTCCCAGCTGTAGAACAAATACCCCAGCTTGAAACTGTTTAAAAAACTATGGAAAGTTCTCCTGGGACCATGATTTCAATGGCCAGGAGACTTACTGTTTTTTTTCTAATGTTGCTGGGGGGCTGCAGAACCCCCCGCAGCTTCCCACAATGTAAAACATAGATTTTGGTGGTGCCCCTGCCCCTTCTAGGGACATCATCAAAAACCAAAAATATGTAAATAGCCCACGCAGGGCATTATGGGGTCTCCTTGAAGGAGCAGTGAATAATTAACGAGCAGCTGTGGCTTTGCTTTTTGCGCTATTTTTTAAAAACTATTTCTGGGTGTCCCGGTCCCACCCGGCACACCCACTGTTGCGGGATGCGGGGGAGCACTAGGGCCTCCGTGGCCCCACCTGCTCCCTGCAAGCTGCCCTTTTTTTGGGTCTGCGCAGGAGCTGGCATTATTTCTATATTTATAGTATACCTCAGGCCATTATTTTGGGTTCCCCGCTGGCCCACCTGCTCCTTGCTCCTGCAGGAGCCGGCCTCATTATATCTTTTGCTTTTTTTTTAAATGAGGTGCCCAGCCAGGACAACCCACAGCTGGTCCCTCATTGGGGCCTGCGGGGGCAGGCCAAGGGACTCCGCAGCCCCACCAGCTCCTCCATCCTGGGTGCCGGGAGAGCCGAAATTGCTCCCACTCCACAGGAGCGGTTTTTACTTTGCTCCCGCTGGGCCGGAGCAATTCACTATATTTCCTTGCATGAGAGCTCTTAGTAGTTCAAAAACTACTGAACTGATTTACACCAAATCACAAAAAGCTCTCTTTCAGGGCCAAGATCTAGATGTTTGCTAAATTGGGTTTAAATTGATGGATCACCCTGAAACTTTACAGGAAGAAGCTTAGGTGAAAAAAATAATTGTTTAAGTTTTGTGAAGATTTGTCAAATGGCACCAAAGATATAAGCAAAGCAAAAAATTAATTTTCTATGGAAACACAATCCTAACTATAACTACCCAGTGCTGAGCACCACTGGGTTATATATATATATCGTGAACAAGGCTGCAACTGACAGCCGAAACGTACTGATGAATATCTTGTTTCCGAAATGTTTTCAAGTAAAACCCACAGGAGTGCCGACATCATTTTTTTGTAACGGTAGGTGGTTTAAAGGGTATATATCTATCTATATCTATATCTATATCTATATCTATCTATATCTATATCTATATCTATATATATATCTATATCTATATCTATATATATATATCTATATCTATGATAGATATCTAGATAGATAGATATCTAGATAGATAGATAGATAGATATCTAGATAGATAGTATCCAGGGTACAGCCTTAAAATGGCTGCAACAGTTTTTATCTGACAGATACCAAACCATCATTCTGGGCTCTTACCGATCAGAAAAAATGCATTTGGATAAGGGGGTTCCTCAGGGGTCTTGTCTGAGTCCCATGCTGTTCAACGTTTATATGGCCCCACTGGCAAAAATAGTTGAACAGTTTGGATTTGAGATAATATCATATGCTGATGATACTCAGCTTATGTTTAAAATTGGCCCTAACCCTGAGACGGAGAAAACTCGCTTTGCTACAGGAATGCTTGCAATATCTAGCTGGATGACGGATAATTGCCTCCAACTGAACCCCGGAAAGACTGAGATTATGTTAATGGGGAAAGCCTCATCCATTTGGGCGGATGACTGGTGGCCCACCAAATTGGGAGAGGTCCCCGTTCCCAGAAAAACTGTGAAAAATCTTGGGATAAAACTGGACCAATCACTAACAATGAAGGATCATATAAATGCCACCGCTAGTTCCTGTTATCATGCCCTGCGCCTTCTGCGTAGGATCTTTCCTTAACTACCTATGAATTCTCGAAAAACTCTTGTTCAAGCTATGGTGATTGGCAAAATGGATTATGGAAATGCCCTACTGGCAGAGGCGGATGAGTCCTCGCTAGCTAAATTGCAAGTGATTCAGAACATGGCTGCAAGGTTAATTTTGAATCGCCCCTCGGGCTCCTCGTCTGAGCCGCTGCTGAGAGAACTACATTGGTTACCAGTAAAGAAGCGATCCGTTTTTAAAATATGCTGCCTCACGTATAATGCTCTTGGAGGCAAAGGGCCCAGGTACTTGCAGAGGAAACTATTAAAATATGTTCCCAGCCGAACTCTTAGATCCAGTTCACTCGGCCTCTTACAGGTGCCCCGAATACGCCTCAAGCGTACGGGGGGGAAGCTTTCTCCTACCTTGCTCCTAAATACTGGAACAAGTTGCCCCAGGCTCTTCGTGAGTCCCCTTTTTATGGCTCCTTCAGAAAAAAACTTAAAGCCTTTTTGTTTTAGGACTCCAGGCAGTCCCTCTGGTATGTCTCAACACAAGCGCCGAGATGCCCCCGGGTGAGTTGTGCGCTATTATCTAGATAGATAGATAGATAGATAGATAGATAGATAGATAGATAGATAGATAGATAGATATAATTTCGGCAGCAGTTTTTGAATGTAGCGGGGTCGAAGGGAAAGTGCAATGGTAAAAATGTTTTTTTGGGTCCCTCCTTTTGTCAAATTCCTGATTTCCTATGGAAACATGGTTCTACATTTACTACCCAGTGGCTTTTATAAGGCACTGAGTACTTAAAGTTAGGACCATGTTTCCATAGGAAATTAGGAAATTGACAAAAGGAGCGACCCAAAAATAAATTTTTACCATGCACTTTCCCTTAGACACCGCTACATCCAAAACTGCTGACGAAATTATTACACCTAGACCTTTATCCAGAAAGTGTGCTTTTTGTGATTTGGTGTAAATTCGTTTAGTAGTTTTTAAGAAATCAGGGTTAAAAATGTATGTCTATTTCAGGTCACGGAGGATACGCAGCCACGATCTATCAAAAGATTTGATCTGATTGGCTGCCACAATATCAACAAAGATGTTGCGAAAGCCATATTAGGACTCAAGATCCCGTGGCCTGGCAAAAGTATTTAAAAAAATATAGGTCTCGATTCGCAAAGGTAAACTTAGACCTGAAGTCTACGTTTAGACCTGATGTCTAAGTTTAGACCTGAAGTCTAAGGGCCCGCTTCACAAAGGTAAACTTAGATGTTTTGTCTTAACTAAGACCAAACATTTACATTTACAACTTTGGGAATTTACAAAGGGCTATTTACGATTACTATCTGTATGTCCGTACTTGAGTACTCCGGGTGGAGAGCTGGACCGAGCGCACACATAAAGAGAGTTTCGTAAATGCCCTTTGTGAATTCCCAAAGTTGTAAACTTAGACGTTTGGTGTAAGTTTAGACCAAACGTCTAAGTTTACCTTTGTGAATTGGGCCCCACGTTTAGACCTGAAGTCTAAGTTAAGACCTGAAATCTAAATTTAGACTTCAGTTCTGTACTTAGACTTCAGGTCTAAACATAGACTTCAGATCTAAGTTTACCTTTGTGAATCCGGCCCATATGCGGTAGGGTAGGGATCGCTCATATCAGGCCAAGGGGGCCTGGTGCGAGGGTCCCAGAGTGATTCCCTCTGGGGCCAAAAACATATTGTTTTTTTTTAAACCGTACCAAGGATCTGCAGTAAAAATGATTTTAAAAAGGGCATGCTCTGTTTGAATATAAAGCCCCTGGGGTGAGCCAGGTTCCGGGGAGGTTGGCGCAAACTATAATTTTGGTGAGGGGCCATACGTCCACCCTCACTGGGCCGCTTAAAGGTCTCAGAGGCCCCATCCTCCAGGGCTAATGCAATTTTTAGGGGGAGGCATGCGGCCCCCTCCCAGAGCCTTTTGAACACCCTGGGGACCCCATTCAGATGTCTTTTTAAAGAGAGGGGTACTCACCACCTTCCCCGAGTCTCTTAAACCCATCCCTAGGGGCCTGATGTGTAGGTCTGGGGAGGGGGGCATGGCAGAAAAGCTGCTCCCAGCTGGCCGGGAGCAATACACTAGATTGCTTCCACCTGGCAGAAGCAAAAGTAAAGCTGCTCCCAGCTGGAAGGCAGCAAAATAGTGAAGGCGGATCCCACAGACACCCTGGATAGGTGCTGACTGTGGATCACTGGGGCTGTGAGGCCCATGTCGCCCGTGACCCCAGACCTGGCAATGTTGTGGATAACTCAGATAGGACTAGAGTACCCACCAACAAAAATAGAAAATTTCCAACTCCCTCCGGCACATAGAATGAGTGCTGGCAAGCGAGCTGGTGGGGCAGCGCGGGCCATAAACTTCCCCCATGCCCCCAAAGTTGTTAAGCTGTTGGGTGTCCCAGTTAAGACTGCAAAAGACACACAAATGATGGACGGAATGCGGAACAAATCAAACATTTATCCCCAGTCAAGACATTTGGGTTACATCCATCGTTCTTTTGCTCACCATGCCACCCCAGTTTAGGCCCAGGCAGTTGCAAATCAGTCTTGACCCTGCTCCTCATGGGGACAGTCCAGCCCAAACTGCCAAGCCAGGTACTCCCTGGACCAGAAACAAGCATCCTGGGACCAGTTTCAGGGTATCACCCCTCATCAGCCAGGCTATCTTGAATTCTGTGCCACAGCTGGAGCTGAATGCTCTTCATCTGGAGTGCAGGGGCCCCTTGTGGTAGGATCTATTGCTGCATTTTGTGGCCTGAAGAATGTTAAAGAAAGACTCCAAGATACGCTTATTTCTTTTTTGAATAAATATGTTTTATTTAATTTACTTTTCTAATAATTATTATTATTAATCATTGCCATGTATGTATATGGAAATACTTTGAATTATTTCTGTTGATAAATTATTGTGGTGATTTAATGACAAAAGCAATAGGTCTGGTTTATATGGGTCAATGTGCTGACCCCCTGATAAAGCCAATATGCCTGTTCTTTAGATTTTGTACTTCTGATCCTTCGACACAGCTAGTAAGTCTGCCTTACTCAAAGTGACAGCCTTTATATTGTTACTTTATATTAAAATAAGTTTAAAGTCTAATTATGGTTAGGTGAAAATGTCACTTACAAAATAACATTTTAAAATAAAAAACACAGAAATTCACCAGTTATAGTTAACTGAAGTAACTCTAACTTGTGCCCTTACCATGCACTGTCTATACCCTCACATGTTACATCACTCATGACATCTTCAATGGCAGTATTGATAACATAACTGATGGCATCAGAAATGATGTAATTTATGACAACTCTGTGCACGGCTGTGGTGCAAGTTATAGTCAATTTGGTTAACAATAACTGGTTAATTTTTTATTTTAAAATGTTATGTTGCAATAGTATAAAATTGATAAAGCTGCATTGAGAAGCAAGTTTTACCTTCTGCCCATAAGTCAAGGTACAAGAGGGACAAGTTTAGGTCAGGAATTTGTTGCAGCAGAAACAGCACATCCAACGTGTATTGTGCTTGAATGCCTCTTGGAAGCACTGTTCTTGAGTGTGATTACTTTAAAACCTGTCTTAATACCGATTCCTCAACTCTTGATCCAAAAAAACAAAAAGCATTAACACCTGTAGTTACACTTCAGGTATGCAGTGTTTTTTGCACATACATTTCCTTACAAAAGTGATTGAGCCGGGTTTGAGAAAATAAAACCTGCTCAGATTAATTCCTCTGTAACATTTACTAACAGTGTGCGGTGAAACTAACATGCAAAAACACGGGAAACTGCTTATGCTTATGCGTGCAATAATGCATGGACTAATGCATGAAAGACTAGGCCGCATTCGCGTTCTGCTTGTAAATAAAAATAATAATGCTGCTTTCTTCACGATAATGCTTTGATAGACAAATAACGTGGGATAGTGCAAATGGTGGGCGGTAAAACAGTGAGAATTAAATTTCATGAAATTAATAATGTCTGTGTTTTATTCATCGTAGTGATAATTGCATGGGCCTACATCGTTGCATGATGAGTTAAGGGTTAAAAGGAAGACTAATAAATAAAACGAAAATCAAGCTTTGAGAGAGAATGGAGAAGGCAATGTTGATGACCTTCGAGAACCATTGTTTGTCTGCCAAGTAACGGAAGGATGGACGTGGGACCTTGAGCAAATGTGCAAACTTCTTCCGCGGAAGCTGCAGAGGCGGACAATGAAAATGTAGAGAATTGAAACATGTTACTAGTTGAAGGAAGCGTGTATTCATGAGACGTGGCTTACGTATTGCTAAAAATGTAAAACAAAGAATGCTGTGAAAACATGAACGTGACTATGGTGGTGTGATAGAACTAGGCCTGGGCAAAGCACTACGCTACGCTCACGAAGTTTGCGTAGTTTGCGCAACTTCGCACTACGCGATTTGCACGTAGCACAGTGCGAACACGCGTAGCGCAGCGAAGCGTAGTGCAGCGGTCATTTTTTGCTTGCTCGCGGTCCTCAACGTCAAGTTGGCGACCGCGAGCAAGCAAAATGACATCCCGGCGAGACTTTTTCCTCGTTCGCGATCAGCAACATCAAGTTGCCGATCGCAAGCGAGAAAATAAACCTCCCGGCGAGGATCTCAACGCGGGGAGGTCAGGTTTCTCATTGCGAGTGGTCGCGTATGCTCGCGACCGCTCGCGATGAGAAACTACCAGTCCGCGTTGAGAAAACTGCTGCTTGAGTAAAAATCTACTCGAGCAGCAGAAAACGACTGCTCGCACTGTGCGAGATGCCGTTCTCTCGCATTGCACAGTGCGAACAGCAAACTACGCAGTTCGCGTAGTGCTACGCGTAGCTCGCGTAGTGCGAACTGCACTTTGCGTAGCTACGCGTAGCGCGACTACGCGAACTACGCCCAGGGTTAGATAGAACACCCCCTAAACTGACCAATAAGATTCTGAAAATGTTACTACAATGGTGGGTTGGACATGTAGGTTTTTAGAGTATAACTGGGGTGTCTGGGGGGTGTTGAGAAGGGTGCCTTTGAAGAAACTAGAGAGGGAAGATCGTCGCTGTCCGTCGGTTTGCTGTATGCAGATAGAGGCCTACCTGTTCCTGTTCCTGTCCTACTCTTTGTTCCCTGAACCTTCTTGGGGAACCCCCATCTATTCCCATGGCCAGGGGGTAGATTTTCCACTAAAAATACTTAGGTTCGTATAGATAAAATCTGTAACTTGCATAATCGTTTGCAAATATATTTTTGTCTCTGAAACTTTTGTCTCTTCATCTATCCACTCCTTCATTGCATTCTGTTCATTGTGATATGAGTTTGACACCTTTTTTGCTTTGACAAATGTTCTCTCTCTGTGATATATACTTTGTTTGCCTTGTAAAACTGTACATGATGAGCATTTACCTTCACATTATTTGCGATAAACATTATTAACCTTATATTGAGTTTGTGATTTTATTTAGTATAAATTGATAGTTAGTTTCTAATTATTACCGTCAACTTCTCAACTAATGATTTCATCGACCAGAAGAAAGAGAGTCGATTACAGGTCAACTGATTTAACGTTAAACTTGAAACAGCGCAACAGGGATTTATGTGTTGGGTGTATGAGTATGGGCCAGTGATTGTGTTTATTGATTATCGATCCCTGATTGGCGCTGAATCAGTTTTTGGTAGCATAGGATGGTTTATTATTGATTAGTTCTGTAATAATTATCGATTATTGATTATTTGTTTCTTTAACATGAAAAGTAAGGGGCATATTTACAAGCCCCTTGCGCCACTTTAGCGCCACCGTTGCGTCACGCAAGTGACGCAGCGGCGATGCAAACCATGCGCCGCGTTGCGCTATATTTACAACGTGATGCATCTAGGGAGATGCGTCATGTAGTAAACCCCTGCGCCACATGAAACCTGCGTCAGGTTTCATGTGGGCGTCCTGGCGCGGGGGGGGCGTTCCGGCGCAGGTACGCCTCGGAAAAGTGACGTAGTGAAATCTACAAGATTTCACGCAGTCACTTTTCCGACGCTGGTGCGCCAAATCCTTACGCCTGCTTTAAGCAGGCGTAAGGATTGACGCACCATGTTAGGGATAGGAAGGTTGGAACAGTGCTGGAGTTGCGTCGCGCTTGCGACACGACTTCAGCACTGCGCCAACCTTCCGCCGGCAGATGCGTCACGCATCTGCTTATCCTAGCGCCACGATGCGCCGCATTGTAAATGCGGCGCATCGGACGTGGCGCATGGGTAAACTTGCGTGACGCATTTTCCCTGGCACATCCCTGCTGATATGCAGGGATGCGCCAGGGAACGTAAATATGCCCCTTAGTGTTTTGTTCTATGTTGTCTAGAAGTACGGGTACGGAGTTACCTAAGATCCCGGAATGATAATGTATTAGCCTGAAGAGGCAGAAGAATAGTGTGGATAAGTCATCACACTGCAGAAGTACTTTGTCTGTTGTCATAATACTTAATGGTGAGAGGCTGTTAGTGTTATTTTAGGGACTATTTCGTTTGAGAGTAGATTTTGTTTGAAATAGCGAAGGGTCCACTTCCGAAACTCTGGCCCTACATCCGCAAAGGAGTACCAAGACCTCTTTTCATGTGAAAGTCCTCTTCCGAAACTTTGGCTAGTATCCCTAGAGGAGCACCAAGTCCTCCTGTAGCTTGTTTGGGTGTAGAATAGCGCTGGTCGTTATTTTACTTGAAGTGGGAGAATATCTCTTTTGAAGTGAAGACTATCTCTTTATTTAGTGGAACAGACAAGGTAGCATTGTTTTATGTTTGTTTTCTAACAAGTTTTGTTGAGAAAAGTAAAGAAAAACATTGCCGTATTATTTTGTAAAGGGAGGGTCAGTAGTTGGAGTAATACTGACGTCACAAAAAGCCGCACTGGCATTGGTCAGACAGTTGGCGTTTGGAGTGTTGTGATTGGTTGATTACCGTGAACCGCGCTGGTATTGGTTAAGGTACTGATTACGTAGGAGTGTTCTGATTGGTTGGTTGGTGTGAGTCGCGCTGGTATTGGACAGTTGTTAACAAATAGAATAAACAGAAGTACGAAGAGTTTGTTGTTTGTTTATTGAATTGTATTTTAACGAGAAAGGATTGGGAAAAATCAAGCTGGTTAATAAGATAAAGAGTTTCTTTAAAAAGGACAAACCAATAGTTACAAGAGAGGGAATTCCTATTCCACCTCCAAGAACAGCTGCTTCTTTTATGATGTTGGAACGTGGTTACCATACGTGTACTTGGTTAGAAAATTGGGTGAAATACACGGAAGATGATGGTGTATTAGCTTTTCCGAAGCATGGTACATTTAATGTAAGGATCCTACAGAATTTGAGAGGAAGAATGAACTCTTTAGAACCAAATCCCAGACCTACACAATATGAAGCGCTTGAGGAATGGGAACAAGAAGCGTACGATCGAGAGAAGTATAGGGGCGGAAGGAGATATAAGAGTATAATGTCTAGGTATCCTTTTGAAAAACGGGAAGATAAAATGAAAAGATGGAGGAGAGCTGTGATAGCGGATGGTTTGTACCCAGTTTTAGTTGCTGAAGAAGCAACTGGAGGCAAATGTAAAGAGAAGAAGAAAAACTTAGAGACATCAAGGATAGATTTTGACCCAAGTGATTCTGATGATGAGTTGTTAGATGACATTTTGACTAAAAGACCTCCACCTTATCAAGAGAACTCAAGTGAAACAGTTCCAAATGCACCATTAATGGGAACCCCACTAATTCCGCAGGTTTCACAAGTTCCAGTAGTGACTAGAGCAGTACAAGAGAGTGAAATGGATATGTTGAATAGGGCAAGAGAGGAGTTGACTCAGAAAATTAATCAGTTGAATCTGAATGCGGAAGCATTAACAGTGCCAGTAACAATTGGACCTATAGTTCCATTGTATGGAGAAAAACAGAATATATCAAGAGCACATGCGTTGACAGTCCCAATGAATAGAGACAGGAATAAAGTGGTAACAATAGTTGATCAGGTTGAACAAGCTGAAACAAGTACTTCATTAATTGATTTGCCAGTTTGTGAGATGTTAACTGAAACCCCTAAGAGAAGTGCGCAAATGGATCTGAGGAGATTAGTGCAGAATGTCACTCCTATATCGGGGAGTTCAATGGGACCTTCACCAGATGAATTAGATGACTGGATAAGGGGAATGGAAAAGCGAAAACCTCAACCACAGAGTATAGATGTGAGTAAAGTGAGAGTGGATTTGGAAGAAATGATTATTGGTACAATAAGCCCAGACAGATTGAGTAATTATCGAGATGAGGAGTTATTTCTGTGTAAAAATATTACTTGGAGAGCGAGAAATCTTCATGAAAAGTTAACAGAGGCTGCTTGTGAATATGGAGTGGACATAGAGAGGTCAAGAGTGTTACAGAAAACATATAGACTGGAATTTTCTGAAAAGGATTTAGAGAGCTTGAATGCGTCTGGTAAAAGATTGCAAATAAAAGAATTAATGAATATCCTGAAGAAATGGGGAGATGTAGAACGGTGGAAAGGTAGATGGGCAAAAAAGAAAGAAGAAATGATTGCCAATAAAAACGCGTCTTTATTTCCACTGAGAGAGTCAGAACAGGCTGAAAAGGTGTGTCCAATGAGAGAAGTTCCGGGTGGTGGATATGTTCACGTTCCTTGGACAAGACAGGATATCTTGTCTTTTACTAATGACTTCCCTGGGTTGAGGGAAAAGCCAGTTGAATGGTACAAAAAAGTAGAGAGGTTTGTGAAGGTTTCAAAGGTCTTATTGAAGGATTTGGATGGTTTATTTGAGATTGTTGTTCCAGCAGATTTATGGACAGAGTGTAAGATTGCTTTTGATTGGCCTAAAGAAGAATATCCTAGAGATGCGAAAACAGGTGCACATTCAGATGAGGTGATGAAGAAATACCATCAGGTAATTACTTACCTGAAAGGAAAAATTTCTCCGAAAGAAACAGATTGGGTTAAAATTGACAGAACAACCCAAGAACCAAAGGAGTCGGTACATGCTTATTATGACAGGTTGATACAGGTGTTCAAACAGTACAGTGGGTTTGAGAATATTGAAGATAAAGATATTGGACATTTTGTGTATCGTTTTGTATTTGGATTAAAACCATTCCATTCCATTCCAACAAACTTTATTTCGGTCGATGTAGACCATAAAAAGGATTAAAACAAGAAATTAGTTACATGATTCAGCAACATTTGATTTGTTGGCAGAGAAAAACGGTTGATGAAATACTGAGGTATGCAAAGTATTGTAGTGATGATATTGAATCGAGGCATAAGAAGTTAAAAGAGAAAATGATGTGGGCACAAGTGAAAGTGGCAGAACAGCAAGAAGGAAACAGTGGTACTCAAACAGATTTTCAGATGAAAGGTCAGAATCAGAATGGTCAAATAACGAGTGGTGGTAGAGGTAGAGGTAAGATGAATAAAGATGAAATGAAAAGGAAATATCCTTGTCATGCGTGCGGAAAATTTGGGCATTGGAAGAACGAGTGTAGATCTGCTCAGAAAAATAATGGGATAAATCAAAATTTAAATTCACAGATGCAGAATGAGGTGGTTGTGAATCAACAACAGCAACAGCAGCAGCAGATAGTTACTCCACAGTTACAAGCACCATAAGCTCCTATGCCAAATAATGTGAATGCTCAAGTGCAGAGATACAGTGCGAACACTGGGTTTCACGCAGGTGAAAAAATTAGTAAGAATCAAAATGTGCAAATGGTTTCACAATACTTGTTGCAGTGAAATGAGAGTGATTCAGACTCATATCAATGACGGTGGCTGAGGGGGGAGGAAGAGTGCGTGCTTGGTGTAACTCTAGAGGTAGATCAGTCAGGTCCATTTGTTGATGGAAAAGTAGAAGGTAATGATATTACATTCCTAGTGGACACTGGTGCTACCCGTTCTACTGTAAGAGCAGCAGAAATTCCAAACCTGCCCCTCTCAGGAGAAACTATCCAAGTTGTAGGAGTCTCCAATAAGCATATCAAAACCCCAATAACAAAGCCAATAGAAGTTCATATTGGAAGATTCAGAAACATGCATCGGTTTGTGGTATGTGATGCGAGTCCGGTAAACCTTTTAGGGAGAGATTTGCTGTGCAAAATGAATTGCACAATTTATTGTACACCAGATGGTATTGCTTTCAAAACACCAGGTGAGAATGTTGCGTTTAAAATGATGTTAGCGGAGCAAGGGACAGAAGTGGATGAAATGTTTTCACTTCTTACTAAAGAAGATTTGCCTGAAGAGTTGAGAAATACAGTAAGATCTGATGTATGGGACTTCTCAGGAAAAGAGATTGGTCTGATGAAAGGTGTGGATCAGGTCGCGGTGAAACCGTGTGCAACTTTTCCAAACACACCTTAATACAAAATGAGTCCTGAGATAACAGCAGGAGTCATTCCTGTGATTGACCAAATGATTGAGCAAGGTATTTTAAGAGAAATACTAAGTAGTCCTTGTAATTCGCCTATTATGGGAATTAAGAAGCCAAGCGAAAAATATAGGATAGTACAAGATTTACAAAAAATAAATAAGATTGTGGTACCCTGTTGTCCAATAGTGCCAAATCCAGCAGTGATTCTATATCAAATTCCCTGTGATGCAGAATGGTATACAGTAATTGATCAGTGTCAAGCATTTTTCTCAATTCCCTTACATCCGGATAGCCAGTATTTGTTTGCGTTCTGGTTCGGAGACCGTGTTTTGGCATGGTGCCGAGTTCCCCAAGGGTACACAGAGAGTCCATCGATTTTTAATCAGATTTTGAAAAAATGTTTGGAGACTTTGATTATGCCAGAAAAATCAGTTTTGGTTCAGTATATTGATGACCTACTGGTGGCATGAAAAACACGGGAGGCATGTGTGACAGATACAATTGCCTTACTGAATCATCTGGCAGAAGGTGGACACAAAGTGTCACCAGCAAAATTACAATTTTGTAAACAGGATGTCCAATATTTGGGACACTCAGGGGTCGATTCCGATCTGGGCCGGTATGGCACCTAACACCATTTGCCCGGAAAAACCCCCAGCCGAATGCGTGTTTCCCGACCGATTTGAACAGTCGTCCGAACGAGCAAGTACGATGCGCATAACAGCACAAATTCTGAGCGAGCCGTACTTACCCATTCCAGCTCTTGTCCACCGCCCGAGCCGGATCCGTAAACGCCAAATCGAGTCGCACGGAAGCAAAAATACAGCACCTTCCGGCCGGACAAGTACGATGCGCTTTCCGTATGCGCCGAACCCGTCGCTACGTCCGGCACATCACAGCATCCGGGAGAGCCGCACATAAGCTCCGATTCGCGCCACAAGACGATCCACGGCTACGAGACGAACAAGCCAGCCACGAGTACGAGTCCAAGCAACGAGAAACACGAACGAGACGAACCAACCATGAATCCCATTGCGCAGGTCCTACCAATACTCTACATCTATTACCGGAACAGGTACGGACGCGTACGGCGCAGACGGTAAGTCAAACACCCACTACACAACATATGCCACACACACATAGGGATGCAGACATGACGTACACTAGCAACAGCAGAACCATAGGGGCGGGATGGCCATCACCAATGTCATACACACCCATAGGGACCTGGATGCCTACCACTACCACCACCCCTACCCATGGGGGGCTGGATGCCTACCACTACCACCACCCCACTCATGGGGGCTGGGTGCCTGTCACTACCACCACCCCTACACAGGGGGGCCTGGATGCCTACCACTACCACCACCCCACTCATGGGGGGCTGGATGCCTACCACCACCACCACCCCGCTCAGGGGGGGATGGGTGCCTGTCACTACCACCACCCCAACTCAGGGGGGGCTGGATGCCTACCACTACCACCACCTCTACCCATGGGGGGCTGGATGCCTACCACTACCACCACCCCACTCAGGGGGGGCTGGGTGCCTGTCACTACCACCACCCCTACTCTGGGGGGGCTGGATGCCATACCACTACCACCACCCCTACCCATGGGGGGCTGGATGCCTACCACTACTACCACCCCTACCCATGGGGGGCTGGATGCCTACCACTACTACCACCCCACTCATGGGGGGCTGGATGCCTACCACTACCACCACCCCACTCATGGGGGCCTGGATGCCTACCACTACTACCACCCCACTCATGGGGGGCTGGATGCCTACCACTACTACCACCCCACTCATGGGGGGCTGGATGCCTGTCACTACTACCACCCCTACTCAGGGGGGGCTGGATGCCTACCACTACCACCACCCAACTCATGGGGGCCTGGATGCCTACCACTACCACCACCCCACTCAGGGGGGGCTGGGTGCCTGTCACTACCACCACCCCTACTCAGGGGGGGCTAGATGCCTACCACTACTACCACCCCACTCATGGGGGGCTGGATGCCTACCACTACTACCACCCCACTCAGGGGGGGCTGGGTGCCTGTCACTACCACCACCCCTACTCAGGGGGGGCTAGATGCCTACCACTACTACCACCCCACTCATGGGGGGCTGGATGCCTACCACTACTACCACCCCACTCATGGGGGGCTGGATGCCTACCACTACCACCACCCCACTCATGGGGGCCTGAATGCCTACCACTACTACCACCCCACTCATGGGGGGCTGGATGCCTACCACTACTACCACCCCACTCGTGGGGGGCTGGATGCCTACCACTACTACCACCCCACTCATGGGGGCCTGGATGCCTACCACTACCACCACCCCACTCATGGGGGGCTGGATGCTTACCACTAACACCACCGCTACTCATAGGATGGGCAATGCATGACACAACTAGCATACTGCAACATAAGGAATGTAAGAAAAACACATCGCCCCAACACCATGACAAGCGTGTGTAGACTGTGTCATATGCCTACAACACTGAACATGAAATTGAACATACAATGTGACCCCTATCACATGTGTCACACATAAATGTGTGTGGTATCCACACTGCAAGCAGACCATGACCACTGTGACAATGGGGCCTAACCCCCCATCATCACAGTGATCAAAAGGTAAGTGTGGGGTCAATAGATGAAGCACATTTTGAACATTGTGACAATGGGGCCTAACCCCCCATCATCACAGTGATCAAAAGGCAAGTGTGGGGCCCATAGCTGAAGCACATTTTGAACATTGTGACAATGGGGCCTAACCCCC
This sequence comes from Calotriton arnoldi, assembly GCA_963921515.1. NCBI lineage: Eukaryota > Metazoa > Chordata > Amphibia > Caudata > Salamandridae > Calotriton > Calotriton arnoldi. The sequence continues at coordinate 1,897,296 of CAWUFW010002456.1, read as the reverse complement.
CATCATCACAGTGATCAAAAGCTAAGTGTGGGGTCCATAGCTGAAGCACATTTTGAACATTGTGACAATGGGGCCTAACCCCCCATCATCACAGTGATCAAAAGCTAAGTGTGGGGTCCATAGCTGAAGCACATTTTGAACATTGTGACAATGGGGCCTAACCCCCCATCATCACAGTGATCAAAAGGCAAGTGTGGGGCCCATAGCTGAAGCACATTTTGAACATTGTGACAATGGGGCCTAACCCCCATCATCACAGTGATCAAAAGGCAAGTGTGGGGTCCATAGCTGAAGCACATTTTGAACATTGTGACAATGGGGCCTAACCCCCATCATCACAGTGATCAAAAGCTAAGTGTGGGGTCCATAGCTGAAGCACATTTTGAACATTGTGACAATGGGGCCTAACCCCCATCATCACAGTGATCAAAAGGCAAGTGTGGGGCCCATAGCTGAAGCACATTTTGAACATTGTGACAATGGGGCCTAACCCCCATCATCACAGTGATCAAAAGGCAAGTGTGGGGTCCATAGCTGAAGCACATTTTGAACATTGTGACAATGGGGCCTAACCCCCCATCATCACAGTGATCAAAAGGTAAGTGTGGGGCCCATAGCTGAAGCACATTTTGAACATTGTGACAATGGGGCCTAACACCCCATCATCACAGTGACCAAATTGTAAGTGTTGTGATGGCGAAAGCTGGAAATTCCAAACAGCATGGATTATCCCAGGTCACAGACCAACAAACACATTAGTAACATAGTAGTGCTTGTGTCCCATAGCAACATAGATTGGGTGATGCAAACAGTGCAGTGCAAATAAGACATACCTTTGGCCATGTGCAGACAAACATCACCCATGGGGGCTGACACTGTCAACATTCATCAATAACACAATGACAGAAGTGACCATCATGATGCAGAACCACATATTTGCACCAATGTGCACACAAATGTAGATATCCTGTGGAGACTGTAGATGTGAGGTGAACAAATACCATACCATGGCAGCAATGGGACATACAAACCATGATCACTGTGCTGACTGATGACCTAGGAGTCCCAGGGACAGCAGGGGAAACCCACCAAATAACATACAGCCAATGCCACACTAAAGATATGCCAATGCAGTGGTGCAGATGCACAAACACAAACAGGCAGCCCCACACTGCATATCAAACACAACAGGTGAGGGGGTGTGTGTGCCAGTGTCCCCAGGTAACCACACAACACATGAGGAGGCCTGAATCCCAATTACACAGATGTGCATGCAGTGCCACACAAAAGTAACTCATGGATCCCAATACCCTATGTTGGCAATCAGGCATTGTTAGATGAGAGGGAGCCCAAATTACACATGTCACACAAGCTTGTAGGAACAGCAACTAACACAGCAAGACACAGACCCACCACAGCACTACCCACAGGGTCCCCACATTGTGGTGACACTGGCCTGCATGATAATCCCACTGTGATGACAAAGCTAGATGTCGTTCACACAGTGAGCCACAGTCATGTGTCCTGAGCAACAAACTACCATCACACCTACACAAGCACAAATCAATCAGCACGGCCTGTCAGCCAAGGCCAATATGGAGGCAGGGGTGTAGCCGTGAAACAACTCTCATCTGCACACACTCAACACCACACACCTTGATCTCCACCAATGTGCAGCAGTGAAGCTCAAATGCACTGGTGACATTGCACATGCACCCATGACAATCCCAGGGGTGGTGGTGGGAACTAAGGTGCAGAAACCCATCACACATGGCCAGTCAACAAGACTCGTGAATGTCTGACACACTGCACAGTACGCCGTACATGGGCATGACGTCAATACCACACCAACCAATGGGATCCCGGCCACAGTCACACACCAATGAAGAAGCCAAGGTCACCCACAAAGAACACACATAGACAACTTCCAACATTGCAGCTCTGACCCTGAGGAGTGGCAGCAGTCACACACACAACGTGTCACAATCACTGAAAGCTAACACAAACTGTAAATTACATGACTGGGGTAACCAACAAGTGCCAAGGGGAATCCTGACTGTGTCTCATCTGCGTTTGCCCACAAACTCAGCCCTGACAGCAAACACACCTATGGGTGACACCCTGATGACCAGTAATGTGCCATGCACCCACATCCCAGAGAAGCCAGGGAGAAGACTTTGGGGGAACATAGGTCAACTCAGCAAGCATCACAAACAGGAACATGACTAAGGATCCCAGCCAGCCGAGCAAAATGGAAGTGAACTCACACAGACATGCTCACACAACACACACCTTGTGCTCAGGCAATGTCACAGAATCACACACTGCCATGAGGGGACTCCACTCCTGTGTAAGGAAAGCTGTGCCATACGTTGTCACAGTAGGGCTCTATCATGTCAGCAGAACACTTGGTCACTCAGTCAACAATTAGCACAAAATGAAGGCTACCGTCATATCAGCCTGGTCATGGGAGTGTCACCGAAATCATCAGCACAGATCCAACACACATGTATAGCAAGTTGCACTGATAACACAGATGAGTCCTTCCCCATTGATGCCCAAACTTGCATGTCCAGTGGGGATGGTCACACCGTCAGGGAAATAGACAAATTGAACAATGGCAAGCACAACAGATGTGCAGGGGTGTAAGCCACAGATGTGAAATTGCAAATAAAAGTAGGAAATCCCATTTCCAAATCTTGAAAACATGACACCCTCATATTGCTGCAAATGATGACATGGATACACACCAGGATAGGACACATTCCCCCTGTACCACATGGGGTCCTGCACAGTAACACTTCATTAGCCTGAGATCAAAAAGCACCATCACTGCAGCAAGGGCATGGTTAGCATCATCAACATCATGTACATCAGAAGCAAAACCACTCGAGAACAGAAAGTAGCTTTATTCAGCATATGTGGCTATAAAATTGAAAGTCCTGACAAATAACCAAGGCCAATGGCCAGTCCATTAACAAAGTCAAAACAGGGTGACAGTGGCAGATGTCACCCTTTGCATGCCTGCACTGCTACACACCAGGAACATTCCCCTCGGAGGGGCATACGGGGGGCAGGCCAGGCACCGCAGGGACAGGATCAGGGCTCACCAGAAGGAGGCAGGGAAGGGGTGGTGGGTGCTGGAGAGTCACTGACAACTGCAGTGGAGGTGTCTGACATGGTGTGTGCCGGCACAACTGGGGGGCATGAGTCAGATGGTGTGGGAGCCGGCACGACTGCAGTGGGCCGTGCAGATGGAGTGGACAGGTCCCCCACTGCAGTGCCCAAGTCAGACAGGGTGGTAGTGGACTCCACTGCAGTGCCTATCTCCAGGGGAGTAGAATGGGGTTCAGGTAAGGTGGGCAGGACAGAGGACACGGCCTCCACACCAGTGGCACAAACATGCGCAGCGGGGGGTGTGGTGCTAGAGGAGCAAGTGGTAGGGGGAGAAGGTCGGATCATTTTGGGGATGGTGTATCTGTGGGTGGGGGAACTGCAGGGCGGCGGCGGGGTCTTGCTCTTCCGGCTCCGGGGGGACTTGCGGATGGGGGCCTCAGTCTGTCTGCGCCTAGGGGAGGGTGTCCGGGGGGTGAGGGGCACTCCCCTCTGTGTGGGTGGACCTCCTCTTCCCCCTGTATGCTGGATCAGCTGGATTGGAGGGGAAGAGGCCGAGGTCACAGAGGAAGAGCCGCTGTGTAGGTGGGGTTGCAGGTGAGGCAAGGGAAGGGGCCTTGGAGGGAGAGGTATCTGAGGACTGCGGAGTGACTGTGGATGCCTGTGTGTGTGTCTGTTCCCCTTCCCCTGTGGGTGTGCTATCAGTCCCCTGAGGATGCCTGCGTGCACGTTTTGTCTTTGTAGTGGGTGTGTCTGTGCTGCTTGTGTCTGTGTGTTTGGGTGATTGTGCAGGTGTGCATGTGCTTGGGACAGGTAGGGTGCCAGGAAGTGTGGATGGGGCAGAGGTAGGAGGGGTGAGGGACTGTTGGAGGAGGGACACTGCTGCCGTCAGTGAGGAGTCCATGGACCTATTGCTCCTCTGTAGGGCAGACATGCCCGTTGAGATGCCCTCCATGAACGACACCAGCTGAGTCAACAGAGTGGTGTGGGCATGGAGGACACTCAGCATTGCTGTCTGCCCTACATGGAGCTGGCGAAGTAGGTACACAGACTCCTCACTCAGGGCAGCAGGGGACACAGGGGCAGGGGGTGCGGTGCCTGGCACGAAGGAGACACGCTCCCGAACACGGGAGCCTCCACGGACCTCTGGAATGGGAGCCGATGGGAGGGCGGTGGTGGTGGTGGTGGTGGTGGTGGCGGGGACAGCAATACTAGCTGGGGTGTGGTGGCTGCTGACACCCGCCTCCACAAGGGAGTCATCCTCTGAGCTGCTGTGGTCCTCAGTTGAGGTGAATGCTGCTGAGGACTCCTCGGTGTGGCTCCCCTCGCCCTCCGTGACACTGGGTCCCTCCGACCACTCATCGGCTGCTGACCCAGTCTGGCTCTGTGGCTCCTCCTGGTCCGTGGAGCTGTCCCCTCCTGTGGCCGTGGATGTATCTGCAAACAAGTAGGGAAACAGACAAACATCAATCACCTGCACTGACCGCACACACCACAGTAAGTACAGCACATTACAGAGCAAGCCCTGGCATCCTTAGTTGATCATTGTCCAAAGTCCCCAAACAGAGTAGGAGAAGCCAATTGTCAGTCTGATGGTCAACCATGGCACTCACATCCCTCCTGGCCTTGCACCCATCTGTCTGGTGCCTGTCGGATGGCAATACCCCAGTGTGGACACATGCACCACCTACACAGTAGTTGGACAGTGCAGAGAACACGGTGAAGTATGTGAACATGCACACATCACAACTCTTGCCACTGAGGCAGTACAGGTGTCCGGATGAAGGGATGGCCAGAGTCTAAATTGAAATGCATGTGATGCATACCAGTACCAGACACCATGATGCACCCATGTCCTGATAGTCAATGCCACAATGGGGTGCATGTAGCACATGTCACTCCCCTGCAGGATCACTCTTAGGAAGTTTAATGCCATGGCACAGGCATGCCTGCAAAGTCATATATCACTGTCTCCAGTCACATGGGCAGGGCAGCCAGCCAATAACAGTCTGCACTGTGTCACAATCCTAGGCCATGGGGAATGCAAGTCCTGTAGCTGACAAGTACACATGTCCATCCCCCACAAACCACATCATCTGAACTCTTATTTGGCCACGTCAAACCAATTGGACATATGGGAGACATGAAACACAACCCTCGGAACCTGAGCACCTCACAATCTGCTGTGAATGGGAAACAGCTGCCTGGACTTCACATTCGCATACCCCAGTCTGCACAGTCAAGTGATCAAACACCTATATGTCACACAAGTATCGTCTCATATGGTCACATCTCCGGTGGCATGCTGAGCCCTAACCGATAAACACCACAGTAGTCCTAACAACCAAGCCACAGCACAATTACACAGAGGCAGACACCTGAGGGAACATTCCACTGGGTACAACGTGTCAGCTGATACACGGGAGTGGGAGTACAGAGTGTATTGTATGGCCTGGAGTAGGCATGACTGTCCAGCTCCAGTTGAAAGAGGGATGAGCCCTGGACAGTAGGCAGGTGGCCAAGTATGTGTGACACACTTGATATACATACTCCTGAGGCCCAAACATTGTTCCCACCTGCAGCATGGGTGTGTGCCAAATACCCCAGGCACATGTGGTGAATCAGATCAGCAATTGGACCACATATCAAAGTTACACGCAGATTAGATGTCATAACTCAGGCATTGTGTAAGCAATGGACCCACCCATGAAGCCCACAACAAAGTTACGGGAACATATGCTGACCCCCCACCTTGAGCTAAGCAAAATGTAAGGACACGGTACCCAAGTGACACATCTTCCTGACTGTAAGGGCCACACCTGGGTATCAGATGAGGAGTGGGCATGTCACAATTGAGGGACATGGGTCCTGGACCACAAGACTGATGTACTGTGGAAGGTTAACCAGGCCAGAGAAGGGCACATAGCATGTCAGACAAAGTTCACAGTGCAGTCATGGACTCACCCCTCCTTGCTGCTGTCTGGCCTTCCACACAGGCACAGGGTCAGACTGATTTGCATATGGCCATGTCTGAACTGGGGTGGTGGAGTGAGCTAAAGAATGATGATGGATTAAACCCAGATCAGTTGACTGGGGGTGAGTGTTTGATAAGCTCAAGCGCTCCGTCCATCATCCCCTTTGGTATCGCTTTGTTCACCCTAAGTTGGCAGGGTATGCCCAGACGTGGGCCCCTTGCTCACTTTGCCACTGGATTAAAGCTAGCCTGGCTGATGACGGCTGAATAGCCAGAAACCGGTCCCAGGATGCTTGTTTCCGGTCCAGGGAAGACATGGCTTGGCAGTTCGGGCTGGACTGTTCCCATGAGGCACAGGGTCAGACTGATTTGCATATGGCCATGTCTGAACTGGGGTGGTGGAGTGAGCTAAAGAATGATGATGGATTAAACCCAGATCAGTTGACTGGGGGTGAGTGTTTGATAAGCTCAAGCGCTCCGTCCATCATCCCCTTTGGTATCGCTGTCTGGCCTTCAGCTGCCCATCCAGATCAGGGAAGACCACAGCCAGGATCCTGAGCATGTGGGGGGTCAGGGTCCGGTGTCCGCCCCTCCTGCGAGGAGGCGACAGCTTCAGCTGGACCCTTGCGATCCTCCGGGTCCAGCCCCGAAGGTCCTGCCACCTCTTCTGGCAGTTGCGGATCCTGCGCCTGTAGACCCCCACGGACCTCACTGCCCGGGCGATGTCCAGCCAGATTTCCTGCTTCTGGTGGGCATCAACCTGTGAGGATGACAAAGTGTAAAGGACATCACTACACATGCAACATATCCGTGCATCACACATATGGATATACATGTCTCAATCACAGGGGCACATGATGTACACAGGCAGTGCAGAAATGGCTATGAACTATTTTCCAGCAGTTACTACATGGTATCATTGCCTGGGAAGTAAAACCTTGTTGAAATGCACTGTTACTGCACTATACCTGTCCAGTGCATGTAACTACACACTATGGGGGGGTGACAACTACTCAGTGAGCATGCTAGCCAGTGGCGTGAACACTGTAAGTCTTGCTAGTCAGACAACATGCACATTCAGTAAGGCAGTGGACAGCACTCTCACCTGCTCCCCTGCTTTCCCATACAGCTTGCTGTACTGTGGAAGGAGGCTGTCCAGCAGGGCCTGGTTCTCCTCAGTGCTGAAGGCTGGGGCTCTCTCCACAGTACGTGCCATTGCAGGATCCAGAGGATGCAGAGACAGCAGCAGTGGTGGTGGCAGATGTCGTCCTGGAGCATGTAGTACACGCAAGTGAGCTCTCAGGGGTACATCCAGCATTATATGTGTGCTGCTGAGGCAGTTACTGTCCCATGTGTCCAAAGTGATAGGTCCAAGTCGTTTGCATCTTCTGAATCTGGCCAATCCATGGAATTGCACCACTTACACACGCCCACAGCATCCTTCAAAAGTTCAACTTCATGAGACCCATGATTTTGCAACATTGTTGTGGGTGGCCAACTGAATTCACAGCATCAGACTCGTTAACAATTCGAAAACGGGTCCGTTGCCATGCCAGCCCATAGCCAATGCGTGCGCACCGATCGGTCCATTGCTGTACAACGCGTATTTCGAATACAACGCATACCCGCACACAACAGATTCAATGGCCAGTGCGTGCACACTGATCGGTCCATTGCTGTACAACGCGTACCCGCACACAACAGATTCAATGGCCAGTGCGTGCACACCGATCGGTCCATTGCTGTACAACGCGTATTTCAAATACAACGCGTACCCGCTCACATCATATGCAATGGCCAGTGCGTGCACACCGATCGGTCCATTGCTGTACAACGCATACCCGCACACAACAGATTCAATGGCCAGTGCAATGGCCAGTGCGTGCACACCGATCGGTCCATTGCTGAACAACGGGTACCCGCACACAACAGATTCAATGGCCAGTGCGTGCACACCGATCGGTCCATTGCTGTACAACGCGTCCCTGTACAGGTCACTCGCATATGTCACCATGCTTGTCACTGGTGGACGTATGCCAGTGACATATACTTGCCAGGGACTCAGGGGCACACCTACAACACCACAGCCTGTCCACACTGTATCCTAAGGCATGTAAGGCTGTATCACCTTATCTGTGTATGGGGGGCAACATGTGGTTTTTGTGGTGGCACTTGGGGGCAGCCACTCCCAGGCTGTGCACGTGTTCATGGGGACAGGATCCTTTGTGTGTTGTGCACATGCCCACTGTGATGTGCAACTGTTCATTTCTGAGCATGTGGCATGGTCACATTTCCAGGTTGTGCATGTGTATGTCATGTCACGTACCCCCAGAGTCCCAGGTGTGAAGGTATGTACGTCACAGGGTGACCCATTGCCACAATTGTGATGGCCCTCCACAGTCTGTGTGCATGTTGTGTTTCAGATGTCTCTGATTCCATGTGCACAATGGGAGACAGTCTCCACATCCACGTTGTTTGTGCATGGACTTTGATGTTGTGCGTATGTGTGTCACGGACGTCCATGTCTGTCCTGCGGAGGCAACAGGGGCCACTACCTGTGGGAGTCATGTAAGTTTTGCTGATGTGTACATGATACGCCATGTCATGCCAGTGTCCATGTGGCAAGACAGGGTCCCTGGGAATCTACCTGTCAATGAGCTGTGATGCCTGTGGCGCATCTGTGACGTGACAGCAGTAAATGGGTACTGTGACACAGCCTAATGGTTTCCCATAGCACAACTTGGAACCTGTTGGCAACACATGTTGAACTGAGATGTTAGATGACGTCCATGTAGGTGCCACATATGTCCATACAGAACGGCACACACATCAAGTACTTGTGTCTCGTAATGATGTATCATGTGATATTGAGTATGGTCAATGCCACATATGTGGGGTGACTGACAATCTTTCTTTGTTCACCTATGCACTGCAGGGCACCAGCTGTCCATAGACCATTCCCTGACCTTGCAACGATGGTGGAACGTGACAGCATCCGACGGTACCGCTTCACCAGGCAGCTGATTGATGATTTGTCCGTGCGCTTGGCCCCACATTTGCAACCTGGCCGGCCGTACCCTACAGCGCTGACCCCCAAGGTGAAAGTGATGGCAGCCCTACACTTCTTTGCCACCGGTACCTTTCAACACACTGTGGCGTCTACTGGTGGGATGTCACAGACTATGTTCAGCCGTGTGCTACGCGATGTTTTGGTGGCTATGTTGAGATACCTGAACCAGTACATCTATTTCCCTAAACGTCACCAACTCACTGACGTCAAGAGTGACTTCTATGCCCTGGGGAGGATGCCGCATGTCATTGGCTCCATTGATGGGACACATGTGGCTTTGGTACCACCACAGGCACGTGAGCAGGCATACAGGATCCGAAAACATTATCATTCGGTCAATGCTCTGGTGGTATGTCTTGCAGATATGTGCATCTCACACTTGTGTGCCCGTTTCCCCGGTTCTGCACACGATGCCTACGTGATGAGGATTAGTCGCATCCCGAGGATTATGTCACAGATGCCGAACCAGCGTGCCTGGCTTGTCGGTGTGTACTGACTTTGTACCATTGTGTGTGTTCTGCGATGTAGTATTCCACCCTCTTTTCCAACTCGGCTAATGTGCAATTGTCTGTATGTAGGTGACTCGGGATACCCCAACATGCCGTGGTTGCTGACGCCCCTCAGGAACCCTGTGACACCTGCCCAGATGCGCTACAATGAGGCACATGGTCGGACCAGGAGAGTGATCGAGCGGACATTTGGTCTCCTGAAGAGCCGCTTCCGCTGCCTGGACAAGACAGGAGGGGCCCTCCCATATGCCCCAGCAAAAGTGTGCAAGATTGTCATCGTCTGCTGCATGCTACACAACCTGGCAGTGCGGAAGGAGTTGCCTCTCATCCTGGATGACGATGACCAACATCCGCCACCTGTGGAGGATCCTGGCCTGGGCCACGATGCCAGTGATGGTGATGATGATGAGGGTGATGTCCGCACACAGCTCATCACCAACTTTTTCAGCTGAATGTGAGTATCCAGAGATGTCATGTCAATGATGTGGGTTTGCGTGATATATGTTGGTGGTGCTCTGGTGCTGTTTGTGTGTGGCCATGTGCTACTTGACTGTATGCGTGCAGCGATGTGTCCTTACAGGTAGTCTGTACTCCCCAACAGTGTTGACATGCTAACTTGGATTTGTGTAGGTATCTTGTGACATGTATTGGGCATGAGTTCTGCAGTTCTGTCCTGTTCTTCAGTGCTTTTGACTGTGTGTCATGTCTGTCCTTCACAGGGTACTTTCGGAGTTGTTTGGTCAACTGTGATCCCCCGACACCGTGATTCAACTTCCAGGGTGGAAGCTGTCGTTTCCCTACAGGTGATGTGCCACACACCCTTGGACCTTCTTTTTTCTACACTTGTTGACTGTGTGGCCACTGCCACGTGGGATTAGCTTGCATCTGTGGTGGAAACAACATGTTGCAAATGTGTAATAAACCTGTGCTTCACTTTGGGATGTGCGTTGTTTGTGGTCACACATCTGACTGACATTTGCTCACTGCACCTGTGGGCTAGTTGACACTGGCTCTGAATAGGTGTGGTGTCTGTGCATTGCACTGTATTTCCTGGGAACATCAGTGTAGGCGATGAGTCAGATGGCCCTGGTGTGTATGTGTTGTGTAGCCCTAGTGGTGTGTCTCCCTCATATGTGTCACGTCGCCATGACTCACATGACGGTGTTGAACTTGCTGTAGCAGTTAGCATGCACAGTGTCATTTAGCAGATCATCATCTCCATGACAGAAACCATGTTGGAATGACAAGAGAGGCAAGTATGGTGTATTGGTGAGTTTATTTACATACATGTGTGAGTATTGTGCACAGGATGGTGGGTGCTGTACATTGTGTTCGGAATCCAAAGTTCCCAGATGATTTGGAAGTCTTGGTAGCAGAAATGTCCAGAGTAAAGTCCACAGTCATGTGATACATTGTTCCAACTTAAACTCCCCATGTCATGTGGGAGAGTTGTGTTGCATTCGACAGGGTGAACAGTTTGCACACAAAGGAGAATGTCCAGAACAGGTGTTGGGTTCCTGGGGGATGTGCGTGGCCATCGGCCTCTCAGTTTTCCTTCCTCGACGACCCCTCTTCTTTGGGGGGGACCCTCACGTGCAGGCTGCTGCGGTGCAGAGGACTCTCCGCCAGAGTCATCCTCCCTCCCTGTGGCAGTGTCAGTTGTTGCAGCACCAGATGTTGTGGGCACACAGGGAGGTGTGGCCATGTTGTTGCTCATCTGGCGGAGCCATGTCAATATGTCCCTGAACACCGCTGTCAGTTCTTGCAATGTGTCCCACTTGGACTCCATGCCAGACATGTGTGTCTCCACATGGGACATGTGTGTCTCCACACGGGACATGTGTGTCTCCACGCGGGACATGTGGGAGTCCAAGTGGGCATGATGGGCAGCCTGCTGCTGTTGTATGTCCTTGAGGATCACCACTACCTGGCTGACCTCTCCGGTGCTAGTCTGGTACGCATCAGCAATGCGTGCCAGTTGTGGGTCATCATGCAGTCCAGACCCCTCTGCAAAAAGCGACCTATGTCGCCCACCCCTCCCACCACCCCTGGCGACACGTGCAGGACGAGCGGTGGCACACACAGGTGACCCTAGGCCCCCTTGGAGGTTGTTACTGGTGTTGTTGTCCGTAGCTCTACGTTGGGCCTGGGTCCCTGTGCTGTCGTCATCGGTGCACCTTGGTCTGTCCGTGTCGGCGGGGGTGGTCTGTGTGTTGGCAGTTGTTGGAGGGGTGGGTGCAGGGGGTGCAGATGTTGGTCCTGCTGGTGCTGCATGATGCCTCACACCGGAGGTGCCAGGTAGTTCTTCGCCATCCGAGGTGGGCAGAGGCTGTTCAACACCAGTGAGCTCAGTGTCCCCCGGAGCCTGCGACACGGACTCCTCCTCGTCTGCTGCTGTGTCCCCATCATCACCTGTTTTTGGAAGAGACACACAATGTATGTTATGTTTCTACAGGCATCAATGGTTCACACACCTGACAGATGTGACTGTACCTCTGGATGCGGACCTGTACATTGCATTGTCCTAAGTTGTCAGAGTCAGATGTTGATATTGGGTTTGCACATTGTCCTGCCAACCTGATGCATTTCAATGTGAATGTTGAGGTGTGTGCATGGCCAGCATTTGTTGTATTTGGTGGACATCCGGCCCTCCTTCTCCCCCCAGCCCAGTTATCACACCATGAAGCATGCCTCCCTTGCAGTGTGTGCAGGTTGACTCTCAGGATGTCAGTCAGTGGTGTCCTGCTGTTGGTTGGTGCACACTCCCCAGCAGGGCCTTGTGCTCCCCACAACAGAGCACCATTGTCAGACATCTTTGAAGTGGCTTTTCACTCCCTGTGAGGTGTGCATGCTTCAGTGTGAGCTTGCTGGGCCATGTGGGTGGGGGATGTTGAGCTGTGACTACCACTCCCATCATGCTATTGCCTACACCCCCCTTCCCAGCATGCCCATACTTCCTTCCTTTTGACTCTGCTTCCCTGTGGGGTGGTGTGCCTGTGCTGACAGGATGGCTGACAGTGTTGTCCTGGCGTTAGTTTGGCTACATGTCCCAAAAGTGTCCCTGTGCTTCACACAGCATGACCCAGGGTGGTGGTTCTTTGTGAGATATTTAATTAGAGTGTGAGGCAATGCATTCTCCCAGGTGAGTTGTGTGGAGTTTGTGTTAAGGGTGTGTGTGAGAAAAGCTGCTGGTAACTATGGTCAGTGCTGTCAGTCCTCCTTCCCACCCAGCCAGGTATCCCACCATGGAACGTGCTTCCATTGCAGGGAGTGCAAGTTGTCTTTCAGGATGTCAGTCAGTGGTGTCCTGCTGTTTGTTGGTGCACAGTTCCCAGCAGGGCCTTGTGCTCCCACAGCAGTACCCAGTGTCAGCCATCTTGTCAGTTTTTTTCCACTCCCTGTGATGTGAGCATGGTTCAGAGTGGTGTTGATGGGCCAAATGTGAAGGTGAGCAATATCTGTGCCTACAACTCCCATCATGCCATTGCCTACACACCCCTTCCCAGCATGCCCATACTTCCTTCCTTTTGAGTGGACTTCACTGTGTGTGAGTGTGACAGCAATGGCAAGATGGCTGACAGTGGTGTCCTGTTGTTTGTTGGTGCCCAGTTCCCAGCAGGGCCTTGTGCTCCCCACAACAGAGCACCATTGTCAGACATCTTTGAAGTGGCTTTTCACTCCCTGTGAGGTGTGCATGCTTCAGTGTGAGCTTGCTGGGCCATGTGGGTGGGGGTTGTTGAGCTGTGACTATCACTCCCATCATGCTATTGCCTACACCCCCCTTCCCAGCATGCCCATACTTCCTTCCTTTTGACTCTGCTTCCCTGTGGGGTGGTGTGCCTGTGCTGACAGGATGGCTGACAGTGTTGTCCTGGCTTTAGTTTGCCTACATGTCCCATGAGTGTCCCTGTGCTTCACACAGCATAAGCCAGGGTGGTGGTTCTTTGTGGGATGTTTAATTGAAGTGTGAGGCATTGCATTCTCCCAGGTGAGTTGTGTGGAGTTTGTGTTAAGGGTGTGTGTGAGAAAAGCTGCTTGTAACTATGGTCAGAGCTGTCAGTCCTCCTTCCCACCCAGGCAGATATCCCACCATGGAACGTGCTTCCATTGCAGGGAGTGCAAGTTGTCTTTCAGGATGTCAGTCAGTGGTGTCCTGCTGTTGGTTGGTGCACAGTTCCCAGCAGGGCCTTGTGCTCCCCACAGCAGTACCCAGTGTCGGCCATCTTGCCAGTTTTTTTCCACTCCCTGTGATGTGAGCATGGTTCAGAGTGGTGTTGATGGGCCAAATGTGAAGGTGAGCAATATCTGTGCCTACAACTCCCATCATGCCATTGCCTACACCCCCCTTCCCAGCATGCCCATACTTCCTTCCTTTTGAGTGGACTTCACTGTGTGTGAGTGTGACAGCAATGGCAAGATGGCTGACAGTGGTGTCCTGTTGTTTGTTGGTGCCCAGTTCCCAGCAGGGCCTTGTGCTCCCCACAACAGAGCACCATCGTCAGACATCTTTGTAGTTGCTTTTCACTCCCTGTGAGGTGTGCATGCTTCAGTGTGAGCTTGCTGGGCCATGTGGGTGGGGGATGTTGAGCTGTGACTACCACTCCCATCATGCTATTGCCTACTCCCCACTTCCCAGCATGCCCATACTTCCTTCCTTTTGACTCTGCTTCCCTGTGGGGTGGTGTGCCTGTGCTGACAGGATGGCTGAGAGTGTTGTCCTGGCGTTAGTCTGGCTACATGTCCCAAATCTGTCCCTGTGCTTCACACAGCATGACCCAGGGTGGTGGTTCTTTGTGAGATATTTAATTAGAGTGTGAGGCAATGCATTCTCCCAGGTGAGTTGTGTGGAGTTTGTGTTAAGGGTGTGTGTGAGAAAAGCTGCTGGTAACTATGGTCAGTGCTGTCAGTCCTCCTTCCCACCCAGCCAGGTATCCCACCATGGAACGTGCTTCCATTGCAGGGAGTGCAAGTTGTCTTTCAGGATGTCAGTCAGTGGTGTCCTGCTGTTGGTTGTTGCACAGTTCCCAGCAAGGCCTTGTGCTCCCCACAGCAGTACCCAGTGTCGGCCATCTTGTCAGTTGTTTTCCACTCCCTGTGATGTGAGCATAGTTCAGAGTGGTGTTGATGGGCCAATTGTGAGGTTGAGCAATATCTGTGACTACAACTCCCATCATGCTATTGGCTACACTGACTTGACCAGCATACACAGAATTCCTTCCTTTCAGTGAGCTTCCCTGTGCGGTGGTGTTCTAGTGGTGGCAAAATGTCTAACTGTGTTTGTTGGTTATATTTGTGCCACTGCCTTGCTGTATTTGTAGTTAGGTTTGTACATATCATGACACAGTTACATGTCACTATGAGATGGCATATATTGTTTTTATCTGACTGACAGACAAATCTTGGGGTGATTGTCTTTTGGTTGCTGTGTATTTGCTGAGGGTGCATGGTTTGACTATCCCCTTGACAGTGATGTGTGTGTATTGTCACACAATATTGTGTATATTAGTTGTGTACTCACCAGGCTCTGGGATGTTTGATAGTCCATATATGCTCACTGGTGGTAGGATGGCCCGCACCTTCTCCTCCCAGGGCCTGAGGTATACTGGTTTTGCAGGAGGGCCACTGCCGGTGTGCTGACTCACGATGTAATCCTTCTTTAGTAGGTCCCTGACCCTCCTGCACACATCATACCACCTGTTCTGGATGTCTTCCTTTGTGCGCAAACATGGTGATTGTGCATTGACCCTGTCGACGATCCTCTCCCACATCTTGGTTTTCTGCGACATGGGGGTCTGTTGTACCAATGTACCAAACAACTGTGGCTCTACCCTGAGGATCTCATCTACCAGGACTTCCAATTCACTGTCTAGTAATTTTGGATTCTTCTTTGGGGGCATGGTGATGGGTGGTGGTGGTGATTGATGTGGGTGTGGGTGTGCAAGTGGGGTGTGTGGGTGTAGGTTTTGCTGGGTGTATGTGAGGGTGCTATTTGTTGTGGTGCTAATGGTGTGTGGCTTGTGTGATGGATGAGCTGTGAGTGTGTCTGTGGTTGCTGTGTGATGGTGTTCTGTGCTGGCAGGTTAGTAGAATTTGCAAAGGATCATGGTAAGGATTTGTGGCCTTTATATGGGTGGAGTTGGGGGTGTGTCCTTGTTCCATGTTTTTTTTCCCTGTATTTATTGGCTTTGTCATTGCTTGTTTGGCCCTTTTTTGTATTTTTCCCTTTGTATTTTTTGTGCATATAGGAGACGTTCTTCTGACCGAGTGGGACGCTGCAGTTGTCTCGTGCGAGCTTCTCCGAGTCGTTCACGCTGTGTTTCTGCTAGGTTTTTTGTGCGGCGTACGCGTCGGTCGCGGAGGATTGGGTTGCTTCGGCTCCATTTTGTATGCGTGTCGGTCGTACGGCTTGAGCTCCGTGCGACTCGGTCTGGTTTTCCACGCATTACATCGTACTGCGCGGGTCGGAGTTCGCGGATACGTTTCGTTCGGCTTGATTCCTGGTGCGTGTCGGTCGGTTCGATTCGCGTGGTTTTCTGGCCGGATGGCTTGTTTCCGTGCGGTTTGGTCATCCGGCTTGTGTTCCGTACGAGTCGGTCGTGGTTCCCATGCATTTCATCGTACTTCCCAGGTCGGGCGACGCCGGTACGTGTCGGTCGGATTAAATTCCCGTACCGAGTCGGTCGGTACGTTTTCCGGACCGAATCGGAATCGGCCCCAAAATAGAGAAAGGAGTCAGGAAGGTGACACCAGAACGGATCAGTGTGATTCAACAAATGAAGCCTCCTATAACTCAGAAGGAAGTGCGAATGTTCTTAGGAATGGTTGGATACTGCAGACAGTGGATCAGTGGATTTTCACTGATTGCAAAGCCTCTACAGAGGTTGATACACAAAGATGTGACTGATCCGATTGAATTGGATGATGAAAGCATGAGTGCTTTTATTGAGTTACGAGACAGTCTTTGTTGAGCACCTGCATTGGGAATGCCAGACTATACAAAGGATTTTGCATTGTACTGTTGTGAGAGAGATGGGTGTGCACTTTCAGTTTTAACTCAGAGACATGGAATGGCATGACGTCCAGTGGCATATTTTTCTGCTACTTTGGATTCAGTGGCTGCAGCGTTACCAGGTTGTTTGAAAGCAGTAGCTGCTACTTGTGTGAGCTTGGAACAAAGTGAAGCGATTGTGATGGGACATTCAGTTAAAGTATATGTGCCACACTCAGTTGAGATCCTTTTGACAAGAACACGTACACAGCACATGACCTATAGTCGGCTGACTAGGTATAAAAGAGTAATATTAGGTGCTGAAAATGTGACTGTGGTGAGAAGTACGACAATAAATCCAGCAACATTGTTGCCTAGTCCATTTTGTGAGGAAGTAAGAGATGAAGCAGATCATGATTGTTTGGATGTGACAGATTTGTGCACGAAACCAAGACCAGACATTAAGGATACTCCACTAGAGGAATCAGATAGTGTGATGTTTGTTGATGGATCTTGTCTGAGAAATGAAAAAGGTGTATTGAGTTCTGCCTATGCAGTATGTACAGTGGCTGCGGTTCTGGAAGCATCCTGTCTAAAAGGGGTAAATTCTGCACAAATTGCTGAACTCATAGCTCTTATTAGAGCATGCAAAATTGGCAAAAATTTGAAAGTAACCATATTTACTGACAGTCAATATGGTTTTGGCGTGGTTCATGATTTCGGACAGTTATGGATGCAAAGGGGATTTCTGACTTCTTCAGGTTCTCCTATCAGAAATAGCAAAAATGTGAAAGATTTATTGGATGCTTTGCAATTGCCAAAGAAAATTGCAGTGGTCAAATGTTCTGCACATAAGTCAGGAAATGATTATGTGACGAGCGGCAACAGATACGCTGATCAAGTAGAGCATTTCTGTGCACAAAATTCAATTGCAATAAACAGAGGGGTGGAGAAGAAAAATACTAATTGCCACCTGATGTTTTCCTCCTGGGAAACTTGGGATGAGATTAGACAGTTACAAGAAGAGGCAAGTGATGATGAAAAGAAATTTGGAAAAACTCAGGCTGCAAAAAGAGAGCAGAAGATGAAGTTTGGGTGTACATAGATGAAAGACCAGTTATGCCAGATTCTTTACTATCCCAAATGGCAAGGGTATACCATGGAATTGCACATGTTGGAAGAGATGCAATGATCAGGCTCTTCAAGCAGTCATGGTACAACCCAAAATTCAGAGTCATTGCAGAGAGTCTATGCCAAAGGTGTGCTATATGTCAGCAGCAAAATCCAGGCAGAAAGACAGTTGTGAGTTGGGGATGAATTGGAAAGGCAGCAGGACCATTTACGAGGCTCCAGCTTGATTTCATCGAGCTTCCCCCATGTAACGGACTAAAATATGTGTTAGTTGTTGTTTGTTTGTTTTCTCATTGGGTAGAAGCTTATCCAACAAGAAGGAATGATAGCTTGACTATTGAAAAGTTGCTTCTTAGGGAACTAATTCCAAGGGTCGGATTTCCAGTCACTTTAGAGACAGATAGGGGATCTCATTTTAATAATGAGATAATTCGGATGATCTGTGCAGCACTACAGATTGAGCAAAAGTTGCATTGTGCCTATCGACCAGAAGCATCTGGAGTGGTCGAACAAATCAATGGCACTATAAAATCTAGACTGGGAAAAGTATGTGCATCCACAACACTGAAGTGGCCAAACGCTTTACCCCTGGTATTGATGAGTCTTAGAAGCATCCCAGATAAAAAGACTGGATTGAGTCCTCATGAAGTGCTAATGGGAAGAGCAATGAGACAAGCGATTGTACCAGCAAACAAACTGATGAATATTTCTGATGATCTAGTGCTTGATTATTGCAATGGATTGGCTGATCTGGTGCGTTCTGCGTCTCACCAGGTTGGAGAAATTGCAACAACAACACAGCCGGATCAAGCACATGATCTGAGTCCAGGAGAGTGGGTTCTTGTCAAGAAACACGTGAGGAAGTTGTGTTTAGAACCCAGGTGAGATGGATCATTCCAGATTATTCTGGTGACAACAACAGCAGTGAAGTGTGGTGGCTTGCCAAACTGGATCCACGCAAGTCATACCAGAAGAGTCCCAAGTCCACTTAAAAAAGAAGGTGAGCAGCAACTGGTGAATAAAGATAAGAAACAAGAAACTGGAGATTGTGAAGCTAAAGAATCTAGAGTGACAGATTCTGACAAGCTTGATGATGGTGAACAACCAAGCACAAGACAAGTAGAGTGGGCACCAGCTACTGTACATTCTTGAAAAGAGAAAACCAGAACAAATAAATGAAGTATCAAGCCAAACTGAATAAGAAGAATCAGAAGAAGAATTAGTACGAAGAACAAAGATAAAAAGAGTCCCAAGCAAGAAATATACAGCTCCTGAATGCACGTATGTAATATTGGAAGAAATTGAGAGCACAGAACAAATAGAAAGAGAAGTTGGTACTGAGCAAATTGATGAAAGCAAATTGAGACCGCCTTAAAAGAAGAACAGTGAAAAAATTAAGGTGCAACAAAATTCAGTGAAAATATTTGGGAAGTTCCAGATGATTTGAAGAAGACTCTAAAAAAAAAAGAAAAAGAGGGGGGTAAAGAAGAAGCTTTCTTCTTGAAGTGTAGGATACACTATTTTCTGGTGGTTTTTGGACAATTTTTCAAAATTTTTAGAAAGTTGGCAGGATTTTTCTTAAGTTTTTCTTAGATTTTTATTTTTTATAGTATACAAAATGGCAGAAGATATAGTGACTGGACATCAAGAACCTAGTTTTAAACATAGATGTATTAAAGCTTGCTTATGTAGTGTTTTGCTATTAACGTTAATATGGTTAATATTAACTGTCTTTGTACCTGTTCTAATGGTAACTAATAACAAGAATAATACTAATAATGTAATAAGTGAAAGAATGGACCCTGTTACTAAAGAAACTCCTAAGACTAACAATGATCAGGCTGATGATAGCATTTATCATCATGATAAATCAATTAGTGATTTCTCGTTAAATGTCTTTACAAAATTGCTTTAGGAATATGTGGATACAATGGATGTGAGAGATTGTTATGTATGCATGCAATTACCTTTGTCTGTCTCAGAGGGGGTGACCTATCATCACCTTCCTTTAACATATGGCGTATCATGTAGTGTACTAACAAGTCTCTTTTACGTGACGGGAAAGTTACAGTATTATTATTCAAATATGGATTTAGTGTTTTCAGAAATTCCTATTAGAAAGGATATGAATAAGGTGTATAGTAATAAAAATGCGGGATACATGGGAGAATTTTTCCATATTACACAGACAATAGATATAGTATATGCTCACAGAAATAATATAACATGTAGTTTGCGGGCTGAAGAAAAAGAATTCATTAACATGGTAGAAGATCGAAGACAGGATTTTCAAAGAAAAGCTGCTGAACAGAAGTCACATGTACCACCATGGGCTTTTAGAGAGGGAAATTATAAGAAAGGCGAGACTTACGCTGCAATGTCTCTGGATTGGTATCATAAAGGGAAACTTTGCTTACTTAGACTAAAAACTTACTATAATAATTATTTCATTGGTACTAGTGAATGTGAACACACTTTTCTGATAACTGGTGGATGGGGATTAAAAGGTGGAACTTATCCTGTATTTCCAGGAGTATATTATGTGTGTGGTAAAAATGCTTACTATAGGTTGCCAGCACACTGGTACAGTAGTTGTTACTTTGGGATCGTATTTCCTAAAGTTTATCACGTAGATAGAAATAATAAAATCAATGAAATAAAGCATGGAACACCAAAAAGAGAGCAAGTTTTTCAGAAATAATAGGTGATATTTTTGGTGCACTGATACCCTCAGTTGGAGTCGTTCTAAATTCACATAAAATTCGGAAATTGTCCACAGTGGTTGATCGTTTATCACCAGACACTGCTGGTGGGTTTTTGATGATTGATACTGAAATGGTTGCAATTAGATCAATGGTTTTGCAAAATCGACTTGCCCTAGATATTTTATTGGCAAAAGAGGGCGGAGTCTGTGGCATGTTGAAAATACAACACTACTGCACTTATATCCCTGATAAAAGTAAAAGTCTTGAGGGATATATAAAGAATATTACAAAATTACATGAAGATTTGATTCAGCTGGAGGTTGACGGTGTTTGGGAGAAACTTGGTAAGAGTTTTTCCTCTATAGGTAGATGGTTTTCCACATTTGGAAGTAGTTTATTAGGAAAAATATTAATGCCAATTATTTCAATAGCTGTAGTGATTCTGTTTATAATAATGGGATATAAATGTCATAAGTGTAAATGTGGAAAGAAGGGGAGCCTAACTTGCCTGCTGACGACCCGGGGTCACTGCCTGCAACACCCTTGAACCCTGGTGGGACTGGAGTCCCAGGGCACACGGACGCCACCGCAGCTTTACCCCAGAGGCATCCAACACTTTGGCAGGGGACTACCTGTCCCAGTGTGCCTTGCTGTCTCCTCAGGTGCCGCCAGTCAGGGGGAGGCGCCAGTTCATCTTCGCGCATAAAGCGCTGCCTTTCCCCCCGCGGCGCGGGAGCCTATCTTGCCTGCTGACGACCCGGGGTCACTGCCTGCAACACCCTTGAACCCTGGTGGGACTGGAGTCCCAGGGCACACGGACGCCAAAGCAGCTTTACCCCAGAGGCATCCAACACTTTGGCAGGGGACTACCTGTCCCAGTGTGCCTTGCTGTCTCCTCAGGTGCCGCCAGTCAGGGGGAGGCGCCAGTTCATCTTCGCGCATAAAGCGCTGCCTCTCCCCCCGCGGCGCGGGACGCGCGCAGGCCGCGCCCGGGCCAAGCCCGGGCCAAGGGTGGGCCCATCCTGCACCCGTCATCGACAGGAAGAGGCAGGGCAGGGCCACCCCCCCCTGGCTGTTGTGACTCATGCCCCAGCAGTACTAGCGGGTAAGACTTTTGTCATCTTATGTGCCCCTTGTCACCGTTACAGCTTTCAGTTCATCCTACAGAGACACTATTGCCGACAGAAGGCCCTTCCACTGCGACTCGAGGATTCTCAAGGAACTGCAGACTGTAGTGACATTCCTATCCAACATCAAACGGGTTGGTCGTGTTACAGTGGGGGTAATCACGAGGCGGTTAGTATCCTGCCGTAGTCCCATAATTTTTGGCTCCTTTCCCAGCTGTTATCGGACTACAGGTGCTTTACGATAGACGAGTGTTGTTGAAATCTAGTGTAGAGTGACCCGAGGAGCTAGATTGACACTAGGCAACAAAATGGGGAGGAGGGCAGGCCTAGCTCGAGCTAAAACTGCAAGTACCCCCTCACTCCCTCCAACAGCAATAGACAAAATGTTGCAGAGGGCTATAGGAGTTGTGGACTCTGAAATTGAGATAACGGAAAGGCGGCTATCACTCACTCCTGATTTGTTTATTCCCCCATCTAATTTGATCTTGCAGCCAAACACGCCCCAGATCCAGCCAGATGCTCATTCCCCGCCATCCCCTGTGGTAGTAACTCACAAGAAAGCGCTGTGCAAGAGTAGAAATACTACGAGTATCCCTAAGAACGGAAAGCGCAAACAAACATCCGAGGTTGGACCTACAAAAAGAAATTTTGTGAGGGTAATTCAGTTAGCTCAGAGGGGGTGAAGGGCAAGAACATAGCTTGGGTAGTTCACCACTAGCCAGCATAGACATGACCTATCCGTCGTGGGCCCTGAAACTAATGGCAGATTTGCAGAATATTTTAAGGGCCACCATTAGAGAAGAATTGGCACCCCTTGTTAGTCGTTTAGATAAACTGGAGAAAGCACTGGCAGCAGTGGAGGCTAGACTAACCAACCCACAAAACTACTCCACCCGTAAGGCTACGAGAGGTTGCCAGACGGATAGCGTGGGACCTACACTTCCGCTGGGGTTGGAGACGCATTTACACAAGGGTCCCCCGACTAGCCGTGAGATAGGGAACCAGAGTGTCCACAGGCACCAGAGAGACAGGAGTGAAAGCCTAGAGACCAGAGCTAAAAATAGGTCACCCCTATCAAGGCAACGACGTATATCTAGCCCCCAAGCCCCAGCCACTAATAGAAAAGCGAGTATACAACCAGTACAAGAACATAGCGAGGGGAGGAATGTGTGCCCAAGTTCAAACCTGCCTAATATAAACCTCCCCCCTGCTTGCTCCCCGTATGTAGCTATTCTGACAGGCGTCCCGCCCATCAAACCTAACACAAAGGAAAGCCAACTCGAGCTGAGAAACAAATGCCTGTTCTGGCTTGCAAGATATAAGCATTTTGACTATGCCAGAGCAGGGGAGATTATAATGGTTCGAAGAGTAGGGTGGGTGGGAAACCGTAGAAAAAGCGACCCGTGTGAGTGTGTAGTTATCAATTTCCAAAGCCCTAACACTGTTATCAACCTACTCAAAATCATCCCTAACTGCCACAACATCCCAACAGACTTGAGCCTGCGCCCCCTGGACTTTTTCTATTTACACCAGCAAACATACCCAAGAAGCTCTGTACCTCCTTTAATTCCAGTAATTGGGCCAGGGCCCCCACACGAGGGAAGCTGGGTTGCCCACAAAGGGCTTCCCCATTTAACATCCTGGTGAACAACAGATACGAAGCTCTGGAGGAGGTAGATTGACTGGGGGAGGGACTATCCAAGGGTGGTAACCCACTAAGGGTAGGAAATGACCACTCGGATACGGCGGGGTGCAGCATGAAACGAACTACTGGGGAAGTAGCTTAAGCCCCTCCCAGTGGACTGTTCAGGAAGGAGGTAGAGCCAAATCACGTGGGGTCCCTGATGTCATATCCTCCGCCCCACTAGGTGATTCAAGCAGTGAAAGTGTATCGAGGAGGGAATTAGATGAGCGCTACGAGGGCGCCTCAGGTGTCTCTTCATCACAGAGTGCCAGAGCACCTGAGGTTGTGAATGGGGAAAGTGGGCATGCCAATGGGATGAGGATACTTTCATGGAACGTGGCAGGCCTTAAAAACAAATTGCCCTGCCCCGAATGGGGTGATTTTGTCGACAAATATGACATCTGCATCTTCCAGGAGACTTGGGCGAGGGAAGACCTCCAGCGGGTGGGTTTTGCCTCTTTCAACAACCTAGCATCCATGGGGGGGAGGGGGAGACAATTTGGTGGCCTATCCATTTGGGTGGGCACCCACCTTGGCTGTAGAGCGGAGCAGATGATAACGCCCACAATCGATATCCAATGTGTCCTGCTCTCCTTTCCCACAAAGACGAAAATTGCCCTAATCAACGTGTATTCCCGTCCTGTTAACAATAGCCAAGAATCTGCAACAATTGCCCATTTGGGTAATTTTATCCCAACCCTGGATCCAGGGATATGGCTGATTGTAGGGGGCGATTTCAACTGCCACTTTGAACCCCTCACTGATCCTTCTCACTCTGTTCCAACGGAAGAAGATCTTTACTGGTCTATTCCTGATCTCCTGACCACTCCCATTAAAGTGTGGTCTCCACTGGCTATGCAGCTAAATGCACTTACCCTAGCTTTATCGCTAAGGGCATGTAATGGTCGGACTAAATCCGACCAGCCAGCGCAGACCACATTCAGTAGAGTAGGCCAATCCTCCCTAATTGACTACATCATGGTGGAAGCAAGACTTTGGGAAAAGGTTCTCGACTTTCTTATCATCCAGAGGCAGGATAGTGATCACAACGCTTTGACTCTGATCCTAAAACCCTGGGACCTTGGCATTTCTAAACCTTCTCCTGACCCCCCAAATGTGCCTAGTGCACTAACAGTGACAAATAATAGAAGGAATGTCAGATGAGGCCGGTTACAACAGTCTCCCTTTAAGCTGGCTAAAGTCTACCAGCTAGCAATTCCTCTCATAATTAAAATGCGGGAGGCAGCACAGGTGGAGGGTCCCTTCTTGGATCTAGACATCGCAGGGAAAATACATTCAGAGCTTAGCTCAAAACTGGCGGATGTATTCTTCCCGGTAGTGCGCATTAGAGTAAACAGTCGAAATAAATGCGCTTGGTTCAATGGTAAGTGTCGCAAGGCCAAGCGGGACCTTTTGGAAGCGGTTAAGGCCAAGGATAGGCCACAAACCAAACTCGCCAGGGCTAACTATAAACGGACTACCCAGCAGGAAAAAAAAACTGGGAACTAGAGAGGTGGGAAATGCTCAGGACTGCCCTGAATGACAAAGATCTGAAAACTTTCTGGGCAATAGTGAGCTCGGGTGACAAGGAAGGGAGACCGGCCATTGAGCCTAACATAGCCCCTGAAGCCTGGGAGACTCACTTTGGGTCTCTGTATTGCTCCAGGGATGGTGGACCTGTTACTTCAGTTAGCACCAGCATGGTATTGGAGTTCCACCAGGTGGGGGACATGGAGCCTGATTCACAGAACTAACTTACGTCAAAAACGTAAAGTTAGTACTTTTGGTATTCACAGAATACACTTACTCATTTTGGTATTCACAGAATGAACTTACTCATTTCGGTATTCACAGAAGTTAGTAGCCCTAACTTTAGGACTCCTAAATGCCTTCTGTGAATACCGAAAGTCTTAAAGTTAGGATTTTTTCCAGTTTAGGAGTAGTAAAGTTAGGACTTTACTACTCCTAAACTGAGAAAAATCCTAACTTTAAGACTTTCGGTATTCACAGAAGGCATTTAGGAGTCCTAAAGTTAGGAGTCCTAACTTTACTACTCCTAAACTGAGAAAAATCCTAACTTTAAGACTTTTGGTATTCACAGAAGGCATTTAGGAGTCCTAAAGTTAGGACTACTAACTTCTGTGAATACCGAAATGAGTAAGTTCATTCTGTGAATACCAAATGAGTAAGTGTATTCTGTGAATACTAAAAAGTACTAACTTTACGTTTTGACGTAAGTTAGTTCTGTGAATCAGGCCCATGGAGATCACCATGACCGAAGTGAGAAATGCTATTAATAAGCTCCATCGTAATAAAGCACCAGGTCTAGATAAATTACCGGGGACCTTTTTCATGAAGAACCCACAATATGGGTTCCTTACTTGTGTGCCCTATTTAACGCCGTCTTAAAAGGCATGGATCCCCCGACACCTGGCGCGGGGCTGAAATAGTTCCTATATTTAAAAAAGGTTGTCCCCTCTCACCCTCTAATTACAGGCCGATTAGTTTAATTGACATTTCCCAAAAACTCTTCGGCCGGGTGCTCCTAGACCGCCTTCAGGGTTGGCTGGAAGACGAACAAATATTAAGCCCCTACCAGGCCGGCTTCAGGTCAAAAATGTCAACCGTAGTCCAGATATTTAGATTACAACTACTCTTCTGGAAAACGGTGACCATAGAGGGTGACAGTCTCTATTTAATTTTTGTTGACCTGAAGTCTGCTTTTGATCTCGTACCCAGGGAGAAACTCTGGAAGGTGTTGAGCGACCTTGGGATCCCTCCATATCTTTTAAATGTCATAGAGAGGCTCCACTCGGAGAATTTTGCACAAGTACGTTGTGGAAAATATGGGAATCTTACTCCCCGTTTTCCTGTTCAAAAGGGAGTACGGCAGGGATGTGTTTTAGCCCCTACTTTATTTTGTCTTTTTATCAACGGTCTTATTGACCACCTTAAAACAATCGAGGACAATGATGCCCCCAAGCTAGTTTCGGGGAAGGTCCCTGCGCTGATGTTCGCAGATGATACCCTGCTACTCTCAAAAACACCAATGGGTATCCAGCGCACTCTAGATGGCTTTGCCAACTTCTGCAAATTACGAGGGCTAGAGATCAACCTAACAAAAACCAAATTCATGGTCTTTAACCCCCCTCGCACGACCCGTCCAAACCCTTTTTTACACGGTATTCCATTGGAAAGAGTGAAGATATTTGAATATCTGGGAGTTACCCTGTCAGAGCACTTTGAATGGGGTCCACAATTGGACAAAGCAAGACTCAGGCTAATCCAGACAGTGGGCGGTATAATGAAATTATATAGAACTTCAGTTTTTAAACCAGCCGCACCTGTAGTGGAGATTTACAAAGCGCAAGAAAGGGGTGCCACATTATACGGGGTGGAGTTGTGGGGGCACTGTCCTACCACTAATCTGATGAAGGTGGAGAACAATTTTATGCGTCAGCTCATAGGCCTACCCCGTAGCACCCCTCTTATTCCCCTTCGCATGGACCTGGGCATTAGGCCCCTTGATGAAGAAATTGCCCTGAGACCTTTAACTTTCTGGCGGAGGATATGGGTGACCCCAGAGCTGTCTGCCTATAGGGCCGAGCTAATTGAGCTCTTATCTATTTGCACTGTCAAGAAAATTCCATGGCTGTGGCACATAAGGGAGCTTGCCTTTAAGCTAGGCAAGCCGGACCTCTGGAGAACACCCGAGATATCATGTGCCACGATTTCTAGGCTTTAACTAGTCAACTGCTATAGATTAGCCAAACTAGTGTCTATCCAAGAAAGTGCCTCATGTGGTCGTTTGACAGCAGAATTTTTGCAAGTAAAAGATGTATTCAGCAAAGAAAACTTTCTGGATTTTATTCAACCCCCACTGGCCAGGAAATTGTACGTGCAACTCAGATTAGGGACTCTCCCATTATTAGCGCACACCAGCAAATGGGTGAAAGATCAAACGGGTGAATGTCCTGCATGTAAATATAAGGAGGAGTCCGAATTGCATGTCCTGCTCCTCTGTCCTGCTTATCGGCTGCCACGTAAGCGTTGGATAATCCAACTATGCAAGAATTTGGGATTTGTGCGCAGCATCGAGGCTTACAGAGTTTTAAAATATGACACTCACCCACCTATTGTTTTTGCTGCATCTCGATTCCTAAACTGTATGTGGCACATTCGGCGGGCCTGTTTAAAGTAGCTTCTAAGGGGAATTTCAAATGTATTGAACTTGCGTAGGTCGAGCAATTCTGTCCCCATGCTCTGGGCTCCGCATCTTAGTCTTACAGTTGTATTTTTTTAAATTTTTTAGACTGCAGCTTATCCTCGGATGGTTGTTTTTATTCTCTTTTTAATGGGTTGATGATAGTATTATGTATAATTCCACATCCCTGTTGCACTTTTACGTACTGTGTGTTTTGTCCTTTTCATTTTTGAGATGATCATTGCATTGGAAGATGATTGTGCGCTACTCAAATTTTTAACTACAAGTGTATATCATTTGCTTTTACTGTTTGTACTTTTATGGCCCTAGAGGCCGAAACAAAGTTAATAAATGGAAAAAATTATTAATGGAAAGAAGGAGGTGACAAAAGCAGACAATAAACGTAGAGCTAGGAAAAGAAAAATAGAAGAAATAGAACTAGAGAATATGAGAGGAAATTACTATGAAATGATGAAAGATTTAGACGAGAAAATGGCAAAACGGGAACGAAGTACAGACCTTTAGATGAAAATAAAGGTGGTAATTAATATGATGGTGATTTTGTGATGGCTTAAAAATGCCATCAAAGGGGGAATTGATGGAGCAGGATTTGAGAAAATAAAACCTGCTCAGATTAATTCCTCGGTAACATTTACTAACAGTGTGCGGTGAAACTAACATGCAAAAACACGAAAAACACAGGAAAATGCTTATGCGTATGCGTGCATTAATGCGTGGACTAATGCATGAAAGACTAGGCCGCATTCGCGTTCTGCTTGAAAATAAAAATAATAATGCTGCTTTCTGCACGATAATGCTTTGATAGACAAATAACGTGGGACAGTGCAAATGGTGGGCGGTAAAACAGTGAGAATTATATTTCATGAAATTAATAATGTCTGTGTTTTATTCATCGTAGTGATACTTGCATGGGCCTACATCATTGCATGACGAGTTAAGGGTTAAAAGGAAGACTAATAAATAAAACGAAAATCGAGCTTTGAGAGAGAATGGAGAAGGCAATGTTGATGACCTTCGAGAACCATTGTTTGTCTGCCAAGTAACGGAAGGATGGCCGTGGGACCATGAGCAAATGTGCAAACTTCTTCCGCGGAAGCTGCAGAGGTGGACAATGAAAATGTAGAGAATTGAAGCATGTTACTAGTTGAAGGAAGTGTGTATTCATGAGACGTGGCTTACGTATTGCTAAAATTGTAAAACAAAGAATGCTGTGAAAACATGAACGTGACTATGGTGGTGTGATAGAACATCCCCTTGTTAGGTAACTTTCCACTGTGGTCTTGGTTGGGGGGTTCTTGGAGGAATGATCATGCATTGCAGGCTGTTGGGGAGCCAGTCCCTCGGCAGACATCTTAGGGTGCAGGTCAGATTGGACTCCTCTGCAGAGTATTACTAATAAATGCTTGTTTGTATTCTCTACTGTCTGACCGACTCTTCATTTCTTGGGAAGGCATAGCAGGTGGTTGTAAGTAACCCAGGTGGACCCTAAGGGCCACTTCCTTCAGTTGGCGCCCGAACAGGGACCCCGCAAGGTGATCCAGCTCACCCGTAATCGGGTTGCAGAGTCAGGGTTGCGTCTGGTCGGTCGGGCGGATCGGAGTACCCCACACGATCGAGCTTGGTTCTCGCAGCTGCCCCGCCCATCTGATCGGGGGACTCCTCGTCTAGTGATCACCAGCTGGGGTCCTGAGAAGGCGAAACCTTGGAGTTGACCGTTTGGTCCGAAGAGTCGGCAGTGGAGAATAACGTGACTCGACCTGTGTGCACCAGGTGAGTGATTTGATTCTTGGAAAAATGGTGCCATTCTTGAACAGCACGAGCTTACGGGCTGTGTCCTGGTACGGTCTCCGGACTGTCTTGCTTGAACGACATGAGCCGACGGGCTGTGTCCTGGTACGGTCTTCGGGCTGTCCTGGTTTGAACTTGGTGGGTTTGCGGACCCTTTAAAAGACACAGAGGGGCCGATTCTGATCCCGGCCGGTAGGGCACCCAATAGTATTCGGCTGTAAAAAAACCAAGCCGAACGCGTGTTTCCCGACCAATTCGAACAGTCGTCCGAACGAACAAGTACGATGCGCATAACAGCCCAGATTCCGAGCGAGCCGTTCTCACCCATTCCTGCTCCTGTTCCTCGCCCGAGCCGGATCCGTAAACGTCCAATCGAGTCGCACGGAACCAAATACACAGCACCTTCCGGCCGGACTAGTACGATGCGCCTTCCATACGCGCCGAACCCGTCGCTACGTCCGGCACGTCAGAGCATCCGGAAGAGCTGCACATAAGCTCCGATTCGCGCCACAAGACGATCCACGGCTACGAGACGAACAAGCCAGCGACGAGTACGAGTCGAAGCCACGAGAAACACGAACGAGACGAACAAACCATGAATCCCATCGCGCAGGTCCTACCAATACTCTACATCTATTACCGGGACCGGTACGGACGCGTACGGCGAAGACGGTAAGTCAAACACCCACCACACAAACAAACCACACGTACCCAACATATGTCACACACACATAGGGATGCAGAAATGACGTACACCAGCAAGAGCAGCACCATAGGGGCAGGATGGCTACCACCAATGCCATACACACCCATATGGGGATGGATGCCTACCACTACCACCACCCCTACTCAGGGGGGGCTGGATGCCTACCACTACCACCACCCCTACTCATGGGGGGCTGGATGCCTACCACTACCACCACCCCTACTCAGGGGGGGCTGGATGCCTGTCACTACTACCATCCCCACTCATAGGGGGATGGATGCCTACCACTACCACCACCCCTACTCAGGGGGGGCTGGATGCCTACCACTACCACCACCCCTACTCAGGGGGCCTGGATGCCCACCACTACCACCACCCCTACTCAGGGGGCTGGATGCCTACCACTACCACCACCCCTACTCATGGGGGCTGGATGGCTGTCACTACTACCATCCCCACTCATAGGGAGATGGATGCCTACCACTACCACCACCCCTACTCAGGGGGGCTGGATGCCTACCACTACCACCACCCCTACTCATGGGGGGCTGGATGCCTACCACTACCACCACCCCTACTCAGGGGGGGCTGGATGCCTACCACTACCACCACCCCTACTCAGGGGGGGCTGGATGCCTACCACTACCACCACCCCTACTCATGGGGGGCTGGATGCCTGTCACTACTACCATCCCCACTCATAGGGGGATGGATGCCTACCACTACCACCACCCCTACTCAGGAGGGCCTGGATGCCTACCACTACCACCACCCCTACTCAGGGGGGGCTGGATGCCTACCACTACCACCACCCCTACTCAGGGGGGCCTGGATGCCCACCACTACCACCACCCCTACTCAGGGGGGGCTGGATGCCTACCACCACCCCTACTCATGGGGGGCTGGATGCCTACCACTGCCCCTACTCAGGGGGGGCTGGATGCCTACCACTACCACCAGCCCTACTCAGGGGGGGCTGGATGCCTACCACTACCACCACCCCTACTCATGGGGGGCTGGATGCCTGTCACTACTACCATCCCCACTCATAGGGGGATGGATGCCTACCACTACCCCTACTCAGGAGGGCCTGGATGCCTACCACTACCACCACCCCTACTCAGGGGGGGGCTGGATGCCTACCACTACCACCACCCCTACTCAGGGGGGCCTGGATGCCCACCACTACCACCACCCCTACTCAGGGGGGGCTGGATGCCTACCACTACCACCACCCCTACTAATGGGGGGCTGGATGCCTACCACTACCACCACCCCTACTCAGGGGGTGTCAGATGCCTGTCACTACTACCATCCCCACTCATAGGGGGCTGGATGCCTACCACTACCACCACCCCTACTCTGGGGGGATGGATGCCTACCACCACCACCACCCCTAAACATAGGACGGGAAATGCATAACACAACCAGCATACTCCAACATAAGGAATGTCTGAAAATACAACCCCCCAACACCATGACAAGCATGTGTAGTCTGTGTCAAATGCCCACAACACTGAACATGTCATTGAGCATACAATGTGACCCCTATCACATGTGTCACTCATAAATGTGTGTGGCCTCCACAATGCAAGCAGACCATGACCACTGTGGCAATGGGGCATAACACCCATCACCACAGTGACCAAAAGGTAAGTGTGGGGCCCATAGCTGAAGCCCATATTGAACATTGTGACAATGGGGCCTAACCCCCTCTCATCACAGTGACCAAAAGGCAAGTGTGGGGCCCATAGCTGAAGCCAATATTGAACATTGTGACAATGGGGCCTAACCCCCCCTCATCACAGTGACCAAAAGGCAAGTGTGGGGCCCATAGCTGAAGCCCATATTGAACATTGTGACAATGGGGCCTAACCCCCCATCATCACAGTGACCAAAAGGCAAGTGTGGGGCCTATAGCTGAAGCACATTTTGGACATAGTGACAATGGGGCCTAACCCCCCCTCATCACAGTGACCAAAAGGCAAGTGTGGGGCCCATAGCTGAAGCACATTTTGAACATTGTGTCAATGGGCTCTAAAAACCTATCACCACAGTGCCCAAAAGGTAAGTGTAGTAATGGTAAAAGCTGCAAATGCCAAACAGCATGGATGATTCCTGGTCACAGAACAACAAACACATCAGTGGCATAGTAGTGCTTGTGTCCCATAGCAACATACATTGGGTGAGGCAAACAGTGCAGTGCAAATAAGATATACCTTTGGCCATGTGCAGACAAACATCACCCATGGGGGCTGACATTGTCAACATCCCTCAATAACACAATGACAGAAGTGAGCATCATAATGCAGCCCCACATATCTGCACCAATGGACACACAAATGTAGATATCCTTTGGAGACTGTAGATGTCAGGTGAACAAATACCATACCATGGCAGCAATGGGACATACAAACCATGATCATTGTGCTGACTGATGACCTAGGAGTCCCAGGGACAGCAGGGGAAAGCCAACAAACAACATACAGCCAATGGCACACTAAAGATATGCCAATGCAGTGGTGCAGATGCACAAACACAAACAGGCAGCCTCACACTGCAGATCAAACACAACAGGTGATGGGGGGGTGTGCCAGTGTCCCCAGGCAACCACACAACACATGAGGAGGCCTGAATCACAATTACACAGATGTGTATACAGTGCCACACAAAAGTAACTCATGGATCGGATTCCCCTATGTGGGCAAACAGGCAGTGTTAGATGAGAGGGAGCCCAAATTACACATGTCACACAAGCTCGTAGGAACAGCAAATAACACAGCAAGAGACAGACCCACCACAGCACTATCCCCAGGGACCCCACATCGTGGTGACCGTGGCCTGCATGATGATCCCACTGTGATGACAAAGCTAGATGTCGTTCACACTGTGAACCACAGTCATGTGTCCTGAGCAACAAACTACCATCACACCTACACAAGCACAAATCAATCAGCACGGCCTGTCAGCCAAGGCCAACATGGAGGTAGGGGTCTAGCCGGGCAACAACTCTCATTTGCACACACTCAACACCACACACCTTGATCTCCAACAATGTGCAGCAGTGAAGCTCACATGGACTGGTGACATTGCACATGCACCCATGACAATCCCAGGGGTGGTGGTGGGAACTAAGGTGCAGAAACCCATCACACATGGCCAGTCAACAAGACTCGTGAATGTCTGACACACTGCACAGTACGCTGTACTTGGGCATGATGTGAAATCCACCACAAACAATGTGATCCCGGACACAGTCACACACCAATGAAGAAGTCAAGGTCACCCACAAAGAACACCCATAGACAACTTCCAACATTGCAGCTCTGACCCAGAGGAGTGGCAGCAGTCACACACACAACGTGTCACAATCACTGAAAGCTAACACAAACTGGAAATTACATGACTTGTGTAACCAACTAGTACCAAGGGGAATCCTGACTGTGTCTCATCTGTGTTAGCCCACAAACTCAGCCCTGACAGCAAACACACCTATGGATGACACCCTGATGACCAGTAATGTGCCATGCACCCACATCCCTGAGAACCCAGGGCGATGAGTTGGGTGGAACATAGGTCAACTCAGCAAGCATCACAAACAGGAACATCAGTAAGGATCCCAGCCTGTGTTGCAAAACGGAAGTTAACACACACAGACATGCTCACACAACACACACCTTGGGCTCAGGCAATGTCACAGAATTACACACTGCCATGAGGGCACTCCACTCCTGTGTAAGGAAAGCTGTGCCATACGTTGTCTCTGCAGGGCTCTATCATATCAGCAGTACACTTGGTCACTCAGTCAACAATTAGCACAAAATGAAGGCTCTCGTCACATCAGCCTGGTCATGGCAGTGTCACCGACACCATCTGCACAGATCCAACACACATGTATAGCAAGTTGCACTGATCACACAGATGAGTTCTTCCCCATTGATGCCCAAACTTGCATGTCCAGTGGAGATGGTCACACGGTCAGGGAAATAGACAAATTGAACAATGGCAAGCACAACAGATGTGCAGGGGTGTAAGCCACAGATGTGATATTGCAAATAAATGTAGGAAATCCCATTGCCAAATATTGAAAACATGACACCCTCTCATTGCTGCAAAGGATGACATGGATACACACCAGGATTGGACACATTCCCCCTGGACCACATGGGGTCCTGCACAGTAACACTTCATTTCCCTGATATCAAAAATCACCATCAGGGCAGCAAGGGCACGGTTAGCATCATCAACATCATGTACATCAGAAGCAAAACCACTAGAGAACAGAAAGTAGCTTTATTCAGCATTTATGTGTGAAGAAGTGAAAGTCCAGAAATATAACAAAGGCCAATGGCCAGTCCAGAACAATAGTCCAAACAGGGTGACAGTGCCAGATGTCACCCTTTGCATGCCTGCACTGATATGGAGCAGGGACATTCCCCTCGGAGGGGCATACGGGGGGGCAGGCCAGGCACCGCAGGGACAGGATCAGGGCTCACCAGAAGGAGGCAGGGAAGGGGTGGTGGGTGCTGGAGAGTCACTGACAACTGCAGTGGAGGCGTCTGACATGGTGTGTGCCGGCACAACTGTGGGGCATGAGTCAGATGGTGCGGGTGCCGGCACGACTGCAGTGGGCTGTGCAGATGGAGTGGACAGGTTCCCCACTGCAGTGCCCAAGTCAGACAGGGTGGTAGTGGACTCCACTGCAGTGCCTATCTCCAGGGGAGTAGAATGGGGTACAGGTAAGGTTGGCAGGACAGAGGGGGAGGACACGCTCTCCACACCAGTGGCACAAACAAGCGCAGCGGGGGGTGTGGTGCTGGAAGAGCAAGTGGTAGGGGGAGAAGGCCGGATCTTTCTGGGGATGGTGTATCTGTGGGTGGGGGAACCTGTGGCTGGGTGTGGTGGGGGAACCTGTGGAGTGGGGGCCTGAGGGACGGAGGAAGGAGACTTGGTGGTTGAGCTGCAGGGTGGTGGCGGGGTCTTGCTCTTCCGGGTCCGGGGGGACTTGCGGATGGGGGCCTCAGTCTGTCTGCGCCTGGGGGGGGTGTCCGGGGGTGAGGGGCACTCCCCTCTGTGTGGGTGGACTTCCTCTTCCCCCTGTATGCTGGATCAGCTGGATTGGAGGGGAAGAGGCCGAGGTCACAGAGGAAGAGCTGCTGTGTAGGTGGGGTTGCAGGTGAGGCAAGGGAAGGGGCCTTGGAGGGAGAGGTATCGGAGGACTGCGGAGTGACTGTGGATGCCTGTGTGTGTGTATGTACCCCTTCCCCTGTGGGTGTGGTATCAGTCCCCTGAGGATGCCTGCATGCACGTCTTGTTTTTGTAGTGGGTGTGTCTGTGCTGCTCGTGTCTGTGTGTTTGGGTGAATGTGCAGGTGTGCATGTGCTTGGGACAGGTAGGGTGCCAGGAAGTGTGGATGGGGCAGAGGTAGGAGGGGTGAGGGACTGTTGGAGGAGGGACACTGCTGCCGTCAGGGAGGAGTCCATGGACCTATTGCTCCTCTGTAGGGCAGACATGCCCGATGAGATGCCCTCCATGAACGACACCAGCTGAGTCAACAGAGTGGTGTGTGCATGAAGGACACTCAGCATCGCTGTCTGCCCTACATGGAGCTGGCGAAGTAGGTACACAGACTCCTCACTCAGGGCAGCAGGGGACACAGGGGCAGGGGCTGCGGTGCCTGGCACGAAGGAGACATGCTCCCGAACACGGGAGCCTCCACGGACCTCTGGAATGGGAGCCGATGGGAGGGCGGTGGTGGTGGTGGTGGCGGGGACAACAATAGTAGCTGGGGTGTGGTGGCTGCTGACACCCGCCTCCACAAGGGAGTCATCCTCCTAGCTGCTGTGGTCCTCAGCTGAGGTGGATGGTGCTGAGGACTCCTCGGTGTGGCTCCCCTCGCCCTCCGTGCCACTGGGTCCCTCCGACCACTCCTCGGCTGCTGAACCAGTCTGGCTCTGCGGCTCCTCCTGGTCCGTGGAGCTGTCCCCTCCTGTGGCCGTGGATGTATCTGCAAACAATTAGGGAAACAGACAGACATCAGTCACCTGCATTAACCGCACAAAACCACAGTAAGTACAGCACATTACAGAGCAAGCCCTGGCATCCTTAGTTGAACATTGTCAAAAGTGCCCAAACAGAGTAGGAGAAGCCAATTGTCAGTCTGATGGTAAACCATGGCACTCACATCCCTCCTGGCCTTGCACCCATCGGTCTGGTGTCTGTCAGATGGCAATACCCCAGTGTGGACACATGCACCACCTACACAGTAGTTGGACAGTGCAGAGAACACGGTGAAGTATGTGAACATGCACACATCACAACTCTTGCCACTGAGTCAGTACAGGTGTCCGGATAAAGGGATGGCCAGAGTCTATATTTGAAATGCATGTGATGCATACCAGCACCAGACACCATGATGCACCCATGTCCTGATAGTCAATGCCACAATGGGGTGCATGTAGCACATGTCACTCCCCTGCAGGATCACTCTTAGGAAGTTTAATGCCATGGCACAGGCATGCCTGCAAAGTCATACATCACTGTCTCCAGTCACATGGGCAGGGCAGCCAGCCAATAACAGTCTGCACTGTGTCACAATTCTAGGTCATGGGGAATGCAAGTCCTGTAGCTGACAAGTGCACATGTCCATCCCCCACAAACCACATCATCTGAACTCGTATTTGTCCACGTCATACCAATTGGACATATGGGAGACCTGAAACACAACCCTCGGAACCTGAGCACCTCACAGTCTGCTGTGAATGGGAAACAGCTGCCTGGACTTCACATTCGCATACCCCAGTCTGCACAGTCAAGTGATCAAACACCTATATGTCACACGAGTATCGTCTCCTATGGTCACATCTCCGGTGGCATGCTGAGACCTAACCGATAAACACCCCAGTGGTCCAGACAACGAAGCCACAGCACAATGACACAGAGGCAGACACCTGAGGGAACATTTCACTGAGCACAACGTGTCAGCTGATACACGGGAGTGGGAGTACAGAGTGTATTGTATGGCCTGGAGTGGGCATGACTGTCCTGCTCCACGTGAAAGAGGGATGAGCCCTGGACAGTAGGCAGGTGGCTAAGCATGTGTTACACACTTGATATACATACTCCTGAGGCCCAAACATTGTTCCAACCCGCAGCATGGGTGTGTGCCAAATACCCCAGGCACATGTGGTGAATCAGATCAGCAATTGGACCACATATCAAAGTTACACGCAGATTAAATGTCAGAACACAGGCATTGTGTAAGCAATGGACCCACCCATGAAGCCCACAACAAAGTAATGGGAACAAATGCTGTCCCCCACCTTGAGCTAAGCAAAATGCAAGGACACAGTACCCAAGTGACACAATTTCCTGACTGTAAGGGCCACACCTGGGTATCAGATGAGGAGTGGGCAGTGCACAATTGAGGGACATGGGTCCTGGACCACATAACTGATGTACTGCGGAAGTTTAACCAGGCCAGAGGAGGGCACATAGCATGTCAGACAAAGCTCACAGTGCAGTCATGGACTCACCCCCTCCTTGCTGCTGTCTGGCCTTCAGCTGCCCATCCATATCAGGGAAGACCACCACCAGGATCCTGAGCATATGGGGGGTCAGGGTCCGGTGTCCGCCCCTCCTGCGAGGAGGTGACAGCTTCAGCTGGACCCTTGCGATCCTCCGGGTCCAGCCCCGAAGGTCCTGCCACCTCTTCTGGCAGTTGTGGATCCTGCGCCTGTAGACCCCCACGGATCTCACTGCCTGGGCGATGTCCAGCCATATTTCCTGCTTCTGGTGGGCATCAACCTGTGAGGATGACAAAGTGTAAAGGCCATTACTACACATGAAACAAATCCGTTTTTCACACATTTGGATATACATGTCTCAATCACAGGGGCACATGATGTACACGGGCAGTGCAAGGATGGCTATGAACAGTTTGCCAGCAGTTACTACATGGTATAATTGCCTGGGAAGTCAAACCTTGTTTGAATGCACTGTAACTGCACTATACCTGTTCAGTGCATGTAACTACACACTATGGGGTGTGACAACTACTCAGTGAGCCTGCTAGCCAGTGGCCTGCAGACTGTAAGTCTGGCTAGTCAGAGGACATGCACATTTGTAAGGCAGTGGACAGCACACTCACCTGCTCCCCTGGTTTCCCATACAGCTTGCTGTACTGTGGAAGGAGGCTGTCCAGCAGGGCCTGGTTCTCCTCAGCGCTGAAGGCTGGGGCTCTCTCCACAGTACGTGTCATTGCAGGATCCAGAGGATGTAGTGACAGCAGCAGTGGTGGTGGCAGATGTCGTCCTGGAACATGTAGTGCAGGCAAGTGAGCCCTCAGGGGAACAGCCAGCATTATATGTGTGCTGCTGAGGCAGATACTGTCCCATGTGTCCAAAGTGATAGGTCCAAGTCATTTGCATCTTCTGAATCTGGCCAATCCATGGAATTGCACCACTTACACACGCCCACAGCATCCTTCAAAAGTTCAACTTCATGACACCCATGCATTTGCAACATTGTTGTGGGTGGCCAACTGAATTCACAGCATCAGACTCGTTAAACATTCGAAAACGCGTCCGTTGCCATGCCAGGCCATAGCCAATGCGTGCGCACCGATCGGTCCATTGCTGCACAACGCGTATTCCGGGTACAACGCGTACCCGCTCACAACAGATTCAATGGCCAGTGCGTGCACACCGATCGGTCCATTGCTGTACAACGCGTATTCCGGGTACAACGCGTACCCGCTCACAACAGATTCAATGGCCAGTGCGTGCACACCGATTGGTCCATTGCTGTACAACGCGTACCCGCACACAACAGATTCAATGGCCAGTGCGTGCACACCGATCGGTCCATTGCTGTACAACGCGTATTCCGGGTACAACGCGTACCCGCTCACAACAGATTCAATGGCCAGTGCGTGCACACCGATCGGTCCATTGCTGTACAACGCGTACCCGCTCACAACAGATTCAATGGCCAGTGCGTGCACACCGATCGGTCCATTGCTGTACAACGCGTACCCGCACACAACAGATTCAATGACCAGTGCGTGCACACCGATCGGTCCATTGCTGTACAACGCGTATTCCGGGTACAACGCGTACCCGCTCACAACAGATTCAATGGCCAGTGCGTGCACACCGATCGGTCCATTGCTGTACAACGCGTACCCGCACACAACAGATTCAATGGCCAGTGCGTGCACACCGATCAGTCCATTGCTGTACAACGCGTATTCCGGGTACAACGCGTACCCGCTCACAACAGATTCAATGGCCAGTGCGTGCACACTGATCGGTCCATTGCTGTACAACGCGTACCCGCACACAACAGATTCAATGGCCAGTGCGTGCACACCGATCGGTCCACTGCTGTACAACTCGTATTCCGGGTACAATGCGTACCCGCTCACAACAGATTCAATGGCCAGTGCGTGCACACCGATCGGTCCATTGCTGTACAACGCGTACCCGCTCACAACAGATTCAATGGCCAGTGCGTGCACACCGATCGGTCCATTGCTGTACAACGCGTACCCGCACACAACAGATTCAATGGCCAGTGCGTGCATACCGATTGGTCCATTGCTGTACAACGCGTATTCCGGGTACAACGCGTACCCGCTCACAACAGATTCAATGGCCAGTGCGTGCAAACCGATCGGTCCATTGCAGTACAACGCGTATTCCGGGTACAACGCGTACCCGCTCACAACAGATTCAATGGCCAGTGCGTGCAGACCGATCGGTCCATTGCTGTACAACGCGTACCCGCACACAACAGATTCAATGGCCAGTGCGTGCACACCGATCGGTCCATTGCTGTACAATGCGTATTCCGGGTACAACGCGTACCCGCTCACAACAGATTCAATGGCCAGTGCGTGCACACCGATCGGTCCATTGCTGTACAACGCGTACCCGCACACAACAGATTCAATGGCCAGTGCGTGCACACCGATCGGTCCATTGCTGTACAAGTCGTATTCCGGGTACAACGCGTACCCGCTCACAACAGATTCAATGGCCAGTGCGTGCACACCGATCGGTCCATTGCTGTACAACGCATATTCCAGGTACAACGCGTACCCGCTCACAACAGATTCAATGGCCAGTGCGTGCACACCGATCGGTCCATTGCTGTACGACGCTTCCCTGTACAGGTCTCTCGCATATGTCACCATGCTTGTCACTGGTGAACGTATGCCAGTAACATATACTTGCCAGGGACTCAGGGGCACACCTACATCACCACAGCATGTCCACACTGTATCCTAAGGCATGTAAGGCTGCATTACCTTTTCTGTGTATGGGGGTCAACATGTGGTTTTGGGGTGGCACTTGGGGGCAGCCACTCCCAGGCTGTGCACGTGTTCATGGGGACAGGTTCATTTGTGTGTTGTGCACATGACCTCTGTGATGTGCAACTGTTCATTTCAGAGCATGTGGCATGGTCACATTTCCAGGTTGTGTATGTGTATGTCATGTCACATACCCCCTGAGTCCCATGTGGGACGGTATGTACGTCACAGGGTGACCCATTGCCACAATAGTGATGGCCCTCCACAGTCTGTGTGCATGTTGTGTTTACAATGTCTCTGATTCCATGTGCACAATGGGAGACGGTCTCCACATCCACGTTGTTTGTGCATGGACTTTGATGTTGTGCGTGTGTGTGTCACAGACGTCCATGTCTGTCCTGCCGAGGCAACAGGGAGCACTACCTGTGGGGGTCATGGTTGTTTTGCTGTGGTGTATTCATGATGCACCATGTCATGCCAGTGTCCATGTGGCAATACAGGGTCCCTGGGAATCTACCTGTCAATGAGCTGTGATGCCTGGGGCACATCTGTCCTCACATGTCACTGTGGCGTGTGTTTGGAACGTGACAGCAGTACATGGGTACTGTGACACAGCCTAATGATATCCCATAGCACAACCTGGGACTTGCTGAGGACACATGTTGAACTGTGATGTTCGATGTTGTCCATTTTGGTGCCATACATGTCCTTACGGAACGGCACACACATCATGTACTTGTGTCTCGTAATGATGTATCATGTGATATTGAGTCTGGTCTATGCCATATATGTGGGGTGACTGACAATCTTTCTTTCCTCACCTATGCACTGCAGGGCACCAGCTGTCCATAGACCATTCCCTGACCTTGCAACGATGGTGGAACGTGACTGCATCCGACGGTACCGCTTCACCAGGCAGCTGATTGAGGATTTGGCAGTGCGCTTGGCCCCACATTTGCAGCCTGGCCGGCTGTACCCTACAGCGCTGACCCCCAAGGTGAAGGTGATGGCAGCCCTACACTTCTTTGCCACCGGTACCTTTCAACACACTGTGGCGTCTGCTAGTGGGATGTCACAGACTATGTTCAGCCGTGTGCTACGCCATATTTTGGAGGCAATGTTGAGATGCCTGAACCAGTACATCTATTTCCCTAAACGTCAACAACTCACTGACGTCAAGAGTGACTTCTATGCCCTGGGGAGGATGCCACATGTCATTGGCTCCATTGATGGTACACATGTGGCTTTGGTACCACCACAGGCACATGCGCAGGCATACAGGAACCGTAAACATTATCACTCGGTCAATGCTCTGGTGGTATGTCTTGCAGATATGAGCATCTCACATGTGTGTGCACGTTTCACTGGTTCGGCACACGATGCCTTCGTTATGAGGAGTAGTCGCATCCCGAGGATGATGTCACAGATGCGGAACCAGCGTGCCTGGCTCGTCGGTGTGTACTGACTTTGTACCATTGTGTGTGTTCTGCTATGTTGTATTCCGCACTCTTTTCCAACTCAGCTAATGTGCAATTGTCTGTCTGTAGGTGACTCCGGATACCCCAACATGCCGTGGTTGCTGACACCCCTCAGGAACCCTGTGACACCAGCCCAGATGCGCTACAATGAGGCACATGGTCGGACCAGGAGAGTGATTGAGCGGACATTTGGTCTCCTGAAGAGCCGCTTCCGCTGCCTGGACAAGACAGGAGGGGCCCTCCCATATGCCCCAGCAAAGGT
The DNA here is from genome assembly GCA_963921515.1 of Calotriton arnoldi. Lineage (NCBI taxonomy): Eukaryota > Metazoa > Chordata > Amphibia > Caudata > Salamandridae > Calotriton > Calotriton arnoldi. The sequence continues at coordinate 1,855,220 of CAWUFW010002456.1, read as the reverse complement.
GTGCAAGATTGTCATCGTCTGCTGCATGCTACACTACCTGGCAGTGCGGAAGGAATTGCCTCTCATCCTGGATGAAGATGACCAACATCCGCCACCTGTGGAGGATCCTGGCCTGGGCCACGATGCCAGTGATGATGATGATGATGATGATGATGATGATGATGATGGTGATGTCCGCACACAGCTCATCACCAGCTTCTTCAGCTGAATGTGAGTATCCAGAGATGTCATGTCAATGATTTGAGATTGCATGATATGTGTTGGTGGTGGTGCTCTGTTGCTGTTTGAGTGTGGCCATGTGCTACTTGACTGTATGCGTGCAGCAATGTGTCATTACAGGTTGTCTGTTCTCCCCAACAGTGTTGACATGCTAACTTGGTTTTGTGTAGGTATCTTGTGACATGTATTGGGCTTGAGTATTGCAGTTCTGTCCTGTTCTTCAGTGCTTTTAACTGTGTGTCATGTCTGTCCTTCACAGGGTGCTTTCAGAGTTGTTTGGTCAACTCGGATCCCCGACACCATGATTCAACTTCCAGAGTGGAGGCAGTCGTTTCCCTACAGGTGATGTGCCCCACACCCCTGGACTTCCTTTCTTCTACACTTGTTGACTGTGTGGCCACTGCCACGTGGGATTACCTTGCATCTGTAGTGGAAACAACATGTTGCAAATGTGTAATAAACCTGTGCTTCACTTTGTGATGTGCGTTGTCTGTGGTCACACCTCTGACTGACATTTGCTTACTGCACCTGTGGACTAGTTAACACAGACTGTGAATAGGTGTGGTGTCTGTGCATTCCACAATATTTCCTGGCAACATCAGTGTAGGCGATGAGTCCGATGGCCCTGGTGTGTATGTGTTGTGTGGCCCTAGTGGTGTGTCTCCCTCATATGTGTCACGTCGCCATGACTCACATGACGGTGTTGTACTTGCTGTGGCAGTTAGCTTGCACGGTGTCATTTGGCAGTTCATCATCTCTGTGAAAATAACAACGTTGGAATAACAACAGAGGCAAGTATGGTGTATTGGTGAGTTTATTACATAGATGTGAGGTTAGTGCACAGGATGGTGGGTGCTGTACATTGGGATTGGAATCCAAAGTTCCCAGATGAGTTGGAAGTCTTGGTAGCAGAAATGTCCAGGGTAAAGTCAACAGTGATCTGATACATTAGTCCAACTTGAACTCCCCATGTCATGTGGGTGAGTTGTGTTGCATTCGACAGGGTGAACAGTTTGCACACAAAGGAGATTTTCCAGAACAGGTGTTGGCTTCCTGGGGGATGTACATGGCCATCGACCTCTCAGTTTTCCTTCCTCGGACGACCCCTCTTCTTTGGGGGGGACCCTCACGTGTAGGCTGCTGCGGTGCAGGGGACTCTCCGCCAGAGTCCTCCTCCCTCTCTGTGGCAGTTGCAGGTGTTGCAGCACTAGATGTTGTGGGCACACAGGGAGGTGTGGCCATGTTGGTGCTAATCTGGCGGAGGCATGTCAATATGTCCCTATGCACCGCTGTCAGTTCTTGCAATGTGTCCCACTTGGACTCCATGCCAGCCATGTGTGTCTCCACACAGGACATGTGTGTCTCCACACGGAACATGTGTGTCTCCACACGGGACATGTGTGTCTCCACACGGGACATGTGTGAGTCCAAGCGGGCATGATGGGCAGCCTGCTGCTGTTGAATGTCCTTGAGGATCCCCACTACCTGGGTGACCTCTCCGGTGCTATTCTGGTACGCATCAGCAATGCGTACCAGTTGTGGGTCATCATGCAGTCCAGACCCCTCTGCAAACAGCGACCTATGTCTACCACCCCTCCCACCACCCCTGGCGACACGTGTGGGACCTGCGGTGGCACGCACAGGTGTCCCTAGGCCCCCTTGGGGGTTGTTACTGGGGTCGTTGTCCGTAGCTCGACGTTGGCCCAGGGTCCCTGTGCTGTTGTCATTGGTGGTCCTTGGTCTGTCCGTGTCGGCGGGGGTGGTCTGTGTGTTGGCAGTTGTTGGAGAGGTGGGTGCAGGGGGTGCAGCTGGTGGTCCTGCTGGTGCTGCATTTTGACTCACACCGGAGGTGCCAGGTAGGTCTTTGCCATCCAAGGAGGGCAGAGGCTGTTCCACACCAGTGAGCTCAGTGTCCCCCTAAGCCTGGGACTGGGACTCCTCGTCGTCTGCTGCTGTGTCCCCATCATCACCTGTTTTTGGAAGAGACACACAATGTATGTTATGTTTCTACAGGCATCAATGGTTCACACACCTGACAGTTGTGACTGTACCTCTGGATGCGGCCCTGTACATTGCATTGACCTAAGTTGTCAATGTAAGAGGTTGATATTGGTGTGGCACATTGTCCTGCACACCTGAGGCATTTAGATGTGAATGTTGAGGTGTGTGCATGGCCAGCATTGGTTGTATTTGGTGGACATCCGGCCCTCCTTCTCCACCAAGCCAAGTTATCCCACCATGATGCATGCCACCCTTGCAGTGGGTTCAGGTTGACTCTCAGGATGTCAGTCAGTGGTGTCCTGCTGTTGGTTGGTGCCCAGGTCCCAGCAGGGCCTGGTACTCCCCACAACAGAGCACCATTGTCAGCCATCTCGTCAGTTGTTATCCACTCTCTGTGATGTGAGCATTGTTCAGAGTAGTGTTGATGGGCCAATTGTGAGGGTGAGCAATATCTGTGACTACAACTCTCATCATGATATTGCCTACACCCCCCTTCCCGGCATGCCCATACTTCCTTCCTTTTGACTCTGCTTCCCTGTGGGGTAGTGTGCCTGTGCTGCCAGGATGGCTGAGGGTGTTGTCCTGGCGTTTGTTTGGCTACAGGTCCCAAAGGTGTCCCTGTGCTTCACACAGCATAACCCAGTGTGGTGGTTCTTTGTGGGATATTAAATTGAAGTGTGAGGCATTGCATGATCCTATGTGAGTTGTGTGGAGTTTGTGTTGAGGGGGTGTGTGTGAAAAGCTGCTTGTAACTATGGTCAGAGCTGTCAGTCCTCCTTCCCACCCAGCCAGATATCCCACCATGGAACGTGCTTCCATTGCAGGAGTGCAATTTGGCTTTCAGGATGTCAGTCAGTGGTGTCCTGCTGTTTGTTGGTGCACAGTTCCCAGCAGGGCCTTGTGCTCCCCACAGCAGTCCCCAGTGTCCGCCATCTTGTCAGTTGTTTTCCACTCCCTGTGATGTGAGCATGGTTCAGAGTGGTGTTGATGGGCCAATTGTGAGGGTGACCAATGTCTGTGACTACAACTCCCATCATGCTATTGCATACACCCCCTTCCCAGCATGCCCATACTTCCTTCCTTTTGAGTGTACTTCACTGTGTGTGAGTGTGACAGCAATGGCAAGATGGCTGACAGTGTGGTCCTGTTGTTTGTTGGTGCCCAGTTCCCAGCATGGCCTTGTGCTCCCCACAGCTGCGGGCAGTGTCAGACATCTTTGAAGTGGCTTTTCACTCCCTGTGAGGTGTGCATGCTTCAGTGCTAACTTGCTGGGCCATGTGGGTGGGGGATGTTGAGCTGTGACTACCACTCCCATCATGCTATTGCCTACAACCCCCTTCCCAGCATGCCCATACTTCCTTCCTTTTGAGTGTTCTTCACTGTGTGTGAGTGTGACAGCAATGGCAAGATGGCTGACAGTGTGGTCCTGTTGTTTGTTGGTGCCCAGTTCCCAGCATGGCCTTGTACTCCCCACAGCTGAGGCCAGTGTCAGACATCTTTGAAGTGGCTTTTCACTCCCTGTGAGGTGTGCATGCTTCAGTGCTAGCTTGCTGGGCCATGTGGGTGGGGGATGTTGAGCTGTGACTACCACTCCCATCATGCTACTGCCTACATCCCCCTTCCCAGCATGCCCATACTTCCTTCCTTTTGAGTGGACTTCACTGTGTGTGAGTGTGACAGCAATGGCAAGATGGCTGACAGTGTGGTCCTGTTGTTTGTTGGTGCCCAGTTCCCAGCATGGCCTTGTGCTCCCCACAGCTGAGGCCAGTGTCAGACATCTTTGAAGTGGCTTTTCACTCCCTGTGAGGTGTGTATGCTTCAGTGCTAGCTTGCTGGGCCATGTGGGTGTGGGATGTTGAGCTGTGACTACCACTCCCATCATGCTATTGCCTACATCCCCCTTCCCAGCATGCCCATACTTCCTTCCTTTTGACTCTGCTTCCCTGTGGGGTAGTGTGCCTGTGCTGCCAGGATGGCTGAGGGTGTTGTCCTGGCGTTTGTTTGGCTACAAGTCCCAAAGGTGTCCCTGTGCTTCACACAGCATAACCCAGTGTGGTGGTTCTTTGTGGGATGTTAAATTAAAGTGTGAGGCATTGCATTCTCCCAGGTGAGTTGTGTGGAGTTTGTGTTAAGGGGGTGTGTGGGAAAAGCTGCTTGTAACTATGGTCAGAGCTGTCAGTCCTCCTTCCCACCCAGCCAGATATTCCACCATGGAACGTGCTTCCATTGCAGGGAGTGCAATTTGGCTTTCAGGATGTCAGTCAGTGGTGTCCTGCTGTTGGTTGGTGCACAGTTCCCAGCAGGGCCTTGTGCTCCCCACAACAGTCCCCAGTGTCCGCCATCTTGTCAGTTGTTTTCCACTCCCTGTGATGTGAGCATGGTTCAGAGTGGTGTTGATGGGCCAATTGTGAGGGTGAGCAATGTCTGTGACTACAACTCCCATCATGCTATTGCCTACACCCCCTTCCCAGCATGCCCATACTTCCTTCCTTTTGGGTGGACTTCACTGTGTGTGAGTGTGACAGCAATGGCAAGATGGCTGACAGTGTGTTCCTGTTGTTTGTTGATGCCCAGTTCCCAGCAGGGCCTTGTGCTCCCCACAGCAGTACCCAGTGTCAGCCATCTTGTCAGTCCTTTTCAACTCCCTGTGATGTGTGCATGGTTGAGAGTGGTGTTGATGGGCCAATTGTGAGGCTGGCCAATATCTGTGACTACAACTCCCATCATGCTATAGCCTACACTGACTTGACCAGCATACCCAGAATTCCTTCTTTTCAGTGAGCTTCCCTGTGAGGTGGTGTTCTGGTGGTGGCAACATATGTGACTGTTTGTTTGTTGTATTTGTGCCACTGGCTTGCTCTATTTATTGTTAGGTTTGTACCTGTCATGACACTGTTACATATCACTATGAGATGGCAGGTATTGTGTTTCTCTGACTAAAATCGTCATCTTGGTATGATTATCTTTTGGTTGGTGTGGATTTGCTAAGGGTGCATGGTTTGACTATCCCCTTGACAGTGATGTGTGTGTATTGCCCCACAATATTGGGTATATTAGTTGTGTACTCACCAGGCTCTGGGATGTTTGTTAGTCCATATACGCTCACTGGTGGTAGGATGGCCCGCACCTTCTCCTCCCAGGGCCTGAGGTATAGTGGTTTGGCAGGTGGGCCACTGCCGGTGCGCTGGCTCACGATGTAATCCTTCTTTAGTAGGTCCCTGACCCTCCTGCGCACATCATACCACCTGTTCTGGATGTCTTCCTTTGTGCGCAAACATGGTGATTGTGCGTTGACCCTGTCAACGATCCTCTCCCACATCTTGGTTTTCTGAGACATGGGGGTCTGTTGGACCAATGTACCAAACAGCTGTGGCTCTACCCTGAGGATCTCATCTACCAGGGCTTCCAATTCACTGTCTAGGAACTTATGATTCTTCTTTGGGGGCATGGTGATGGGTGGTGGTGGTGATTGATGTGTGTGTGTGTGCAAGTGGGGGTGTGTGTGTGTAGGTTTTGCTGGGTGTATGTGAGGGTGCTATTTGTTGAGGTGCTAATGGTGTGTGCCTTGTGTGATGGATGAGCTGTGAGTGTGTCTGTTGTTGCTGTGTGTTGGTGTTCTGTGCTGGCAGGTCAGTAGAATTTGCAAGGGATCATGGTAGGGATTTGTGGGCTTTATATGGGTGGAGTTGTGGGTGTGTCTTTGTTCCATGTTTTTCCCCCCAGTATTTATTGACTTTGTCATTGCTTGTTTGGCCTTTTATTTGTATTTTTCCCTTTGTATTTTTTGTGCATGTAGGAGACGTTCTTCTGACCGAGTTGGACGCTGCAGTTATCTCGTGCGAGCTTCTCCGAGTCGTTCACGCTGTGTTTCTGCTAGGTTCATTGTGCGGCGTACACGTCGGTCGCAGTGTATTGGGTTGCTTCGGCTGGGTTTTGTATGCGTGTCGGTCGTGCGGCTTGGTCTCCGTACGACTCGGTCTAGTTTTCCACGCTTTGCATCGTACTGCGCAGCTCGGAGTTCGCGTGTTGGATTAGTTCGGGTTCCTTCCGGGTGCGTGTCGGTCGGTTCGGATCGCGTGGTTTTCCGGCCGGATGGCTTTTTTCCGTCCGGTTCGTTCGTTCGGCTTGTGTTCCGTGCGAGTCGGTCGTGATTCACATGCATTTCATCGTACTACCCAGGTCAGGCGGCGCAGGTACATGTCGGTCGGACTTTATTCCCGTACCGAGTCGGTCGGTACGTTTTCCGGCCCGAATCGGAATTGGCCCCAGAGTGTTTGTGAACAGTCTACCAGGCCAAATGGAAATTTGGCCTGTTCTCGAAAAGACCTGGGACTGTTTGCGAGCAATCTGCCAGCCCAACTGGAAATTTTGTTTACTCTTGAAAAGGTCTGGGGCTAGAGCCTGTCTTCTTGAACTTGGTACAGTCTACGGACTGTAGGGAGCGGTCCTCGGACCGTTCCGGTTTGGTTTTTGAACAATATTTGTATTCTTTATGTTTTCCTTTTATTATTTTTGTTTGTTGGTGTTATATTTGTCCGGTGGGGACAGCGCATGTGTCTTATATTAAGATGCCTTGTCTAAGTAAACTGGGGTGTTTTGGATGTCGGTGTTGTTCTACTGAGGCTCGATTGGAAGAGAGCCAGCCCGCGCCTCCGGAGGGTACCCCAAATTTTGATGTATACGTCAAGCACGGTATTGGCCCTATTATGTTAAGCACATTGTGGAATAAATATACGAGGGACAATACTGAGTTACAATGGCCACTTACGTGCTCGTTTGATGAGCAAAAATGGAATTTCTTGCAGGACAAATTGTTTGCCAAAAAGAGCAAGCAGTCGATGTTTGATTCTCTAAGAGTATGGCAGAAGGAAGCAAAGCAGCGGCGTATGAGAGCAGAGAAAGAGGCCTGGAAGAGGCAGACGCAAACTAAAACGCAGAAAGCAGTGGCCTATGAAAGGGCAAAGATAGAGAAAGGCATAGAAAGCGCAGATAGAAAGTTTTAATTGCAGACAGATAAATGCTATGTTACTAGAGAGGAAGGTGATGTTTTCGTTGAAGAGCTATTGGATTCTCGCCCTCCTCCCCTTTACGCTCCTGAACGGATATACCCAAGGGTTCCAACATCTCAGTCCCCAGCCTCTGATGCCGCTCTTTCTAGTATTTCTGCCTCTAGTCAAACTGCTTCAGCCCCAGCCCCGCCTGCTCCCTCTCTGCTCACGCTAGGAACAGGAGTGGGAGCCGTCAGCTCTCCAGTTCCGTCTACTGACTCTGTATCTACTGCTACACCCCTTTTCACTCCTACAACACTGTCTCCTTTCATGATGATACCTGTCTCCTCATCTACTCTTTTTCCCTCAAGTATGACACCCCTAGCACTGCCGAATGGTGAGACCCCTATACGTGGGATACATGAAGGGAACTGGGCGGCAGCCCGAGACAATTTGGACAAAGTGTTGGTGCGTTCTGCTGTGGGTGATGAGGAGAAGCAAATGGTGGCGAATCAGGCGGCTCAGTGGGTTCGGAACCCGATCTATAGTGTGGAAGATGTGTGGAGTGTGATGAAAGATTATGAGATCTTCATACAGCTGCATGCCCTTAAACACATGTCGGCCACGCTAATAGGACTGTGGGAGCAGTGTTTTCTAGGTGTTGCACCACAGATCATCTATGACATACAGGACAGGGTATATGCTGCAGATATGGCTCCTAATGAGGTCTTTAGCAATGTAACGACATTGGTGGGCTATCGGGGCAGATTGCAACAAAAGGTTCCGACGATGGTGACTCAGTACCCCATGAGAGAGGTCCATCCCATTTATCATCCTGAAATACCAGAACTGCGCGACTCCATGAATGCTGTAATTTGGCCACGAATCGACGCTCGGTTCCAGGACCAGTGGATTTATACTCCTTGGAAGAGGAGTGAGGTATTATCCCTTAAGAGTCAGTTGCCAGACCCTAGGAAAAACCCAACTGCGTATTACAAAGAGTTGACAGAGGCGGCCTCCTCCACAGTGATGACATTAGCAGAAATTGAGTTGTTCTTTGGCTTGTTGGTACCGGTGGATATATGGAGGCAAGTGCATACACAGGATCATGTGGTGGAATTGGGAGGAACATGGGATCAGATCAGGGCGTGGGATAAGGATCGCAAGCCCGTTGACAAACCGAAGACGGAGATTTTGGGTTTACCGGGTCGCATTATCACTTATATGCATTCCCTTATCCCGCCGAGACGGGTGGATTGGGACAAGTTGACTGCATGTCGCCAGAAGAAGGACGAGAGTGTGTCTGATTTCTTTACTAGGTTTGAAGGGGTGTTTCTCGACTTTAGTGGCCAGGATCTGTCATTGGAAGGTGGTGTCCGGTTGTTTGTCAGCAGGTTCATTACCAATTTGCTTCCTGAGATTGCGACTAGGTTGCAGGCTTCAGAAAGCACTTGGAGCACCTCTTCCCCATCAGTAATATTGAGTATGGCACAGTATTACGAGCATAGAGAGAATGAAGAGAAGGAGAAAGTGGAGAAAAAGTCGAAAGACTTGAAGACGAGGGTGTTGATGCAGCAAGTTGCGAGGGGTAACGGAAGAGGGAGAGGCTTGGGTTCGGCCCAGCGGCTACCCAGGTCTAACAGGGGTGGTTCCTCGAGTGCACCTATTGGGCTCACTCAATGTGCTTATTGCAAGCAGGAGGGACATTGGCGGAATGAGTGTCCGGAGTTAGTACAGAAAGACGAGGCCCTGAGAGGTCGGGGTTTTAGAGGACGTGGAAGAGGAGGAGGAGGCCGGGGGGAGACCTCAATCAGAGAATGTATCATCTAATAGACAGAGCGGGAACTATTTTGATGACCCCCAAGGGAGACAGTACTATCATGATGACTATGACATGGACGAAGTGACGGGGATGTCTTATAGCTAGGATAGCCAGGGACAGGGCAAGGGACCAGTTCCGGTGCCTGTAGATCAGCGCGGACCCTATGTCACTGCAGATTTACACGGTACGACCGAGAAATTCTCAGTTGATACAGGGGCTATGAATAGCTCTGTTTCCCGTTCACTGGTCCCGGGGGCGGCTCTGTCCGGCCAAAACAACGTTTCGGTGGGTTTCTCAGGCGTGCCGGTTGTCAGCCCCATATCCAAACCTCTTGCTTTGACTATTGGCCCCTTCACGGTTGATTCACCATTTCTATTAACGTCAAATTGCGGGTAGAATTTGTTAGGGTTGGATTTGTTGAAAAGGTTGCATGCGACAATTTTTTGTTCTCCAGACGGTGTTTACTTGACTATTGGACCACAGGTGGCCCGTGCCACACAATGTTTCGCAAAGGATGCCCCCCTCCCCGCTGAGTTTAAAGATGTGCCACACACACTGTGGGCTACAGGAGACACGGATGTGGGGTTACTCCAGATCCCACCGGTCTCTATACAGATTAAGGAAAATGCTGTATGGCCACGTATTCCCCAGCACAAGATATCCCAGGCAGGAGAAAAGGCCTTATTGCAAATAATACAGGATTTGATTAAGTCTGGTGTGGTTGAGGAGACAGCGGCGAATGTGTGTAACAGCCCTATTCTTCCTATTCTTAAAAAGGCACCCTTTGATTCTTCTGATGTTCACCCTGACGTTTACAGCTTCGTAATTGACCTTAGAGAGGTAAACAAAATAGTCGTTCCCCAGTAATCTGTAGTTCCAGACATTACCACGATCTTGACAATGATTCCCCTGTCTGCTAAATTCTCTGTGATAGATTTGAAGAATGCTTTCTTCAGCATTCCAATCCATACAGATAGCAGACATCTGTTCGGATTTGCAATAGCCGGAAGGAGCTTTAGGTTCTGTCGTGCTCCACAAGGCTATACGGAGAGTCCTAGTATCTATAGCCAAGCTTTGACAGTTCAATTGGACTCCTTGGAACTTCCCCCTGGTAATGTGCTATTGCAATACGTTGATGACCTCCTTGTGGCTTCAGACACTGAAGATGGTTGTAAAGAGGCCCCAGTTAAATTACTGTTACATTTGGCACACCATGGCCACAAGGTGTCACTTTCAAAATTTCAATATTGTTGACAGGAGGTCACCTACTTAGGTCACCTACTGTCGAAGGAGGGTCGTAGACTAACACCTGAACGCATAGCTGCTATTACTAATATGCCTGTTTCTAAGACCCAACGTGAGGTACGTGCTTTCATTGGTATAACTTTGTATTGTCACCACTGGATCCCTAACTATTCATTACTAACGAAACCCCTCCTTTACCTGACCACCAAAGAAGTGTATGAACTCCTGCCTTGGACATCTGCATGCCAGCAAGCTTTTAAGCAATTAAAGGTTGCGCTTTGCTCTGCTCCTGTGCTTGGTACTCCTGATTACCAGAAGCCTTTTGTGCTCTATGTTCACGAGGCGGACGGTTGCGCGCTTTCTCTTCTAACACAGGGTTTCGGTGGTAAGCAGAGACCCTGCGCGTATTTCTCTGCTATTCTCGATAACGTGGCCAGAGTGCTCCGAGCTGCCTGAGAGCTGCTGCGGCGGTTGCTGTTTCTATCAGACAATTGGCAGGGCTCGTTCTTGATACGGATCTCACAGTCATGGTACCTCATGCTGTGGACACACTGTTGAATAAGACAAAGACACAGCACCTTACTAGTGCGCGTCTGACTGGATATGAATTAACCTTGTTTGCTCCGCACATTACCATCAAACGCTGTGCTACTCTGAACCCAGCCACGTTACTACCCCTCCCTTCGGAAGAAAAGGACAATGATGTCCATGATTGTTTATTTCGGACTGAGGAAGAAACAAAGGGACGGGTAGACCTGACTGATGTTCCCTTATCTGACCCCCAAGGGGAACTCTATGTCGATGGCTCTTGCTTCAAATGACCAGATGGCACTACCACTGCAGCTCATGCAATCACAACGTTACACACTATAGTTGAGACATCCCATATCCCACACCAATCGGCCCAGGCTGCAGAGTTGGTTGCCCTCCTTAGGGCTTGCGAGTTGAGTGAGGGACTGACTGTCAATGTCTACACCGACAGCCAGTACGCCTTTGTGGTGGCCCATAATTTCGGGCACCTCTGGGTGGAGAGAGGGTTCTTGACCTCGCATGGGTTGCGAATACAGCATGGTCTATTGATACATAGATTGTTGTCAGCACTGGCACTTCCTGATAAGTTGGCAATAATAAAATGTAGCGCTCACAAAGCAGTAACAGACGATGTTGGAAGGGGAAATGCTTTTGCAGATCAGACAGCTAGATCGAAGATGAAAAAGATGTTTGTGGCAGGTCCCGCTAGGTGGGTTCCAGACAATGGAATGTGCGAGGACACATTAGAAAATGTCAGCGAAATACAGAGCGAGGCGACAGTAGATGAACTGGCAGTATGGGAGGAGAGGACAGGGCGTTTGGACGAGGATGGGTGTTGGACTGACTTGTCTGGGAAACAGAGATGGTGGCTGCCTAACGCCTATGTGCTCCCTGTTGTTACTATGGCCCACGGCCCAGCACACATTAGTGCCAAAGGAATATGTAAGCTACTGGACCCAGTATGGCAAAACGATAATATCCCTAAGGTAGCCACACACCTAGTGAAACACTGCATCATTTGTCTGAAACATAATCCTGGGAAAGGTACTCCTAAACCCGCAGGTAATTTTGCACCACCTTCCTTCCCTTTCGAGGTTCTCCAGATGGATTTCATCGAAATGGAACGAGTTAACAATCTGAAGTATGTACTGGTAGTGATTTGCGCATTCAGTAAATGGATTGAGGCTTACCCCACTAAGGAGAATACGGCTATGGCAACGGCGAAGGCTCTCTTAAAAGAGTCCTTCCTGCGCTATGGATTACCACGTGTGATCTGGAGTGACAACGGAAGTCACTTCAATTCAAAGGTCATTGAATTGGTGTGTAAAGGCTTGCATATTAGACAGAAGTTTCATGCAGCGAACCACCCCCAGTCAGCAGGCTTGGTTGAGAAGTACAATGGTACTCTCAAATTGAAGTTAGCGAAGATTCAAGAAAACACAGGATTGCGATGGCCCGATGCTCTACCTTTGGCTTTGTTGTCTACCAGAGCGACAGCGCATTCTAGAACAGGGTTGTCACCGTATGAGGTGGTCTTCGGGCACCCCTCCAACGTCTGGGGCGTCCCAAGACCCAAGCGCTTTTCCGAGATAGAGTACCCCCTACTTGTGGACTATCTGTATGAGTTAACTAAAGATCTTCGTTCTGTCCACCAACAGATTCACGCCACGCTGCAACCAGTACCAGAGGGGCCCAGGCATCAGCTACAGCCCGGGGATTTCATACTTGTGAAGAATTTTCAGCGAAAGAGCTGCCTGGAGCCTCGGTGGAAAGGGCCACTCTTGGTCCTGCTCGCCACCCGCACCGCAGTAAAGCTTGAAGATATCCATCAGGATAATGGATCATGGTCCCTCACAGGGTGGTTCTGGGGTCTGCTGTCATCATGGGGTTGGAAGATACTACTTGCCCTCATAGTTATCGCAGGTGTCATTTTCACATGTTGCCTATGTATTAATTTCCTTCTAGTATGTTGCACCTATTGTGTGAGCAAGCTCACCCCTACCCCTAAATTGCCAGGACGTGATACTAAGGTCACTACTATGAGGATGCAGGATATCCAGGATATGATGATTATTGACGAAGGTATTTTTGAATGCTAAGTAGAGTTTGATACTCATGTGCTGTTTTATTCTCCCTTGTAACTTGACTGACTATGCATTTTCTTCCTTCCCCCTTAGAATTGTAAAGACCCTACCAGATAGCAATAAAGCATTTAGCCACCCATGCTAAAAGGAGGGTCTGTTAGGTTTGAAAATCCCATTCCTGCTATGCCCTCGTATCATGCTACATTAGGTTAGCAGTGTGTGGCTAAATAGATGCCATTTGTATTCATGTTATGCAACTCACTGAGTTATCCCTGCAACGTGCAAGCTTTAGTTAGCAAGCGTGACTCCATTTTGTATTTCGTAATCCCTATTAGGCTGTGTCTGAACTAGGCCTCATTATTCGTATTGCCTGCCTCAGCAGAACACTGCATTTAGTTATTATTTTTCTTTCCTGCTCAAGGCTGCTTCCTGATTTAACTAATGAATAGGCCATTCTGCCCTCGCATGCCTATCCGAATGTGTAGTTCTGCTCCCACGTTAGGAGACGCTGAGACTCAGCGCGGTAACCTTGAGTTGCTGATAGCATGTACCCATCTGGCAGGTGGTAGCCCATCCTTCTGTGCCTTCTTTGTTCATGTTCGGCCCAGGCCGGTAACTTTCCACTGTGGGCGTGATTGGGGGGTTCTTGGAGGAATGATCATGCATTGCAGGCTGTTGGGGAGCCAGTCCCTCGGCAGACCTCTTAGGGTGAAGGTCAGATTGGACTCCTCTGCAGAGTATTACTAATAAATGCTTGTTTGTATTCTCTACTGTCTGACCGACTCTTCATTTCTTGGGAAGGCATAGCAGGTGGTTGTAAGTAACCCGGGTGGCCCCTAAGGGCCACTTCCTTCACCCTAAACTGACCAATGAGAGACTTAGATTCTGAAAATGTTGCTACAATGGTGGGTTGGACATGTAGGTTTTTAGAGTATAACTGGGGTGTCTGGGGTTGTTGAGAAGGGTGCCTTTGAAGAAGCTAGAGAGGGAAGATCGTCGCTGTCTGTCGGTTTGCTGTATGCAGATAGAGGCCTACCTGTTCCTGTTCCTGTCCTACTCTTTGTTCCCTGAACCTTCTTGGGGAACCCCCATCAATTCCCATGGCCAGGGGCTAGATTTTCCACTAACAATACTTAGGTTCGTATAGCTAAAATCTGTAACTTGCATAATCATTTGCAAATATATTTTTGTCTCTGAAACCTTTGTCTCTTCATCTATCCACTCCTTCATTGCATTCTGTTCATTGTGATATGAGTTTGACACGTTTTTGCTTTGACAAATGTTCTCTCTCTGTGATATATACTTTGTTTGCCTCCTAAAACTGTACATGATGAGCATTTACCTTCACATTATTTGCGATAAACATTATTAACCTTATATCGAGTTTGTGATTTTATTTAGTATAAATTGATAGTTCGTTTCTAATTATTACCGTCAACTTCTCAACAAATAATTTCATCGACCAGAAGAAAGAGAGTCGATTACAGGTCAACTGATTTAACGTTAAACTTGAAACAGCGCAACAGGGATTTATGTGTTGGGTGTATGAGTATGGGCCAGTGATTGTGTTTATTGATTATCGATCCCTGATTGGCTCTGGATCAAAAGTGTTTTAATAATTAAGTAGAAACGTTCAAGACAATTAATTTTTGGCTTGCATTCGAAGACCCCATAATGATGATGAATAGATAATACATAAAACAGTGCCTATTACTAGTAACTTTCAGAGTTAAGAAATGTATATTGGTCAGATTGAGCAAGGCTGTACTGGCTATTCAAGGAAACCCGTAGTAGGATGGGGTACACTTAGGCAGTGTTGCTGTCAGGGCTTCTAGGACTGAAAGATATTCAGTCCATTCAGACTTGGAGGTAATCCTGACGTAGCAGCACTTAGATATTGTATTGCCTGGAATAATTTGCATTTGGAGAGAAATACATCTCTCTAATTGGGAGAGAGTACATCTCTCTAATTGATTGCACAGTATATACATAGGTAGACTCTTGGATGGCTTGTCTGCAGAGAAAGGGCATCATAAAATTGTTTCCTTTAGAATAGTTTGATTTAAAAAGTGATTGATAAACTGATGTGTTACTTTAAGCAGCTGCCCAATATGGATTAATGTGTCAATAACTCAACCTTACCCATTTTGGTCTCACTCATACCTACAACCACACTTCACCTCTAAACTTGTAAATCAGTAAGCAAATAATGTATATTTTTGTCTAAAAAAAAGCATTGCTTTCTGACTACTGTATTTGAAAGAAAGTGATCATCTAACCACCAGTGATTTCAGAATGTTATTTTTGATAGTTGATTTTCAATTATAGAAGCTTGTCAGCATAGGCCAAGTTA
This sequence comes from Calotriton arnoldi, assembly GCA_963921515.1. Classification (NCBI taxonomy): domain Eukaryota; kingdom Metazoa; phylum Chordata; class Amphibia; order Caudata; family Salamandridae; genus Calotriton; species Calotriton arnoldi. The sequence goes on along the minus strand of CAWUFW010002456.1, from coordinate 1,839,977 downwards.
TCTTTGGGGTGTGTCATTTTCTATTTACTTTCATATTCACTGCCATGGAACAATGTCAGAATAACATTAGCACTTATGTTACCATACCCAATTCATGGTACTGAATTTATCAACATTAGAAGAAAGGAATTCTGATTCTACATAGCAAGGATTCAAACTAAATTTGGGAGAAATTCTCATAACTTCCTTTGTGGTAATGATGCAAAGTGCCAACAAATATGCAAATAAAGCATCATTACATGAACTGCTGGTCTGGCATTTTGCAACATTACATGAGATTCAACCTCACATTCGTTTTAGATGCAAGAATGCATTTCAAGCAAAAAAAATGCAAAATCAGATGACGCGAACAGTATCTACTTGCATTCTGTTTGCTTGAGTTGTTCCTATGCTCCTGTGATGGGATGTTTACCTGAGTGAAATCTCAATTACGCGATGTGGCATAATGGCATAATCTCAGGTATTTCATTTAAGAAGCATAATCTACAATGCTGGAAATTATGCTAGATTACGCTGGTTTAAACAAAATTTGACCCACGCCTCATTCAAACTCATAACCTTAGGATCACTACATTTATCAGTGGGGGATTAAAACTCATGACCTTCACATCACCACATTCATCAGTTGAGAGCATACAGCTCACTGGGTCGGTCATCTTGTCAGCAAGTCATAAATGTAATCCATTTGGAGTTTCCAGATTTTGTGGTAGATGTTTTACTGGATAGAAGAATTGCCCACACCAGACTTAGTAGACCACCCCGCTATGTGCTCCAGTTCCAAACTCCAAACAATACCCCTCAACAGTCCACCTTCCAGGCTGATCCAGATACCTGAAAGGAAAGGTGAGAAATGGAGGTATAGGGAAGACAGGATAAGAGAGGTGAGAGGAAAACATGAATGGAAGGTGAGTGGCAGTGTGGTGGGGATATAAAGGAACATGCATTAGGAGACAGATTTCAAGGCAGCTGTCTATAAGACTAGGGTCATAAAAATGAAGGGGTTGAACTGGAGTCTGAGTCACATTTTTGCCTTCGCTTGCAACAAGTAGCCCTTACTTTTTCCTCTGTCATGCCGTAGTGTTAGGAGAGAGGGGTAGGCAGGTTGGGCTGGTGTGGTGTCTCTTCTCTTGCTTAATTTACGTGATTAGGCACAAAGGAGCTGGGCAGCCACCAGTATCCAACCATCTTTAGCTACAGCAAGTATCTCCTACCAGTCTGAAATGGGAAAAATAGTTAATGAAGATAATGTGCTTATTCCTGTGTAAATGCAGGAAAATTAATATAGTTTTTCATTGAAACTCTTTGCGTCAAAGAGTAATTCGAGTAATAGCAATACGCCAATAAATTGTTCATTGTGTATAGTGTCAAACTCTCACTATTTCCCAAACTGCCATCCCTTGAACCCTGAAAAAAGGATTCATGTTCTATAAAAATAGGCAGAGAATAATTAGCATTAACAGTGACCTATATGTTACTTCTTTATGTGAAAGGCTTCACAACCTCATTACATTATATAAACCACTAGTGGGGATATCAGACGTTTGTGATCATGTTAAGTTTTTAACTTGTGACCTGAAGAGGCCTTGTAAAAATGTGACTGGCAAGCTTGCATGGTGCATTTAAAAGGGAAGATTTCAACAATTAAAACCTATCTTCTTTGTTGAATAATGTAAAGCATGGGTACCAAAGGTCTGACAAGAGAGGGATATCAGGCAGTGGCTCTCTTATGTGTATCTCCAACCCCTTCATGCCTTCTTTAGATATGCTTGTCACTTCATTTCACATTGTGTTATGACTGTAAGTACCTAACAATGACATCTGGTGCATTTGGCTGGGTGGAGGGCTCATGCTGCGGGCTCTAAATCTGTCTCGCTACAGGATAGGGACTCCCTCAACTAACCCTCATTTGGCGAATGTCACCCTCTTTTCAATGATATCCACTGAACTAGAAAGCGACATGACTTAATAGATGTCAATGGGGTCATCCTCTTTGCAAACCTCCATCAACCTCAAATCATCTATTTACACTTACGGAAGCGACTGTCTGAATGGGCGCTGGTAGGAGGGCACTGAGAAGATGTACTAAATGGAAAACTGACTAGAGGGCAGTGAGAGGTTCACTGCAAATGGCTGGCTGAAGAGTACAGAGGGGTGCTGAGAGAGGCCAAGGGGAGGGCTGGCTTGAGGGCAGGAATGGTTCCAGTTCCAAGTTACAGGTAGGCAAATCTCTTAAGGCATGAGGCAGGCTTGGGCCAGAAACTTAGCTCAGCTCGAAATCCTCTTGGAACAACAAACCAAAAATGAGCAAAATCTTCAAGTGGCTTCTGCTGCTCACCCTCAATCACCAAGCCCCCGTCCAGTGACAGACGACGCAAACAAAAGGTGGTGGGGTGGGTGGAGGGGGCATGGATGGTGGGAGCACGGGAGGGGATGTGCAGCAGTTTAATAATAAAAAGAAATAAGACTTACCTGAAGCTGCCGGGTGCTTCGCGCCTCGTGATCCTCTGCTTCCTGGTCCCAGTAGACCCCGGGACAGCATCAGAGACTCCCTGTGCAATCCCAGCACTGCTCTCATGCTATTACCAAGCATGAGAGCAGCATGGGGATTGGCCTGAGCGGGCTGGTTTAATTTGCGCTCAGGCACAGAGAGTCTGTGCCATTTCTCCAACCCTGCTGGGCAATACAGTTTGGTTGGAGAAACCTAACTGCGCATGTCTGTTTGGTCGGCCTAAGATGGCCGGCCAAACAGGCATGCATACTTAGAAGTGCACATACCACTCCATTCTTCCTCCCTTCCATGGCCCGGCTCGACCCCTCCCTATACACGCTGGCTCAGCCAGCAGCTGGAAAATAAATCGATAATAAAATATTGTTTTATTTTTCAGGTGCTGGCTCTGAGCCAATGGGGTGACGCTCCTCCGCCATTCCGGAAGAGCTGCTGCTTCCCCCTCATTCACCAAACACTCGTGCAACAGAGGAGTTGCTGCCCAGTGATGAAAAGTTTTCCAGATGCTCTGATAGTGAAGCCCTTACATAGAGCTGAAAAATGCTTGGAGAGGGATGGAATGCTAATTAGACCTGGCTGAAATATAAATTTGCATATTTTCTGGAATTTCATTTTACACTTGTTACAGGAAATTTCCAAAATGATGCCATCATGCCACTTCGCATAACTGCATGCCATTCATGTTAAAACTTTACCGGGAATGGTGCCTGGGAACAACAAAACGTGAGCAGCTGTCATTTGCAGTGCTTATGTTTAAATGCATCCCTGCACAAAAAAATGACATGAGGATGCATTTTGTGCTACAATATAACGCAAAATAATGGATTAACATTTTTAGTCATTTTGCTTCATTTTGCCACAATTTCACATAAGTATGTGAGAGCAGATTTAATTTCGCACACCACTAATGCTAATGATTTTTTTCCGAGCACGATCACAGCATTAGAATGGGTCTTAATGTCCATCACTGTCTAAAATGACATCCACCCACACTTGGGGGTAATGAAAAAGGTAAAAAGTTTGCATAGTGTGGGCTCTGTGTGTGTAAATACCTGCCTATAGCTGATCTCTACACAACACTTGTGTCACATGAACTCCGTGGCTCTCACAGAACTTTATTTTGATTATGTGTGTAATAGCCATTAACAAAGGTCTTGAACCTCTTCTGGAATCCAAAATCGGTCTCTTCATCAAGTCAAGGGTAGCAGGTGATATCAACATTAAAATAGAGTAACCTGTCTCCCCTAAACTTAGACTTATTTGTATAAAATCTTCATGTTTCAACTTTATTTAAAATCTAATACAAGGATCTATTTAACACAGTGTACTGATGTAGCTTCATAAAAAATGATCAAAAGGTATTAACGTTTGGGGGGGGCGTGGCTTGAACAATGGCCACGTAAGACGTGCTATCAGCAACCTCCCGCCGGAGCACCTCATCCGTTAACTAATCCTGCCTTCCTGAGAATAAATTGACGCAGCCTGAAGGGCCCTCTGAGCTGGCAATGTGGTGCTGCTGAAAACTGTGTGCCACACTGCTCAAAATGGCATCCCGCCTGGTCTGGCCTTTGTCGGAGCTCCAGGGGATGCCGCTCCCCCTCGAGGAGAGAGTGGTTCGGCCAGGACCAGAAAACATCCAAAGAATAGACCGCAGCCAGACATGGGACGCACCCTCGGCACCCCTTCCTCCCACACCGACGTAAAGGCTATATGGGGAGGAGGAGGCCGCTCAGCAGTAGAAGATCACAAGACCGAACTAGTGTGAGGTTGGAGTGGCTGCCGAAGATGGCGCGAGTCTGGACCTGATCGGGGGCGGTCCGACGAGTGAAGCAAAAATGAAGTCGACGAGTCCGGAGCTTTGCTGCGCCTGCCCTCAGGTTTGCAGTGGAAGCCAGGAGACATCCATCCGAGGCAGGAGCGGGCAGCCTGGTGCAGATACCGCGACCGGTAAGAAGCAGACCTGCTGTGCCCCATAAGCAGTGAAAGGAACGGCGCGAGGCCGAGAGAAAGGACTGCCAGAGCCCTTCCCCTACACGGTGGTACTCCCTCTCGCAATCCTTGGTGTCCAGGGGCAGGGTTGGATTGGGATTAAAAATCGGCCCGGGCACGCTAAAAAAAAGTGGCCCACATTTGCATATTGCCTTTCCGCAAAACACTGCTTCTGTGAAATTTTATACAGGGGAGGGGTGGGGGGTATGGTTTAAAAAAAATGCACGAATTAGTTTACAATGGTGAAACACACCTGAAAACACGTGAGGCCACTTTTGCTCAGGCCCCCTGCCCCCGCTCAATATGCATATATTAATGGGCTGGCCAGCGAGAGAAAGGGAGTGACACCTCTGCTGTTGATAAAAAGGGAGGTAATGGACGCCCATCTACCTCCAGAAAGGCCACTCAGGCACCCACTGGGCCGCTGGCGGCATCGAACAACGCAGAAACCGCCCAAATCGGCCCCCCAGGCTGCTCAAAAAAGCAGCCCACAGCTGGAATTCGGATACCGGCGCCTCGGGCTTTGCCCGAGTGCCCGCGTTACCAATCCGACGGTGTCCAGGTGTAGTGTAGCTCCTATTTCCCTAATAGGCTCTGCGCATTGGAATAATATATCCTATAGGTTTGACATAGGACTAAGGTCAGTATGTCCCTATCGAGTATATTAAACTTAATTACTTGTGCCAGCTAGCTCAGAGGCCACTAGAAACTCCTTGACAACAAGAAGGGAGTAGTTTCTGGCAGCCGCAAAACATGACCACTGTGTTTCCCTTTAGAATCAGAACGTGTCCCAGAGTCGTGGAAACAATAGATAACTATTTCACTCAGCTCAGTCGTGCATGCTTAGTTTTCTCCAAGTTACACAGAAAGAAATAGACGGGCGTTTCAATAAAGGATTTATTGAACAGTCTTGTTTCTGGTGTAAGTAAAATGTGCTGTTACGATCACAAGACAGTATGCGAGATAAATAATGTACAGGGTGAGCAGTAGAAATAAATAATACTGCGATAGCATTATCTTTTAGTACATATGCATTTACATAAATAACACAGACTAAAAATGCGAGTACTCATACGATGCGTTGCTAAGCTAATTCTACCCCAATGTACCTAACCTGACCTAGGTGTAGGAAGAGGGCAGAAGTAGGTGAAGTATTCTTTACTATGGTATACTAAGAGTATGTTAAGTCTAGTATGCCTAGTATGCCAAGAGTCCCTCTAAGTTCTAGTCAGCTCCATACCTGAAGAATGAGAGAGGTAGGAATCTCTTTGCCAGACTGGAACTCCAACACCCCGCAAGGGAAGTCAGATCACTGGAAGCTGGAAGCTGGGCTCTCTGCATGCAGGGAAGGCAGCGTCCTCTCAGTGCATCAGGCCGGGAAACGGGCTCCTCTGAAGTCGAGGTCTCCTCTGGTTTACAGGGGCTAGGGAAGGTATATTTATACCTGAGAGCACCTAAGAATGTTAGTATTGATGTTAGTTGGACAGCGAAAGACGTCATGAATGAACCCCCTAAGGAATAATGGTTCATGCATAATATATGAGTCCTTGAAGAAATCAATAGTCCTGGACTAGGGAAACTCCCGCAGCCTAAGGGTCTGTTCTTCATGAACTCGTTGTGACGTTAGGGTGGACGGATGTCAGAGACCATGCCTGTATTTGGAGTGCACGGTTTAATGCCTAAATAAGGGCTGGGATTTTATGCCTATATAAGGGCAGGGCGAATTGTACCTATATAAGGACATGATACTGGAAAGCCCGTTTATGGATACCCTAAGAGGAATACAACACCCACTCCTCTTTCGTGTGTACGATAATACTAAAATGCTAAACATTTAAAATGCTAAACATTAAAATGGAGTACCGCATATTTCTAAAATTTTTCATAAAACCATTTAAAAAAGGCATTTAAAAAACCTATTAGAATGCAAAAGGTACTGTACATTTGAAGCATTGCTTTTTATTACAGGCATAAAGTTCGAAAATAAATGCAATTGGAATGAAATAAGCAGTAATATTTACATGTGACAAAAAATGATCGATAAGTTTCTCAAAAATCAAAGTCATTTCATGTCATGAAAATTAATGAACTGTTTTAGACACACAAGATGACTAAGTGTCCGTGGAATTACCTTGAAGTCTGTATTATAAGGCTAGTTCTACTTTAAGCAGATCGATGTGCCATTTTCGTTTGAAAAATGGGAAAAAGTTCAATTTTGGTAGAGTTCCAAGTTGTTTTAAAAATGAAGGCCAAATTGTTACTGCATCTCTGGAACACTGTATGCTGAATCAGAGTCAGTTTACGGGTCTGGTGTAAACATGAGATCATCTATTTCAATAGACAAAACATCATCCACTGTTGTTGGTGTCAGTTGGAACACCTCGTGTAGTAGATTAATTGCACAGAGATGGGAAGCATTGCTTCCAGCATAGGTTGCCGCAGCAAAGTTCGCGTCCGTTGTTACCTGTGTGCCTGTAGATCTTTATCGTACCACAGCAGCAGCCAGAAGCGTCTGTGAGATCTCAATGAATGCTGACAGCAGGATAGGAAGCCTCTGGGGACAACACAGAGCATGGGCCGTTATCGGGTCCAGCAGAGTTTCGACATCTGTTGGCGTTGCTGATGGAAATGTTAGACAGGTGTCCAACACGCATTCTTCACCGCATAGCAGGCATCGTAGAACAGGTAAGATGCAATCTTGCCAGATTGGTCTGAACGACAGGAACCAAGTTGTATTAAGGTCCTGTAGACGAGTCATGCCCAAAAGCTTTACTATTTGCTCACGGCACTTTCGTTCAAGGAGAGCTTTGTCCATTTCGCTCGGAGTGATGTCTGCGAATAGGCTGGCCATAGCGCAATAGCAGGAAGAGAAATAGAATCCCGGCAACAAGTGCTAGAATTAATGGTATGCCACCAAACACCGAATGTGCAAAGTTCGGGATGATTCCGAGTATTGCCTGGAAAGGTGCTAACAGACCTGAGCAGATGCTCTTAAATACATGTACAATTCCGGTTGTATCAGACATGTTAAAGATACGTGATATCATTTCCACGAAATGTATAGGGCAGTTTGTACGTATTAAAGTCTGTATCTCAGCCGAAGTCCTTGCTACTTGTAGATCATAGGTTTCTTTGGCCGAGGTCAAAGGCACTGTTTGCTGTAAAAGCATGGCTTTCATTCTGCTTAAAGTATCAAATCTTATAAAAGAGACGTTCAGCGAAGGCCATAGAGGCGACTCCCTGACTGTGTCTATTGGGGGAAACAATACTTGCATACAGCAAGTGACCCTGGAGTTGACCGTTACTAGATATGGGCTGCCTGGCAGCATTCCGCAGCAGCCCTGATCATTCAACATGAGGTAACTCCCATTAGAAAGTTGTCCAAACGTTGGATTAATCACAGCAGCTGGAGTACCCTGCTGATGGCAAGACAAATTTTCCACTGAACCATTACAAGCCCCGTGCAAGGAAATGTCTAGACATATAAGTGAACCACTCAGTGCAAGTTTACAGTTTGAACCGCTCAAAAACACTTCACGATCCCCACTCCAACATCTATATGTATACGGTAAATCCCAAGATGTCTTAATGTATTCCTTACCCAACCTTTCATATTTGCCTGCTTGCATTTGTCTGAGGCAATACTGAAACTGAAAAGTACTCACAGGTAATGTTATTTTGCCATGAATAAGCCATTCTGTAGCTGGTTTTTCTGCCACTGTGAATGGTAACTTTTCCAGTTTTTCAATGCTCAGCACTGTATACTTTGCTCCTCTTTGTGCCAGTTCTATCTGTTTATCAGTGAGATTGTATTCTGCAAACAGAGCCGTTGTGTTGATGAAACGCCAAGGCACATAGCCCGCTCGCAAAGATTGCAGCGTCCAGCTTAATAACATAATAGAACGTAATTGAGACTGGCCTTGCTGTAACATCGCCAAATCTTGTTCTAGTATGTCGATAGCAGAGGATACAATGCCATCCAATGAATATATTCGGGAGGACAAAGTTGTTAACCCATTGTCGACCACAGAGAGTGTTTTCTCTAAATTAATACGATCAAGTTCACGTATTCGTTCTGCGGCCTCTATCTGTGATACCTTCCAAGCTTCATTATAAGCAGCATAAATGCCGGCATATATGAAACGTTTTTGACGCGGTTTTCTTGGTCCAAGCAAGAATTCCCTAAGGTCTGCATCCTTTTTAAGTAAGGTTAAGTGTTGTTTCACATCCTGTAGTGTAGACTTATGTAGCCAATCGAGGCATAATTTACCTACACTGTATGTTGTTACTACCCCCGAATGTTGTCTTTGGACGTATCTTGGGTCTGGCCTATGAATAGTAAAGCCCTGAGTTTTATTCAGGAATCTTTCCTGACAGTTATCCGTGTCTGTGGGCCAGATCAACCATTTTTTCCAAGTAGGATTTGATCTGTTGAGTTGTAGTATATTGTCAACTGTCACTACTGCCTTTGTATTATTTTCACTGGCAGGTGTTGGTACAGAAGGTGTGTTCATCTCTTTTATCTTGGCTAATCCAAGACAAGATGTTTGTTGGATAGTTTCATTCAAAAACATTATTTGTTCTGGGATTATGCAGGCTCTAAATAAAGCTTCTATCCCCTGCACTTGCCAATCTTTAGTACCCCACACAGTTTTTGTGTCAATTGTGTCTTTCCAAAAGTCGAAACCCTGTCTAGATAGTTGTGCATTAAAAAACGCAGAATAAATCTGTTTTGTATTTGTTAACATAAGGGTCTGTTCTTCATGAACTCGTTGTGACGTTAGGGTGGACGGATGTCAGAGACCATGCCTGTATTTGGAGTGCACGGTTTAATGCCTAAATAAGGGCTGGGATTTTATGCCTATATAAGGGCAGGGTGAATTGTGCCTATATAAGGACTTGATACTGGAAAGCCCGTTTATGGATACCCTAAGAGGAATACAACACAGGGGCTGGGCCCGGGTGCGTGGGAGTGGGGGGAGGGCCTGAGCAAAGGAGCCGGGGAGGCCGGGGGCCAATGTCGGGCCTGGAAGATAGAGCCACGTCTGGCTGCTAAGCCAAATTAACCCACTGCAATTGGGGCCCAGTGCTGGGAGTAGCCTCAACCAATCGGCAAACAAGAAAAATAGGTTTATGTTGGCCATTAACCACAGCCTGAGCCCTCAACACTGTGGAGCACAGTGATTAACTTTCATCAAAGTGGCCAAGGCGGGCTGCCATGACCTGAATGCTGAGTGAGATTCAATGCAGGTACAGGCACAGTGAATTGACTGGGTGTGTGGATGACCACTTGAACTTTTCCTCCTCCACTTCCCCATGTGGCCTGATTGAGTGGAGCGATCAATGAGAAATGAGGGTGCCAAGAGGTCAGTAGGGCACCCCCAGGCTCCCACAGGTGCTGCCCAAGCGCCGCTCCACACAATTCAGTCACCCGACAACAGGGCCTAAACTGGAGGATCTTGTGCTCCTCCCCCCGCTGACACCGGGTTGATTGGCCCCCACGAGCCATCGGGCTCTCTTGCACTTTTCTGGGCCCAAGGCGACCTGATAAGATAGCCTCGCACGTAATTGTGCCTGGAGGCACCTAATGAAGATACCCACCCACGATGATGGCCAAGGATAAGGATCACAAACACCCTAGAGAAGGGAAGATGGATCACTTCACGAAGGTGCTGGCACCTCAGACAGAATCCGCTGAGACTGCTCAGCCAGCATCAGACACTGCCGTGTTACTTCAAGTGATACAAAGCTCCAGAGAGGTGCTCGAGGGTAAGATAGGGGAGGTCTGCTCCAAAGTGACACTCCTGTGCCAGAACCTGCGCAGGGTGTCGGACAGGGTGACAGAGGCGGAGACCCGGGTCTTGGAGGTGGAGGACACAGTAAAGGATCTCCAGAAAGGGATGAGGGACCTACGCAGTGCCAACGTGGATGTAATGTGGCGACTGGAGGATGCAGAAAACAGGGCCCGCAGAAACAATCTCCGCTTTGTGGGCTTACCGGAGGGAGTGGAAGGGACCAATGCGCCAGTATTCCTGGCGACCTGGTTCAAGGATATAATCCCATCAGAACGCTTCTCCACCTGCTTCGTTATAGAGTGGGCACACTGCACATTGAGTGCACGACTGCCACGGGTAGCTTCACCCAGACCGATTATCGTGATGCTCCTTAACTTCTTGGACAGAGATATGATTTTACATGAAATGAGCTGCAAAGGAGAGGTCAGATATGAAAACTCAAAGATCATGACTTTCCTGGACTACAGCCGCAAGGTCCAAAGACAGCTTTGAACATTTAATTCAGTTAAAGCGAAACGTATGGCCCTTCACATACAATACATGGTCCTTTTTTCTGGCAAAGCTAAAGGTCATCTACCTGGGGAAAACGTACTTCTTTCAAACCCCTGAAGATTCCTGAGCCTGGGTGGAAGAGAGACCCATCCTCCGCCCATCAAGGGAATCTACAATGGAAAGACGTCAGGACCGGACCATGGAGGTGCGACCCCAGATCTCGCACCAGAAGAAACGCAGAACTGAATGCAGGGTGCGACGTGTGGGAGGAGGAACACCATACACCCTCAGAAAAGCAACTCAAGACAAAAGACGCCTTGCTGAAGAAGATGGCAAACAGGCCAACGCAGGGACTGGGGACACACAAGGTACCAAATCCTCAGAGGAACACACCGACTCGGTGGACATTGGGATGTCCTCTGGACCAGAAACCGTACATTCACTGGCTGCTGAGATATTGGCCCTAGAGAGGGACGAGGGGACCGGGGCACGGTGGATGCAGACCGAGCCACCAGACCTGGATCCGGCAGACCTAGGAACTGGCACTTGAACACCGGCGGGATGGAATCTATGTGTATAAACACACGCCCCTAGATAGAGACTAGAAATTTCCCCATTTGAACTGCATTGTTCGTTGGTTCCAATGTTTAAAGTGTTCAGGGTTTGAACATTGGGCAGATCTGCGGGGGGTTGACGACAAATCTCTACATCTTCTGTGGTGCATGCCGCTTCTCCAGATGAGGGGGCTTGATGCTGAGGGGAGATTGTGGGGGGTGCGGGGGGTTGTTTGGTGGAAGTTTTGTTATGGTTATGTTTTTTAATTTGTTTGCCAGTCGCATGGGTCACTTAAAGATGAAGTCCCCATAGGACACACGGCGGTACTAGGAACCATTCCCCCCTCGCACAGGATTGGTTATAAACACGCCCCATGGCCACATCTACTCTAGCTCAGATTCCGGACTTTACGGTGTTGACGTGGAATGTCAATGGGTTGGGCAACAAAATTAAAAGAAGACTGGTGATGCAATTTATCAAGAGGCTTCACCCTGACATAGTGATGCTCCAGGAGACACATCTCCAAGGTATACAGTCCAGATTTTTCAGCCGGGGCGCCTACACGGTGTTGGCACATGCAGGATACACTACTGGGTCTAGGGGTGTGACCATATTGATTAAGAAAGCCCTCCCCTTTGAAACAACACTCCTCTGGCAGGATCCCCTGGGCAGGTACGTGAAAGTGACTGGGCAATGGGGCAGGAGAGATGTGACCCTGATATGCATATACGCGCCGCCCAGATTCCAGGCACACACTATGTGTAAGGTCGTAGACATCCTACTCGAGACGCCCTCCACCCTTCATGTGATAGGGGGTGAAATCAACAGATCGCTCAGGGGGGATGGAGACTCATTAACTACCACTCCCTTGTCACGATTTGCTAATACCATCAGACTGGTCGATACGTGGCAACATCAACATCCATGAGACAAACAATTCTCCTACTACTCTGGTGCGCACAATGTCTACTCCAGATTATACTATGTCTTTGTTCCTGGGGATGAACTAAATGAGATTGGACATGCTGCCTACTTGGTGAGGGATCTCTCTGACCACTCCCCGCTCGTAGTACGACTAGGCAGCAACGTACTAGGCAGTACGTCCTGGCAGCAACGCTGGGTGGCGTCTTAACTCCTGGGAACTGAGGAGTGGTAAGGTTCTGAGAGCCATACGGGCGGACACAGAAATATATTTTCGGGAGAATGAGACCTCGGTCCCTTCCGGGGTGACAGTATGGGAGGCCTACAAGACAGTGTTTCATGATAGGGTTCAAAGTCGTATCTCTTGGGAAAAGAAAGAGAGGGCTAAATTCCTAGAGGACATGGAACAAAAGATACTAGGTCTTGAAGAACAGGTGATTCGGAGAAGGATCCCAAGCTGACCCGCCAACTCGACACCCTGAGACAAGAATATAGAGACATGGCAATGGACAGCGCCAGGAAACAGAGACTGGCGACGCTCCACCGCCTTTATGAAGTTGGGGATAAGTCTGGGAAACTACTGGCCTGGATCAGTAAGAAGGAAATGCAAGCTAGATGGGTGCGGGAAATTCTAGATAGTCCGGGCACTGCCCATACCACTGATATTCATATTGCCAGTGCATTTGCTGATTACTATCGGGACTTTTACACAGCCCGTCCCCTAAGGTCACACGCCGATATAGGGGACTACCTGGTGTCTATTCGGACCCCTGTGTTGGGGAACGAGGAGGCACAAGCGCTACAAGCTGATTTGACCCCGACTGAAATACAAGAGGCAGTGGTGAAGCTGAACATGGGAAGACTCCCAGCCCTAATGGGCTACCAGCTGAATTGTATAAACGTTGCATAGACCTTCTAGGCCCCCATCTGCTGAGGCTCTTCGAAGATGCACATAAAGAAGGCATCCTACCTCCCGACTTAAGGTCAGCAACAATAGTTTTCACACATGAGAAAGGTAAACTGCACAACCGTTGCGACTCATACCGACCTATCTCACTATTGAACATGGAAGTGAAGATACTAGCCACAATCTTAGCAGCCGTCTCCTCAAATATATCACATCCCTGTCCATGAAGACCAATCTGGCTTTATGCCTGGACGTGCCACCAGACTGAACCTTCATAGGACCCACAACTGGTTAATGAAGGTAATAGACCGAGACATACCCCACATATTCCTATCACTAGATGCAGAGAAAGTGTTTGACTTTGTACATTGGCCTTTTTTGGAGTGCACACTGGCCGCATTTAGCATAGGCACCACATTTTGTAGTTGGGTAGCATTATTCTACAACATGCCCACCGCCACGGTCAGGGTAAATGGGGTGAGATTGGCAGCCTTCCCCATCAGTCAAGAGACGATACAGGGATGCCCCCTCTCGCCGCTCCTTTTCGCGCTCACCCTCGAGTTCCTCGCCTACGGTGTCCAGCTCCACCCCGAAATCTGGTGTTTCTGAATAACTCACACCGGCAAAGAAGAGGAAAAGATTTCCCTCTACGCCAATGACATCCTCGTATACGTCACCAACCCCGATACTGTGATTTCTGTCTTATTCGAAACCATAGAGGAGTATGGCAGTCACTCCGGGAACAAGATAAATTAGAATAAGTCAATGCTCTACTGCCCGAGTGGTTGCTGATACTTGGAGACCTAAGGGTTGTTCATGAAGGCTTACAATATTTAGGGATCTTTGTAACCCCACAGAGAGAGAGCGGTAGGCTCCACAACCTCAGAAAGGTCCTGCAAAACTTTAAATAGGATGCAGAACGATGGAAAGACCTTCCCCTCTCCATGTTCAGAAGAGCGGCCACCTTTAAAATGATTACCCTGCCCTAACTGCTATACGCTCTCCAAAATACATACTACCCACTCCCCCGGGCAGTGTTGGAGAGCGAACTCAGAACACTATTGTGGCAGGGAGGCCACTCTATAATCGTGCTAAAACACTACAGAGAAACTTCTACAATGGTGGGATTGCACTAACAGATGTAGAGGCCTTTTATTGGGCCGCCCACCTTGTCCCCATAAATGAATGCCCATATTGAGCCTGGGACCACCCCACATATCGACTGGAAAGAGAATCGATGGCGCCTTAGAGTCTGCACTACCTTTATGGTGGAATGGAAACCTCCCAACTATTGCCCACAACACAAGTTACCATTTACGAGAGCAACGAAAACAATGGGGTGGACAAATCAGGCTACAAAGGCAATGCTGGTCTGGGAAGGGGGAGGTTCAAGGAACTGCGCAAATGAAAGGAGTTCAAAGCCTGGGATCTCTTGGGCAACTCCACTATAGGAGATATAATGGAAAGGTGTGAACTTAAACCTTGGCCCATTCTCAGTCAAAAATATGGCTTACAAAGATCCCAATTTATCAGGTACGCACAGTTGCGCCATGCATTGTAGGCAGAAGGCATACAGTGCACGGACCTACCAGAATATGCACCATTCGAGGGGAGATTACTACAGGAGAAACTCACAGAGAAGTCTGTCTCCCTCACATACAAAACTATAAACAATAACATGCAAGACAGGTTAGGGGGAACGCGAGCGAAGTGGGAGAACAAAGTTGGCCCTTAGAAGACATAGATTCGGAGGCAGTCTTAATGCACCCCAGAGAGATTTCTATCAAAGCAAGGCTGCGCCTTGTCTAATATAATATACTATACAGAATATTTTATGATAAAGAGAAACTACACAAGATGGGGAGGTCAGAAACACCATACTGTCTTACTTGTAAAGACGTTAAGGGCGATTTCTTTCACTCGATATGGGCTTGCTCCGCTATACATGCCTACTGGGAGGCTATAATTAATGTGTTGGGGACGATAGTGAGAGTGACGTTGCCGGTTGACCCTGGATTTGTCCTTCTGGGGATCCCGAGTGAGGTTGACATTAATAGGGCCCAACTACCCTTCACCTCTCTGGGACTGGCGGTAGCCAAGAGAGATGTGGCTAGACGATGGGGTGTGGTGGAGAAACCCACGGTTCAGGAATGGGAAAGGTGGATGGACCTCTACATGGCAGCTGAACTTACCACATATCTGAGCAGGGGTTGTCCCAGAAAATTCCAAAAAGTTTGGGGTCCATGGAGACAGCACTATGGATTAGATCTCTGGGATGCCACACAAGAGCTCACGACATAGGGGCCGATTACAATGTTGGTTGGAAAGCATTCCGACTGACTCAGTTTCAGAGTGGTTTCCGACCGACTCAGGTTCGGGGAGTCCGACCGACCGATTATGTTGTTTCCAAACACCGTTCGGTCGGACTCCCATTGACTTCAAATGGAGTCTGTGTTCTGACCGACAACATAGGCTCCCATTGAAGAAAGGGGTGGTTCTGGAAAACCTTCCACACTGTGGCAGGCACCCCATGGTGCCACACTGTGCATGGTTGGAAAGAGGGGACCCATGGGTACCCCCACAGGCCCCAACCCGAGGCCTCTGGGTGAAGGGGGGCCTGCTGCAGGCCCCCAAAGTCAGATTCTGACAGCCGATCAGTGTCAGATAGACCAATTTGGAAAGGCTGTCCAAATCCAACATCGTAATCGCTCGGTCGGAAACGCGGTCCCTAGAGACGACTGACTTGGAGTCTCCGAATGCCATTCTGACACGAGTCGGAACCGAGTCGGACAGTCCGAACGGTTTCCAACCATCGTAATCGGTCAGTCAGAAATGTTTCAGAGTTGGTCGGAAACAAGGCTTCCGACACAGATTCAGATTAACCGAATGCTGTTCGGAGCCTTTCCGACCAACATCCTAATCGGCCCCATAGTCTGTAAGTGATGTCAACACTGTTGGAGGCAGTGATCCTCCCCAGTAGAGAACATATCATGCTGTCCTTGTTTCTGGGCACAGAGTGGAGGGCAGGTTCCACGAAATGTCAACAGTACTTATTAAATTCAATGTGGTACTCCGGGGATGTTGGGATTCTGTCAGAGAAGTTTTATGTGACTTAAGTTAAAGTTTTGACATTTGTATGTACTTGCCATATAAAAAATAATAAAGAGATTTGATTAAAAAACGGTATTAACATTTGATGTAAAATGTGGGAGAGACAGGGAAACTCTTATAGTAGATAAAATGATTCATGTGAAACTGGAAAATATGGATTGATCCCGGTTTTCTCAGTTGACCAAATCTTCATATCCCAGGACTTTGCCTTATTTCATGTGCCTCTTTGCCTTTAATTATCATATTTGAGAGCACCTTGAAATACTACACTTCAAGATGTTTGCTGTAAAAAAAACTCTCTTCGATACATTTTAATAAACAATAATGTTGTACAACCTATTATCACAATTAAAGCCACATATATGGTGCACATGATAAATGAGTTGTGTGAGAAATTGGGTTACTGGTTTAAGGGGTGAAACCCTACTCAAGCAGCAACCACAATCCTTGTCAGGGTGAGGTACAAGTCAACCCCAAATTTGGCTGTGCTCGACCTTCTAGTAGGCACAGAGCAGTCAGGCTTAACTTAGAGGCAATGTGTAAAGTATTTATGCAGCACTTCAAACATTCATAAAGTGAACACACCACACAAGGAAAATGTCACACCAATTTAGAAAACTAGAGTAAATTTTAATAAATATATCAAGACTAAATCAACAAACATCTAATCAGTAGAACCAGAGATGTGTATTTTAAAAAATTTCAATAAATATAGCTCCAAAAGAACAAAACGCCAACTGTGGATATTTGGTTGAGCCGGACAGGAACAAAGTCGAGACAGACCACGATGGAGCATGGACTGGCTACAGGGACCCAGTTAGGCCCTCTGAATAAGAGTACTTTAAATCCTGGTTGTGGAGCATCGCGAGGTCCTGCGCGAGGATGTGTCATGCAGCTGATGCAATGAATAAGGTCAGAGGAGCTGCGGAGCTGAAATGTGAGGTCCTACGTAGTCATCGACGATCACGTCACAAGGGCTTTTGATGTGAAGTGTGGAATCAAGGATGCAGTCAAGATGATGCGTTGTTTCTGAAGAGCTGTAAGCCTGACTGAGATGCGAGAAACCGCATCATCGTCGAGGCTGCTGTCAACGAGAGGTTTGCGATGCAAAGGCCTGCGTCGGTGAAGCTTCGCAGAGCTGAAGTACTGATGAGGGCTGCAAGGTCAATGTGGAGTCTTTCCAAAGGGAGAACCCTCACAGCAGGGACGATGTATCAGTTCTGAGGGCGATGTGTCAAGCGGCAAAGGAAATCTGTTCTGCTGGATTCACAGACGGGCTGTCAGAGCACCTTCAGGCACACTTCGAGGGTCCAGGACTGGAGCGGTACCATTTGGCAGGGTAGGAGTCACCGATGGTAGAGTCCAGATGCTAGGTGTAAGGTTGTTGGAGGCCAACCAAGTAGCCCTTGAAGTAACTTTGGGGTCCTGGGTTCAACAGAGACAGGTCCGGTCCTTC
Organism: Calotriton arnoldi; assembly: GCA_963921515.1. Lineage (NCBI taxonomy): Eukaryota > Metazoa > Chordata > Amphibia > Caudata > Salamandridae > Calotriton > Calotriton arnoldi. The sequence continues at coordinate 1,822,245 of CAWUFW010002456.1, read as the reverse complement.
TCACCCAGGCAAGAGTGTTGCAGGCAGCAGTCAGCACAGCATGACAGCAGTCCTTCAGAGCAGCAGTCCAGCAGAGTGACAGTCCTTTCAGCAGCATAGCAGTCTTTCTTCCTGGCAGAGTATCCACATGTCCAGAAGTATACTGAAGAGCTGGTTTCTGGGGTCCAATATTTATACCTAGGTTTATCTTTTAAGTGGGAGAAGTTTCTAGAGGTTTCCCTTTAAACGTCCAGAGGCATCCTGCCTTCCCTGTCCTGGCTCCAGGGGGAATACAGCCCTTTATGTGGAGGCAGGACACAGCCTATTCAAGTGCAAGTAGTGCTGTGCTCAGCTCTGCCCTCCCATCCTGCCAGTGATGGCCCACCAAGGCACATCTAAGCCCTCTATTGTGTGTGGCTGTCTAGAAGGAATACACAAAACCTAACTGTCATCTACACCCAGTCATGTGACCCAGAGACAGACTAAAGGCACTAGATGGCTAAGGCAGGAAAATGCCAACTTTCTAAAAGTGGCATTTTCAAAATTGTAATTTAAAATCCGACTTCACCATGAGAGAAGACTTTTCATTACAATTCTAAAGAGAACAAACATTAACCAATTACCTGCTCCCATTTGAAAATGATCACTTAGTAAATATAATAAGGTAACTCTAAAGTTATCCTATGGGAGATGCAGGCCTAACAGTAGTGAAAAACAAATGTAAGAGTTTTTCAATACCAGGACATGTAAAACTAAAAATTCCATGTCCCACTTTTTAAATACATTGCATCCTGCCCTCTGGGCTATCTGAGGCCTACCCTACGGGTGACTCGTATGAATTAACAAGCATTTGCAATGCAATAGGTCTCGCATTTAGAAAAAAAAAGGGGGTATTGATTATCACAGGGTATGTTACGGCGCCAACCTAGTGTCGTGAGTATGATGGAGGAAATTAGAATGTTGTGGTGCAACAAGTGAGGAAAAAACCCCAAAGCCCTCAATTTAGGACAAAAGTCCGTTTTACTACAACAACAGGTCTCGCATTTATGCGACTTTAAGCTATTGGCATTGTAAATGACAATGCCTTTTATTTATGTTTTAAAAACGAAAACAAAAATAAAATGCATTGTCATTAACAATCTCAATAGCTCAAACTCGCGTAAATGCGAGATCTATTGCATTGCAAATGCTTGTTTTCAATTGCATCTCTGGTAGGAAGTATTCCAAAGTGGTAGAAGTCATTAAGGACTGTAATTTCACATGAAAATATGCAAGTTCAGTGAAACGGTGGTCTCTTTGGTCTCAAATGAAAAGCAGAATTTCAGCAAAAAAACACTTATGGTAGAAACATCAAAAATGTTTGATGCAGTGTGCGTGTTTTATTAGAAGTGTTTCTTTTCTAGTGCGATTTATTGGATGTAAATATTGCTTTTAAAATGATTTTTCGAACCTCGCCTATGTTTACTGTTCCCAATTCATTGATTTACTCCTGTCAAGTATAGTAGCTCGTGAAGGATGCCTGCAAGAAGGAAAGGAATGTTTAATGTAGAAACGTGTGAGGGCCAATATTGGTGAGCTGTGTTTGAAGGGGGAAGTGTTCATCTATTTTCCCACTGTGTGTGAATATGTGTCGATCGCTTAGGTTTGTTGTACCTCCGTTGAATGCGTGCATGTGGAGACGCGGGACGAGAAGTCATAGTTTAAATGTCACTTTTCAACAGTAACTGCACCATGTTATTTTAAGATGCCCTTAATGAAATGAACACATTTTAGAACAGAAGTTTTCAAAGAAAGCAACTTTCAGTCCAGAAAAGCCAACGCATTTCGTTTTGGTCGGGGGTCCGCAGTGGGAAACGGCTGCTGCGAGAGAGCCTGGCACGGGGCTCTGCGAGGGGGGCCCTGGCAGGTGGGCAGCCGCCTCGGAGTCTCCGGTGGGTGGGGGGCCATGGGATCTGCGTGCAGGCTGCTTGTTGTCAGTCGGGGGCCGCCACGGGGGCGCACACTTAGCTTGGCTGCGGGGTCAGGTGACCGTCCGGTTGCAGCAGCAGGCGGCGTGGGGACACAGAGGGGGCTGTTTGGTCGTGTGGACTGGTGTTGGCAATACACGAAAGAGGGGGAGAGAAACGCTGCACGGGCGTCCCGGATTCTTGCAAGTGAGCGAGAGTGGGAGGCTGAGGGAGGCGGATGTGTTCCATGGAGGAGGCACACACAGGGTTGGAGGAGGACAGGGAAAGCAGAGGTGGCGGGGGATCGCAGAGGAGGTGAAGGAATGCAGCAGGGGAGGCAGGAGCCGGGGTCTAAACAGGAGGCTGGCGGCACGGCAAGCGCGCAACAGTCTGCTCCGCATTAGAAGCAGACGCGATAGCGGCGCAGCTTCCCCTGCATGCTGAGGTGTTCGTGCAAGACCAGCAGACGGCCAGAGGCTGTGCATGGGTCCGCTGGTCATGAGTGTGGAGCCAGCCGCTTCCCCTTCTGGACCGTCAGCTCCTCCCGCACTGCAGTTCATCTGTGGTCTGCCGGTTGAATACTCCAGAGATCCACTGTCTCGTCCGTGTCCACACAGGCGGCGGAGCCAGACAGGTAGGAACCTATCAGTGCTCGGTCTCACCCCCTCAGCTGCACACTCACTCTCCGCAGCCGGCAACTTTCACTTTGACTAACGTGAAATGTGCAGAGTGAAGCAAACCCCCGGGGGCCCGAGAAGTCACGGACTGCGGGAGGGGAGGGGGGGAGACACAGGAAGAAAATAGTGTTGAAAGTAAAGGGGCCAGTAGCCATGGAAGGATACAAATGACGGCATGCTCGTCATAAGGAGGGACTAACAAACCTAAAACCAATCGGAAGGCAGCATTTAGGACCTAAGCCAATGAAAAAGATGGGCGGAGAGTGGGCGGAGCTTCCACAAAGCTTCCAGCTATACTGAATACTGCATGCCTCGCAAAGCGAGCAGCGCATGCGCTGCAACGCTAGGCTTGACCTAAAAAGGAAGGTTTGGGCCTGGTAAAAGGTTTATTTTGCCTGGTCAAAATGGCAGTTAAAAACTGCACACACAGGCTGCAATGGCAGAACTGAGACATGTTTTAAGTGCTACTTAAGTAGGTGGCACAATCAGTGCTGTAGGCCCACTGGTAGCCTAAAATTTACAGGCCCTAGGCACAGGTAGTGGCACTTTCCTAGGGACTTTCAAGTAAATTAAGGATGCCAATTGTGCATAAGCTAACTCTACAATGTTTGAAGGAAAAGCTAAAGTGTGCAGAGTCCAAAAGCCAGCAAAACAGGATGTTTGAAGGTGAAATGTTAGGGGAAAAACCATGCCAAGAAAGCCAGGTCTAACATCTTGTCTCTCAGTTCACTACTGTCACCGTTGTTAGGGTGACGGCGAAGGGGCATGAATGTTTTATATGTAGAAATACCAATCTAGTGGCTCAGTGAACAACGTGATACCAGAAAACCTGGGATCAATTCCTGCTTCCAGTGTGACCAAATTGTGTGATTCTAGGCAAATGCCTTATGTCATTGTGTCTCTTTGCCCCTTTGATAAGAGGAGGGTATCAAAAGTGACATTTCCCATTTTAATTCCAATAGGATTCTTCGCTCCTCGATATAGAAAAATATAGCTCAATGGACTTACATCAAACTTGGCATGAACCTAATCAAGGAAGTGCTTTTGCTTGAATTGATTCAGTAGTATTTGAGAAATTAGCCTTTAAATAGTGCCTTGGGTTTGACATGCAGTGGTTACATTTTTTGAAATATCTGAACCACTAGCAGAGTTCTGAGGCACAGGTTTCCTGGAGCTTTCAAATCCTAAAATTAAAAAAAATACTTGCATTCAATTGGCTGAAGAAGGATTTTTCTCCAGTCATCCATTTTGGTTCTGCAAACTTAGAGTTGTGTTCATGGAACTGAAGCAGAGATTGGCCTGCTGCAGCACAGAGAAAAATGGTTTGGTCCTCGTACCAGCTTATGTAGGCTCAGTAATTGTGGCCCGGAAAAAAATGTGAAAGTGCAGATAAGGGGTGGAGAGAGTACAGCATGACCCCAAACTGAAGAATTTTTAAAAATGTTGATTTTGTCATGGGGTCTGGTGATCTAATTGCTGGATTCTTTGTACCCAGTATGGGTCCTAGCTGCGAGTCTGCAAACCATTACCAAGCTTCACAGTAATGGAAACGTAAAGACCCTGTAAGCTTCAAGGGCCCATGTTGGCCTATTACTGGTATCTGTGAATTAAAACAGGCCCGCAGACCCCACGGAAAGTCTCACTAAAGTTCCAACATGGGTACAAAGGTCCGTGGATCCTGCCACTGACTTAAAAAGTCTTAAGAAAAAATATAACTAACAAAGAACAGAGCCCGGCTAGAGGCAACCTTCATGCACAGTGGGGGTTGGCTGCCTATGGAGCATTGGGTGTAGGGTGTGTCCCTGTGCCTAGATGCCATTGTGCATGGCTAAGTCTGTATGCATTGGTTTTGGCTGCTCACAGAGGATTGTCCGCAAGCCAATGGGCAGATTCAGTGGGGGTTAGCTGCCTACAGTGGCGTTAGCAACTCACAACATTTTGGGCAGAGAGCATGATTAGAGGCCAACCCCAGCTGCTAATGGCCTAAGCCCACACCTAGTGGGGGTTAGCTACTAGCAAAGGATTGGGTGCAGAATCTGGCTGAAGGCCATGCACTTTGTCCAAACCTTGCAGAGCACAGCATAAAGCTGTATGCTGCAGACCATGCGCATGGGGGTTGACCAATTGAGATGAGCTGGGCACAATGACACACATTTTAATGTATAAAATACATAAATATAATGATATATACACTCCCAAATACTATTTGCTGGAGTTAAAGACCTCTAAGTGGTTGTATGAAACTCCATGGAGCACGCCAAAATGGTGCAGCAAAATGAGGTCTTATTCTGGTATCATGAAGGATCCACAGGTCCAAAAACACCCAATAAAAAGACACAAAACATTGTTATAAAGATAAAGTGGCATGGAAAATATCTTTTGTTTTCATGTCTGTTGTCTGATGTCTTAAGAGTTAAAACAATATACATTCCATACTGTTTTTTTAGGAATGTCGATTCTCGTAGTTTAACTGCATAGAGAATCGTGATTTTATTAAAGACTAGGTGGCTAGCATTATACATAATACTTTTATTTACCACTTCCTAGCAGCAAACACTTCAAAGAAAACTTCAGAATAGAACTTTGAACACCCAACAATAGAACTCAAACTTTAAGGTCCCATATAATCTTGCCGTCCGTCATCTTCTTCCTCTTTTGTTTCCATCTTCTCCTTTCTTCTCCTTATGAGACCCAAAAACTTCGTCCAATTTGTAGACCTGAATGAAGTTATGACCACAAACAGATCCTAATTTTCTACAAAAAAACTAAATATGTATTATAATAAAATATTTTTCTTGCTAATAGTCACGATTCTCTATGCAGTTAACCTATGAGAATCAACATTTTATGGCAAGACAGGAGGCTAGCATTATGCATGTTTGAAGCCTTCCAAAACTTTATTTGAAACATGCTCTACAAGTTTGAAATACAACTTCCTGAAAATCTCCATATTAGACCAATATGCCGCCTTTAAAATCTCTCTCAGGCTACCACCATTGATATAAGCCTTACTAGCCATAGCACCCCTGACCGAATGTGCTGCCAAAATATTCAAATCCACACCTGCTTCCTTCATAACAGATCTTACCCATCTAGCTATTGTAGCTGTAGAAACTCCTTTATATGGTTTCACATACGAGATCAATAACTGATCTACCCCATGACTCATGAACTCCAATACTCTACTCTCATATTCCTTTAAACACCTGACAATACAAAATGTTGGACTTGCATCAAACCTAGGATAAAAAACTGAATCCAACATCATCCTATTTCTTCTCCATATTTCAAAAAGAACCCCCTGTGGTTAATAAAAACTTAAACTAATATCCAAAGCCCTAACATCTGATACTTTTTTTAAAGAAACCATGCACAACATAGTCGCCAACTTCCCAGTTAATTCTCTCAGACCCATATATTTATTTGCCCGCCAACTCTCAAACAATTTGAAAATCAAATTAACATCCCAAACAGAATTTTACCTAGCTTTAGGAAGTCATTTTAACCATATCGCTTTCATTACTCTGCACACCACTGGGCTTCTTCCTATAGAAATATCCCACACCAAAGCACGACCAGCAGAAATTGCAGATCTATAACTGTTCACTGTTCTATAAGATAAACCCTTCTCAACAAATTTGCTACCATCACCTCATTAGTCTCCACGGGATCCAAACCCCTTGCAATGCACCAATGTAGCCAAACTGACCATGCACTCCTATCTATTTCGAGTTCCAGGCGCCCATGATTCATTGAGCAATTCAGAAGCCATTTGGATCCCCTGATATTTTCCAAACTAGTAGGTTGAGCAAACCTGCCTCTACTAAAGGAAGTTCTATCCCTTCCTCTCTTACCAACATTCCTCTGTAACCATTGATTAAAAAAGGCACCTCCATCACCATCTCATCACAGAAGGGAACCATGCCTGAGAACACCAAAAAGGAGCCACTAACACAGTAAGACTGACCTGCTTCTGCACGTGCATCAATACCCTTTGAATCATAACAAATTGAGGGAAAGCATACCCTCTCAAATTTTTCCAATTCTGAGCAAATGCATCCACAAGAGTGTACGTGGTATTTTTCTGTCTGTAGCCCGAGCCGAGCATGCCTCCTGGATCACACGCTGTGGCACCCCTACAGAGTGTTGTTAATTGAACAGCTTTTGCATTTTTCATTGCAGTACTGATAGCACGCTCATCAGCTCGTGCCTTGATCGGTCCGATTGGGGCCATATCCTTTTAAATATCCATACGTTTCCTCTGGTTGCACTTTTTGTCCTGATAGGGCCGCGCGCATTCATGTGTTATGTTGTGTCCACTAATCCCAGCAACGCCGCTCCGTGATCCTGATGATAAGAGACACTTACCATGATGAGGTTTACTTCACCTTAGATTTTTGTGCTGGTTAACCTGAAACCGTATTTTTTAGACAAATTACGTAACTGGTGACACGTGTGATTGCAGGCACCCAGCATCCTACTTACCTGTCTGCCTGTGATGAGCATGCACCTACACGCATTACGAATGTTGTCACCACAGCACTGGTGGTTCTCCCCAACAACTGTATTTGTATATGATTATTATACCAGTTATTAACTTTTTCTTTCTTTTCCTGTACCCTCTGGTTTCTCCCCAGTCTAGGTCTACCCCCCAGTAGATATTCTGAATGTCTATATAAAGTATACAGGGCGTGGTGCATACACACTTTATTTATCCATCCCTGTCAGAGTAGAATAAGATCTTCTTGGTCATGACGAAATGCCATGATCCACCAGGGACTGTAATAGGCATGAAACATGTTGACCTTTTTATTCACACTTACTGCAGCTAAATAGACCATTCTATCTATTCTATTCCCCTGCCACATTTTAACCATGACAAAGGGACCCTACTGTTAAAACTGAGTTCCCTTTCAGATCCCCTTAGTCATTTGAAACACACATCATCCTCACCCATTCTACTCACATTTTGTCACTCACCCACGCAACTCCCATTGGCAAAAAAGAAAATATCTTTGGTAAAAAGCCCCCTCGAGGGGCCCGTTGGGCATTGCAGTGCCGGCCCAACTAGGAGCTGCCCGATGATGATGCATGACACCTCTTGGGGTGTGTGAGGGCCCTTGCTCCTAAAAGGAGCACTCCCCTCCCCTGATCTCTTTTTTAGACCTAGGTACCCAGATAGGAACAGTACACTCCTTGTTCTCATAGCTATAGGGGCTTGCGTGCTGGACCATATAAAAAGCCCTAGTCCCTCCATGCTTGTATTAAATGCATTCACAGCCAGAGCCCCCGGGTCTGGCCTCCAACAGAAGTAATCCCTCAACTGGTACGTCAATTTTAGGCAAACAGATCCACCTTCATAGGCTGTATATAAGTTTGAATCTCCTGAAAAAGAACTCTGTCCAGCTTCCAATTGCTGTGATCTATCAAGTTCCTTGAATTCCAATCTGCTACAATATTCTGCACTCCTGGCAGATACTGAGTCTGCAACGCAATCGTGTGTTCTAGACAAAATTCCCAAATGTATTTTGCCACCTCCGTCAACTTCCTGGATCTGCTTCCTCCTAGCTTGTTTATGTAAGTCACTAAAGTTATATTCTACATCTTGAGAAATACTAAACCACCCATGAACAAAAATTTGAAACTTCACAGTGCAAAACTCCCTCCTTTCATCTGTAAATAATTTATAAGCTCCATGTGTTCCATCTTGCTCCAAACTCCACCTGTCTCTTGAGTTGAGCACAAAGCTCCCCAACCAGACTTGCTTGCATATGTCTGCAACACAAAATCTGGTCTCGTACCAAAAATCGCTAGCCCATTCCAGGCTACCAAATTTTCCAGCCACCAGCTTAGTTCCTTTCTCGCTTCCTCTGACAACGTTACATAATCCCCGTACCATAAACCATCTGCCAAACCAGCTGTCTTTAATCGTTGCAAAGCACTGTAGTGCAACAGCCCTGGAAACACTGCCTGTATTGAAGAGGATAAAAGACCAATAATCCGTGGCAAATTTCTCAACTTCACCACTTGTCTTTTCAACAAAGACCTCACTTCTTGCCTTATTTTTCTTATCTTCTTTTCTGGTAATAACAATTGACCTTTCACAGTCTCTGCGACAAAACCTAAAAACTCCAGAGATTGCGTTGGCTCTAACACTGATTTTTCACAATTTATGAGAAAACCCAAATACGCCAACATGGATTTCACTGTTTCCAACTGTGACCTCAACAATGAAACATCCTGATTCATGATAATAAATCGTCTAGATAAATGATCCGATGTATACCTCTCTCCCGTACAAAAACAACTATTGATCTCATCACCTTCGTGAAACACCAAGGGGCTGAAGATAATCCGAATGGTAGACACACAAATCGGTACAAATGACATTTCCTGCACAACTGAAGATACTTTTGACTCTCTTTTGACATAGGAATTCTAAAGTAAGCATCCTTCAGATCCATCTTTACCAACCAATCTGAATCCTGTAAGACATCTATCAACAGATGGATGCTTTCCATCTTGAAATGTCTGTATGTCACATAATAGTTTAGATCCCTCAAAATAATTACTGGTCTCCATCCCTTGTCCTTTTCTCCACTAGAAATAATGTACTCACAAAGCCTGTTTCCGCCTCTTCTATCTCTATAATTGCCTCCTTCTGTAACAAACTCTCTATCTCTTCCCTTACTATGCTTTCTTGCATTTTGTCGAAACAAAGTTCCCTTGGTTCCTGTCCTTGTTCTGTCACTGAATTGAACTCTATTGTCTACCCCACAAACATCTTGAAAACCAATGGATCATTTGTAATAGTTCTCCATGCATCCACAAAGGGGCGGATTCCGATTCGGGCCGGAAATCTCTCCGACCGAGCCGGACCCGGAGAGATTTCCGACCGAATCGGACCCTAGCAGCCCGACCGAACGAGTACGATGCGCACGTATGCTATCGGACTCGATTCGGTCGGACTCCCATTGAAGTCAATGGGAGCCTGTCGTACAACTCGTACGCGGGCTCCCATTGACTCAATGGGTGCGAGGCGAACAAGGGCGCCCCCTACAGCGCGTACGCGGCGAAGCGACTCGCGCCGTACACGCACAGGTAGGGGGGACCCATGGGTCCCTCCTGTGTGCGACTCGCGTGGCTACGCGTACAGGGGGGTCCGACACGGACCCCCAAAGTGCGGCTCTGACTGCTTCTTCGAGCCGGATGGCGCGAGTCGGTCGGACCGCCCGCGGCGCGCATCGTACTTGCCCGGCCGGGGAACGTCTCCATTGCGCGGTGCGAGGCGCATCCGTGCGAGTCCGTCGGTGCGGTTGGGACGGGCGTACGAGTCGGTCGGCGAATTCGCACGCGCTCGCATCGTACTCGTTCGCCCGGACGCACGTACAAATCGGTCGGGAAAAAGGGCTCCGAATCGGATCCGGTTCAGCCGAATCCGATTCGGTGCCCTACCGGCCGAGATCGGAATCGACCCCAAAGTGTCTTATCCTTCCACTGATCTTTTTTTGGATAAACCAGAACAAATCCTCATACACATACTCACCTGCATTTGTTGCAGATGATTGTCCTCAGTCCATAGCAGTTCATGAGCTTGGCCCACTTCCTCAAGGGTAAAATCCATTGTCCAAAAAACAAAGTGCCCTCTGGCACCATCCTCTCAGCAGATTAGTAGCCAGATCTGAACCTTTCAAGTATGCCTCCTCCACCATATCGAACATTCTAGCCAGAGGCCCTAATGTGTCCAGGAGTTTGTACTTGCACTGTTTGAGAGATTTTTCAAGACCCTTTCTCCGATCTCTACCTAATGAAAACATGTAAGTGATCAACTCCGGATCCAGGTTTGGAGTCATCAAATCCTTTTCCCCAATAACAGGGTGAGAACACTCTGCTCTCATTACATTATGTTCCCCTTTTTCTAAAGGTCGTTGAATCCAATGCTTGATGTAATCTGGTATGTGACTCATATGCCACCAATCAGACCATCGGGGATGACGAATCTCTTCAGGGTCAAAAAGTTTCTGATCAAGTGGATCCACCACCGTCTTTTTCCCTTGGCTTCTGCTATTCTCGCTTCTCCCAAAATCATCATCCAAATCATCCTTATAATTTATGTCTAAAATGTACTCATCCAAATCATCATCACACAATCCATCTGCAGGGAAAACCTGCCCCTATGTAGTGTTCCCACGAACACCCTCTCTTTGAAAGCCGCCTTGGACTCCTTTCCCATCTGCACCATGTTCAAGATGCTTTCTCTTACCAGAGCATTTACCATCTGGTCCTCCGTAAGCTCTTTCTTCCCCTTCAGAAACTGAAAAATATTCATCTTCCTCATCTGCATGACTCCTTTTCCTATTGGCCATAGTAGACCTCACAGAATCCTGTACTAAACTTCTAATTTCATCTGTAAACTGTTTTTTAATCATACTCTCCTGATCTCCATAACCATTTTCTTTATCAGTCACGTTTGGAAATAAATCTCCTTTTTTATCTAGCTGAAAAACTCAAATAAACACACTCCTACCTGAACGCTACAAGCTATTAGTCATACACCCAATACATTCCTCTCACAAAAATACACACTCAGTAAGGCATTTGCAGTTACTCAACTGGCATAAACCATTGCCTGGCAATGTCAGCGCAAAGCTGTAACAAGCCCAACATGCTTTAAAAACAATGATTATTCCCCGATGGAACCCCGATTCAAAATCGGAAACTGTATCATTCAGGCTCGTAATTCTCTTGTTCTTATTCATTTATTGTAAATTTTCTTAATTTTACCCCATTCATATTTTTTCCTAAAACAAGGCTTGCCTTGATGACAAAAACGCATTACAACGCGCCCGACATCAAAATGGCTGCCTGTCTGCTGCCGAAGCCTCGCGCTCCTTGCAGCGGCGAAGAACAAATCTCATATGAGGCAAAGCGGCTTGCCATGACGAGATGTGTAGCAACGCGTCTGATGTCAATGGCCGTTTGACCGCTGCCGAAGCCTTGCGCTCCTCACTGCAGCGAACAAAACTCGTGATCCAACGGTAAGCACTGTCAATTTTTACTGTTTTTGATAAAAACTGGATTCCTGTAAATCGGCCTCTCAATTAACATAAAACAACCCGGTTTATTCCTCCTTTCATGAATTTTAAAGTTAACAAAACTCTTTTGACATAATCTTTTTTTAAATACTCCACAATGAACAAATTTACATAGAAAAACAATCCCAACGAACACACTAAGTCCATAATTTGGTACCAAACACATTTCAACACATTGTACATGGAAATTGTTTTAAAACATAAAGAGTACTTATCTGCTCAGAAGCAGAAAACAAAAGAGGAAAATGATGAAGGACGGCAAGATTATATGGGATCTAAAAGTTCTATTGCTGCTAAGAAGTGGTAAATAAAAGTATTATGCATAATGCTAGCCTCCTGTCTTGCCATAAAATATCTTATTGCCTTCTTCTGTGAAATTGACTTCATCTTTTTGTAAAAATTCCAGGCATCTCATAATAGATAATATTGTTCTAGATAGATCCCATGCAATGGTCACAATCTAGAAAATTCAGCAGATCTAGCAGAAATCCTTTATTGATATGTTTACAGAATTTGGCAGTTTGTTGACAAAACTGGTTGGACCATTTCTACTTTTGCCTTTGACAAATGTTTGACTATAGAAATGTTGCTTTCATCTTATAAGATAAACCTTATCCAGTACTGTGCTTAAGTCATTCCTTCCACAATACATAATCATTACAAGAAGTTGATGACACAGTGAAATACATCCTATTAAAGGGTCATTCAACGGACACCAATTCATGTATTGTCAACCTGAGGCAATCCCATATCCCTATCAACTCTGCAATATCTGATATACCAACGTGAGTCCAAAAAACAAATGGGTGACCAATCACCTTGACAAGAAACATGCTGCTGGAGCTTTTGTCAGCATCAGATAATGAGATGTAGAATAAAACGAATCACTGACATAATACGGAAAGTCACATTATCGAACTGCAAATATTTCGTCGCAAAAATATCGATATCAAAAATATCGATGTTGCATACTTAATTATAAAAATACACAAATATCGATACCACAATATCGTGATACAACTATATCGACAACACAAATATCGCAATACAAAATATCGACGTTTATAAATAAATATAGGACATGTCTAAAATATCGACTACAAAATTATAGACATCAATATTATCATTTTTTTCAATATATCGACAACTCAATAATACATTAAAACAATTACTTTAAACACCATAAATACAGTAAATTGCATAAACATACATATCACATTAAATTGAACCAAAAACATAACTATCAAAATTATAACAACATAAATAAATAATAACATAATAAACACACTAATAATAATATTTTAAAATATATACTTGCAACATATTCAAACATTTTAATACATCTTATATATAGTTTATTAAAATATAATTAGTTCAACGTCTCCTTCCTCACCCCTAAAAAATAAATTACTCTTAATTAGCGTTTTCCATATAAAGAAAACAATTCCCAAACCAAGAAACAAAGTAAAAATTAACCAATAGAAATACAGAACATCGAAATAAACCAATGAAATTAAGCAAACAATTAAAAATACACTATATAAACCAAGAAAAATCAGTCTTATTTTACACCTTAAACCAAAATAATTAAGGAAGGCGAAACTCTGCCGGATTTTGACCACAATAAAAAACAGCATCAAAATAAAGCCTACTACACTTAAGAAAAAGTAAGTAAATTACCATTTCTAAATAAGCAGTTAAATTAAAATGTAACACAGATTTCAATTGCTAACTAAAATTACTAACTTAGGGGCTCATTACGATGGCGGGCGGAAGCACAACCGCCGTGCTGGCGGATGCAAAAACCACCAGTTACCGCCGGCACGCAGCAGTCCACACGCCCGCCCAATTACGATGCGAAAAGCAGGCCAAACACCGCCGGCAAGCCAGCAACACCGTCCGCCATCAAAGTGCGCCCGCACACGTAGCGGCGCAGCACAACTGACACACACCGTCCGACGAAACACGTCCCGCCCGGCGCATAAATTACGATGTTGCAAACAAACGGCTCCCACGGCAAAGAGACACCGCACGTGAAAGAGAGGCGGAAACACGGACGCAGAGCACGGACAACGAAGAAGCGGCACCCCGGGCATGAATCCAGCACTGCAGGCCCTTCCCATGCTTCTGCTGATGCACCACCAAGGACGCAACGTACCGCGGAGACGCAGGTAGGCACACACACAACAAGTGCACGCAAACAGCGCACACAGTGCAAGGGCGGAAAAAGCGGACAACCCCCCACCAGCGCGTGCACACTACACATCCACCATTGCATCCACATATGACACACAGGCCAAATCCTAACATCGCGGAACACATGTGTACACACCACCTGGGACTAGGAACCAACCACCCCGTCACGGCCACAAAGCGCCGATGACGCCGCCACACATGCGCACAACGCAGAGGCCAACCGCAGCGCCATGCATGCGTCGCACACAGACACAGGGACACAACCAAGCAGCACACACATCAGCCCCACCCCGAACGCACATGACACGTGACAGGCCGGCCACAGACATGTCCCCAACGCCCAATTCACGGACAACACCCAACGCCACACAACCGACGCACACATGTCAGTGAAGTCACGCAACAGCAGGACACAACCCAGTGTAACAAACATGGCGAAGCACACAGCGGCGGCAACACCAACTAGGAGAAGCAGGGCCCCTTCGGGAAGAGGAACGCCAGTACCACACTGAAAAACCCATACCACCCTGCACATATGAACAAGACACATGAAACGGAACACCAAAGAGCCCGGGGACCGACAACAGGTGGCCCAAGAATAACATCCACACACAAGGCCCAACGCAGAGCGGAAAGGCAGCCTGCCGCCCACACAAGGGAGAGCAGACAGCACTGAATGACCTTCCATTCCAACACCGAAACCACAGCCCTACGACAGAAGCCGGTGAATACAGCCATTGTCCAAGAATAGACCAACACAGGCATGCCGAGGAGACCGACCACAGGGCAGATAGCGCATATCACAGAAGCACACAACGGACGGGGAAGAAAGAAGAAAACACTCCCCCATGTCGGCCACATGCAAGTTAATTGGAAGGAGTCACACAGCACTGACCTTGAACTGTCTGAGAAGCATGTGGGAAGAGGGCCCGTGTCCTCCAAACAAGCCAACAGAACACAAGTCCTGTCTCCCCACGACTACACAGAGCTCACAGCAACCCCGGAGCGTGCACATTGCAGACTGCACACACAGCCGGAGCACGCCACCTCTACGAACCGCTGCGAAATGGCAACCGCAACACACCTACCCAACTACGCCGAACAGCTCAAGCTGTACCAAACCAACACGATACATACATTGGGATGCGATCTCCTGTCCCTGCTGAACGTAAGTTACCGACTGACTTACCGCATCACATTGTTCAGCTGCGTCATGCCCGTCTTCTACTGTCGGAGGTGTCCCTACCAGCATCCCGTCGAGATATGCCTCTCCAACCCGGCATGTCTGAAGGCGGACCTGCTACCACTACTCCTCCCTCTGGACGCACACGACAGGGCCTGCTCTGCCTATGGGGGCATGGCGTATGTGGCCAACATCGCACGCGCACTGAAATGGAACCACTGTGCCTCCACACGACGGATCATCGAGAACAGCTACATCGAATGTCACCCAGCATGCCCCATCATGGTCCTCCAAGGGACAACCTACGAACAACACCTTGACAGCCACCATCCGCTTCATTGGCTGGCAAACATGTACACCACCAATGACATGGAAGCCCTGCTGGACGGCATCGCATACCTGACAACCTGTAAATACGTCGGACCACAACGCAGGTTCCCCGAGTGACCTATGAAGTCCAACCCCGCACCCATGCTCAGCTTCCGCACGGACTGGCCAGTCACCACCACAACAGCCATACCAAACGACCGGCAACTGTAACCACACCATCAACGACATCGCCATGACATCGGATATGACCGGGACATGCACACTGTTCCCCATCACATCCAGGAACACCGCATGCATCGTGGGAGGCAGTGGCATGGGCTCTGTGCATCGCACCCACATGGACGGAACTGCACGAACAACCAGGACACGACATGGATCCAGCGCACATGGACACACACACCGCTCAGTGGACATGAATAGGTCGCCTGGAGTCTGTGGGTGCTGCACCCCTCCCACCCCCGCCCCGGGAATCCCATACCAGGACCTTTGCATGGACGTCAAGTGCATACAACAACAACACGACCCCAGTGACTGTGACATGTCCAGTAACCACCACAGTGCAACAACAAGTGGCACGCCGCTGCATGCACGCAAGCACATGCCCTGATGTCATCTCACATGCACGCGTGCATGAGGAACAACCGCAGCAAACCTGTCACATGGAACTGAGATGGACTGTGCCCATGATGCCGAGCGGTCTGGTAGGCTACATGTATACCGTCTGTGTCAAAGTCCGCAGCTCCGCAGCTATACGTAAATGTACATTAGCACAGCCTTGGCCAAGCAGATGTAACCCCACACCCTATCCCATTTGTAATCATGCTCAGTATATCCTCAACATGTATTCCGCTGCCAGTAGTGTCCACTATACTGCATCACAGAGGACAGAAGACTCAATATAATGTTTGAAACCAGAACTGTCTCCGCTGACTCATTTCACAAGTACGAATGAGAGAGGATGAGAGTATGTGAAGTACACGGCAGTCGTGACATGACCATGTAGTCCACTGGTATTGGATGTCAACGCAAATGAGTAGCACTACTGTGGAAGACACACATGTGTCGTGTGAAGTCGTATGGACGCAGTGCTCAGGTGGGTGGGTGCGACGGGTAGATGCGCACATGCCAAGTTGGAGCACGCCGTGTTGGGAGGGGTCATGAACAGTACACCACCGCTTCCCTGGGCATTGTGAGAGGACACCTGTCGGGGGGAGTGAACACGTGTGTGCACAGCAGCCGGGCACACGTACAAAGCGGTACCAGGCGCACCTCAGCCCACCCTCTGTGGACAAGCTGGATCCTGTTGTGCGCCCGCCATGCCCCTTGACAAGGCACACACAGCCCCAGTCGACCAGGTGTAACCCCAACATAGTCAATCCGCACAGGCGATACAGGGCACGGGATGGCAGTGGAGCATGGTGTGTGAGAGGTCTCCTCGCGCTCCTCCTGGTCATATCACGCAGGCAATAGAACCTCAACGTCTAGCATGGCACAAGTCAAATGGAAGTGTAGGGGGACGCACCACAGCACGAGCAGCACTGACGTCACGGGAGGTGGCTCGCACCATCCCATCCATTGCCCATCATACCAACCACGACACATGCCATTGCGACTAAGTGCAAGCGCGTGCGCCACCACCCCCGAGCCCTCCCCAGAGAGGCCAAAGAGTGAATGTGTGGGCCAACAGCCACAGACGGACGCGGCCTGGCCGCAAGGGCAGCCACAGCCACTGGGTGTCGCAGGTGGCGGATCCGGAAGGCGAAGACTGTGATGCATAGTCCATGCAGGCCGGGTCTCCATTTGGGGCACCACGCAGGTGGACGGCGTCCCGCCACACATCATACCCTGAGACAGCCCACTCGTGCAACTGGACCCACACATACACTCCTTGCCCTCTCTGGTGCGAGCTTGGGGCTGCCTGTGCAAGCGCTAGCCTCGCAGGTGAGCATGCATATTGGGGGGCGAGGGGAGGACATGAGGGCTGGGGCGAAGATGACTGTATCACTGTCAGTTAGTACAAGGGATGACCCAGATGTGGAAAGGAAGAGACGTGTCCCGTGTGTACTGCAACTAGTCGCCAATCCAACTACCCCCCCATGTCCGGAATGTAAGCCCGCACCTAGGCCCGCCCATCCGCCACATCGAACATACCACCAGCACGACAACCTTCCCATTCGAAACACTGACTGGGGGTGGCGACCAGTGAACAATCATGTGTAGCCTACCCACGCGTACATGTGGGCCCTCCATGATCCATGTCACCTGCGGCAAAGACATGACATGCGCAATGAGGGAAGTGAGGAGAGCTGCCCGCCCCACGCGCAGAAGGTGCATCAGCTCCACAGTCCCAGCAGCGAGTCCAGCAGGGGTCACATGTGCAGGGGCAGCTGTGCCTGGTGTGAAGGCACATGCATATAGACAGCACATCGACCAATGTGTAGTCTGCCCACATCCACAGTCCATCATCATGCGGACATAGGAATTGAACACAGGGCAACACATCTTAGTTGGTGCACCCACCGTGACCAACAATGCGCAATCATCGACGTACCCGCCCTGTGCATGGCCCCCCACCCAACGGAGGCACATCCAGTGCCACCATCCCACACACACAAGCCTTCCACGGAACATGCTGTGTCCAATGGTCAGTACAGAGTCAGCGCCCATCTGGTGGATCCTGAACAGGAGACACATGCACACACATGCCAGCTCCCACTATGTACGTCTGCCACCTGGCACGTGCAATGTAACCTCTCACCTGTGACGTGTGACTGCAAGCACACAGCCGTCTTGGCATGGGGCTGTCAATGTGGACACCAGTCAATGTTTCGGGAGCTGTGATCCGTACAGTGCTGTACATAGGGTGCAGTGCTGACACCTACTACTGTCTCATATCCCCTCGTGCCACAGGTCCCACTTGTATTGGCCGCTCAGCCCGTGCCCACATCGTCGTCGTCGTCGTGTGCCATACTCATCCAGCCTCGGAAGCAGTTCCATGCTCAGCAGACACTCATGTTGCCGTGGCGTTGCCGCTTGACGAATATGCAGTCAGTCCCCATCAGCACGCCCCGCAAGTCATTGGGGCCTAGATCCCCATGTGCATGCACATGGCAGTGGTATGTCTCACTTGCCATTGCCATTGTTGGGAGACCTGTGTAAGTGTATTGTGGCCGTGCCGTCCCAGCTTGACAGCTGGGCTGTGGCTCATGTGCTTGCTCAGTCATGTCAGTGATGTGTATGCGAAATTGCTATGTGCCGTGTTGCTTTGACATGTGTCCTCTGCCATTTAACCCAGGCGGAGACCGAACATTGACCGCCCATACCAATTGCTGGCGGACATGGACGATACAGAGGTAATCAGGAAGTTTCGGCTGGACAGGCCAACTCTGCATCGACTGTGTGCCATGTTAGAGCCCCATCTCCGTCCCCGCAGGGTGTATCCGACTGCTGTCACCCCCACGGCTAAGGTGATGGCCGCCATGCATTTCTTCGCCACTGGGTCATTCCAGCACACAGTGGGCAGTAGAGGAGGGATGTCCCAGCCCATGTTCAGCAAGGTGCTGAGGGATGTACTGGCAGCCATGATGCTGTACCGGAACAGGTACATCCGCTTCCCCAGGGCTCGTGAATTGGCGGCAGTGAAGGGTGCATTCTATGCCCTTGGCAGAATCCCACACGTCGTGGGAGCCATTGACTGCACTCATGTTGGCCTTGTTCCACCACAGGCCACTGAGCACCTGTACCGCAACAGGAAGCACACGCACTCCCTGAATGTGCAAGTGGTGTGCCTTGCGGACATGGTGATCACCCACGTGTGTGCCAAGTTTCCAGGCTCGGCCCATGACGCACACATAATGCGCAACAGCATCTTGCCACGACTGATGGCCAATCTGCAACAGGATCGTGCCTGTATTGTCGGTGAGTATGTGGAGTGGTGTAGCGTGCTGGTTGTGCGATGCTGTCCCCTGTCCAGTTGGAATTGCAACGGTTCTCTGTGTCCCTCACACCCAGGTGACTCTGCGTATCCGAATGGGGCATGGCTGCTCAGTCCATTGAGGAATCCTCGCACCCCAGCAGACGATCGATACAATGAGGCACATGGGAGGACCAGACGTGTGGTCGAGCGTACCTTTGGCCTCCTCAAGTCCAGGTTCAGGTGCCTGGACCGCACCGGGGGTGCACTGGCGTACTCCCCACAGAAGGTGTGCCAGATAGTGGTGGCGTGCTGCATGCTGCACAATCTGGCCATTCGGAAGCAGATCCCCCTCATTGTGGATGACGGAGATCAACCAGGGCCCCAGCCCGCAGACCAGGACAGCTCGAGTGAGGTGGACAGCGGAGAGGAGGAAGCTGGGAATGTGCGCCAGCAGCTCATCGCCCGCTACTTCACTTGACGGTGAGTGTCCATGTACGACGGATGATGTGTCTGTATCTGTGCAGGTGTGTGTGTGCTGTGTCAGGGTGGCCGTATGTTCACTGCGTGCAGTGTGTCAACGCTCCATGGCCAGGGTAGTATGCGACTGTTGGTGACTGTGGCATTGTGCCCTATTGCTCTGTGCGATGTGTGTACATTGCTTGTAGTTGTTGACATGTACTGTGTGATGGGTGTGTGACACACTCATTGAATGTGCTCCTGTTCTGTCTCCCACCCCTAGGTCCCTACAGGCCCTCCGGATTCCATTGCCATGCCACGCATCAGGTGCCTTTCCGCCCAAGGTGGCCGTTGTATTCCGTACAAATAAAACACAGGGCACAAACAGCAGTTAGTGAAAAAGGTGCATTTATTACAAACTGTGACATGTGATTGTGTGTAAGGTGATGACAAAAGTGGTGCGTGCAGTGACAATGAGCTGTCGGTCATGGCTGCGTGATGATCAGGGTGTACCCACTGGTTCTATGTCCATAGTCCAACACACACATGCCATCCAGCTGGCTGTGTGGAGTGGGATCGTAGAGCAAGTCAATGCAGTGGCTGGTCAAGGAAGGCTGGCGGAAGGCTGGCTGGCTGCCTCACTTGCGACTGGAGCGTGCGAAGTCCTCCCGGGAGATCTGTTTCCTCTTCGGACGGCCCCTTCCACGTTTGGGAGGGGGTGTGTGGTGGCGACCTGCTGGTGGTGGGTGAGGTGTGCTCACTGGCTGTGGACGCAGGGGAAGTGGACACTGCTGCCCGAGCCTGCGCCCTAGCAGGTGGTGGCGGAGGTGGTGTTGCTGGCCTTGCCTGTGACCCCACCGCCACCACCAGCTGGCCCATGAGGTCCACGAGTTGGTCCATACGGGACACGAATTGGCCCATATGGGCGTCCATGGACCTCAGCACCCCCAGCACCTCCCGCGTGTCAGTAGCAGACCTGGCCCATTGTCCTTGGGCCTCTTCATAGGCCCCAAGGACTCTGGCCATTTGAGGCAGGGCATGGCTCCCAGGGGAGGCTGGCGTTTCCCTGACCCTGCTCCTCCTACCAGTCCTGCTGCCACCGGCCTGCCCACTAGCCACATTGCACACCACGGTCCTCGCTGTGGCTCCCAGGGTGGATCCAGTCGTCCGGGCCACCACCTGCGCTGGGGCTGGTGCCAGCGAAGACGTGGTGGTGGTGGAGGCGGTGGTGGTCGGTGCGGCGATGGTGGCGGTTGCGGCAGTGGTAGTGGCCGCAATGACCGTGGGTGTGGCCGCAACGACAGTGGCAGCAGGGGACTGGGACTGTTCAGCATCCCTGGATGATGGGTTGGTGGGTAGGAGGGGTCCTGGGGAGCGGCTGGGCCCTGCCACGCCAGATGGGCCAGCTTGGTGGTCCGTGTCCGAAGAGGAGGACAGATCCTCCAGATCCGTGTGTCCTCGTTGGGGGCTTGTGGGCTGGCTGTGCTGGCTGCTGTCTCCATCCCCAGCATCCAGCAGTTCGTCACCTGTGGAGAGAATGAGATTTGTTATTGTGTTGCACCTGGCGAAGTATGTATTAGTCGTCTGACATTGGCAGTTCGTGCAATCTCGTACATGGGTTTCCCGGAGGCGAGTGTGTGGCTGTGGCATCTGTAGTTGTGTGTGCTAGGCAATGGGACTGTGTGCTGTGCACATGTGGCATGGGACGGATTGGCCATGCCGATGGGTGTGTTGCTGTGCCCCTACTCATTGTGACTCTGGTGTATGCGGGCTCCTGGCCCATCCTGGGTCTGGTTTGTACTTTGCTTTTGGGGTTCATATGGAACGCTTAGGCACCCATATGGCAACATGGGGGCCATGCCCCAGATTCGCATTTGGGAGGGGATATGCTTTTGGGGTTCAAATGGAACGCTTAGGAACGCATATGGCAACATGGGGGCCATGCCCCAGATTCGCATTTGGGAGGGGATATGCTTTTGGGGTTCAAATGGAACGCTTAGGAACGCATATGGCAACATGGGGGCCATGCCCCAGATTCGCATTTGGGAGGGGATATGCTTTTGGGGTTCAAATGGAACGCTTAGGAACGCATATGGCAACATGGGGGCCATGCCCCAGATTCGCATTTGGGAGGGGATATGCTTTTGGGGTTCAAATGGAACGCTTAGGAACGCATATGGCAACATGGGGGCCATGCCCCAGATTCGCATTTGGGAGGGGATATGCTTTTGGGGTTCAAATGGAACGCTTAGGAACGCATATGGCAACATGGGGGCCATGCCCCAGATTCGCATTTGGGAGGGGATATGCTTTTGGGGTTCAAATGGAACGCTTAGGAACGCATATGGCAACATGGGGGCCATGCCCCAGATTCGCGTTTGGGAGGGGATATGCTTTTGGGGTACATGCTGTGAGCCATGGGTGCCGAACGTGACATGTGTTGTGGCAGCATGACAGTGCATGGTCTGAGGTGTGTGCATGCCTGACATGCCCTGCATATTTGCTGTCTGTTGTGGTTACTGGACATGGCATTGGACGCATCGTTATGAGTGAGTGATAGTTGTGTGCCAGCCAACGTATTGCAGTTGTCCCATCTCCTTGGTGTGTGTGCTGCCCTGTGCCATGTGCATCACTGCAGTGCTCGGGGGGGTGGCCCATGTTGTGTGTTGTTGCTCACAGTGTGTCGTGCGCTTAATTGACTTCTGGCACATGGTTGGTCATGGGCATGTGTCTTAGCGTGACTGCTGTATGTGTGGCAGCTGTGCGGATGACATGCCTTTCATGAGACTGGGGCTGACGATGGGATGGATGGTATGTTGTATGTGCATGGTGTGTCTGTGAGTTTGATGGGTTCAGTGGTGTTCGTGTGCATTTCTGTTGTTCCGCTCTGTTGCGTCTAGTGTTGTTTGTCTTACATAGGCGTAGTTGTGGGGTGTGGGGTTGACAGGCAGTGGGGGCTACATGGACAGGACTTCAATGGTGTTTCGGTTGTGTGTGATGAGTTGCACAGTGGCTGCCGTGTGGGACTATATTCAGTGTGGCTTGTGCATGCAGACGTGGCTCCTTGGGTGTTGCTATGTCTGTGATGGGTCATGTGGGGTGTGAGTCTGTTGTTCATGTCCGTGTGCACATTGTTCACTTGTTCGTGACGGTGGGCGGTGCTGCGTGTTCGTCTGCTACGTGACATGTCCCATGTGTTGGTGGTGTTATGGTCCTCATGCCTCCAGTAATCCAGCCCTGTTCAGTTTCCCACCTGCAAGTTGTTCGTGCGTGCACTGTACTGGATGCCACATGGCTCTAAGCGGGGGTGCTCCATGTTGCAGGTCTGTGGGGGTGGGGGGTGTAGTGGGTCGTGGGGGTGGCTGTACACCCACTGACACCGATTGCTGTGGACCGTGATGTCTGCCTTTCGGCTGTCGTTGTGCACTGCGGTGGCTGACACGTGGCTGTGGGGTGTGGGGGATGCTCCTCCTTGCTGTGCTGTGGGACTGGGGCCTGGTGTGTGTTGTACTTGGGCTGTCCACCGTCCCACCCACTGCACTTTGTGTTCCTGCCACTTACCTGTTACTTGTCGGTTAGTGCAGCTGTGGCGGACACATGGGTGTGGTGGGTGCTCGTTGTGGCGCTTCTGGCATATTTGGGGACCTGTTGGTGGTTACGTGGCTGGCTTAGTGTACACATGTCCCCACGCATCTTACAGTTGTTCGGTTTGGGCTGTGTGTGGTAGTGTCTGTTGCATGTGTGTGTGATGTGTTGTGTATTGTGTGCTGGACATGGGGGTGTTTGTCCCTGGGAGCTGTGGCATGGTAGTTGCGCATGTGAGTACATAGCGGTGTGCTGGTATACATTAGTTTGTACTTACCAGCCTCCACTCCCCTGCTAATCCGGCGAGGATCTCCGGATGGATTACGACTCGCACCTTCTCCTCCCACGCTTTGAAGGTCTTAAAGAGCGCGGGATTCCCTCCGCCAGTGACGGCAGCCAGCTCTCTGTTTTTGCCCTCCTTCTTCTTGACCAGGCTCTTTACGTCATTCCAACGTTTGTTTATCTCGACTCTGTTCCTGGGCAGGGTCCCGACTGCATTGACCTGGTCTACGATCCGGTTCCACATTCTGTTTCTGGTGGCTAGTGGTGTGTGCTGGACCATGTTCCCATAGATTTGTGGGTACACCTTGATGATCTCGTCGACCATGACCGTCAGCTCCATGGGCGTGAACTTGGGCATCCTTTGTGGTGCCATGGTGTTTGTGGTGCTGGTGCGGTGTGTGTTGTGTAATGTGCAGGGGGTTTGTGGTGCCGGTGTTTGGTGGTGGTTGTGATGTGTGCGTTTCTGTGGTGTGCTGCTGTCCTTGCTGTGTCACTGTGTCCTCTCCTCTCCTCTCTGGTTTGCAATGTAGCAAGGGGTTGTGGTCTGTGGGAGTGCTGCTTTTGTACTCACCTATGTGGGTGTGTCCTCATGGTCTGTTGTTTTCAGGTGTGTTGTGTCTGGGGTTCTGGCCTTTGTATTTTTTGTTTGTCCGGGGGTGTTTTCGGGATGTGTACTGTGCTTGTGTATTTGTGTGTGCCTTGCTGTGTGGACTTGTTGGCCATGTTGTGTGCTATTGGTTTTGTGTGCGGATGGTTTCTGTGCAGGTACGTTGGCGCCATGGCTTCTGCCGTGTCGATTCTCATCGGCGTTGTTTGCGCTGGCGGGCGGTATATTTGTTGTTTTTCCGCGCTCATGGCGGTGCGATCGTAATTTCACGTGCGGTGTGTCGGCCGTGTGGGCGGGCGGTTTTGTTTTGTCGTGCGTGTTTCCGTCCGTGGCGGGCGGTTTGACTCCGACTCGGACGATGGCGGGCGGTATTTTGTGTGATTTTTCCGCCGATGGCGGTTTTCGGTTTGTGTACTCATAATGGCGTGGTCGGTGTTCAGGCGGTGTGTGCGGGCGGATTTTTGCCGCTTCCATGCCTGGCGGATTTATTTACGCCGGGTATCGTAATGGGCCCCTAATATATTTTATCTCTTTATATTTCCACTACAGATATTACTCCAAAGAACGAGAAAAAATAATTTACCTCGCAAAAACAGCTCACTAACAAAGTAAGTATACTTTAAAAAGCCTTTGTAAAATCTCACTAAAATGCAAATAAACACCTAATATATCCTACACCCCAAAACCACCCCATTTAGATTTTTAAACCTTTTAAAAGCCTTTGTAAAATCTAACAAAAACGTTAATGAAGCTATAGTCTATCCTAAACACCAATACCACCCCATGTAAAATTGTAAAACATCAAATAATATATGCTTTATTTTCCTTTCACAGAAAACTTCGACCAAACAGCATTTATTGAACAAAGAACATCTCCATTTAAAGACAACTAAATAACACTTGGTAAGTATATGTAAAAAATGTTTTCTTTTTAACCATATAAACATGTATAATATGCTTTTTCATATATGTTTATATACATTTTTTATAGAATTTTCCACATCACCATGACTGAAGGTGCCCAATTTATAGCATCTCAGAAAGGGAAATTCTTATTGTGTCACATGGGGTACGTCTACACCCAAGAGAAGCAAACTGGCCTTAAAGTGAACTGGAAATGTTCAAAATATTATTCAAATAAATGTTATGGTCGCGCTACCACCAGGGAAACAACTGTATTATACACTAGAGAACATAACCATCCGCCGAATGTTTCTGAAATTGAAGTGAGAACAACCCTTGATAATATAAAAGAATTAAGTATTAGCTCACAAACTCCTACAAGTGTTATACTTAAAGGAATTTTACCTAAAGTACCCAAAGAAGCAACCGGTCAATTACCATCCATTGCTTCAATTAAAAGAACCATAGCTAGGACCAAAAAAGCAACAACAACCACAATCCCTACGCCTAAAATTTTTGAAGATATCATAATTCCCCCAGAACTAAGTATAACACACAGTGATGAACCTTTTATTTTCTTTGACAATAAAAATAAAGATAAAAGAATTATTATGTTTGCTACAGCAAACAATATAACTAAACTTCAACAATGCCAAACCTGGATGATGGATGGCACCTTCACAATATGCCCCAAACCATTCTACCAACTTTACAGTATCCATGGGCAATATCATAACAGTTGCATCCCTTTCATATATGCATTGTTACCAAATAAACAGAATGCAACATATACTGAAATGTTAGGTAAAATAAAGCAAGAAACAAACATCTTTTTTCCTCAAAGAATAATAATAGACTTTGAGCAAGCCATGATAAATTCTATCCTTAAATTGTATCCCAACACATCTATACAAGGATGTTACTTCCATTTCAACCAATGTTTATGGAGACATTTACAGAAATCTGCACTTAGGGCATCTTTACGATGGCGGGCGGAGAAAGTCCGCCCGCCACCGCAGCGGAATGCGGGACCGTCTGCAAGGGGTGCGGCGGTCGTGCACATGATATTAGGATGCCACCGCCACCATGGCAAGCCCTATTCACAGCATTGTGGCGGGCGGTGCTCGCCGCACCGCCCGCCACAATGCTGTGAATGCACGTCATGCATTTGCATGCACAATGTGACAGGCACCGCGCGGTGCCTGCCACCTTGTGCATACAAATGCAGGGGGCACCCTCCACCCCCCCAACATCCTGGGGGCCTGCTACGGGCCCCCAACATCGAAGACCGTATGCCTTTTCATGGCGGCAACACCGCCATGGAAAGGCTGATCTCCGCAGGCATCGTAATATGGATGGCGGTGTCTTGCAGACACCGCCACCATATTAACCTGGTTTTCCGCCGGTCGACGAGTCGACCGGTGGAAAAGCGGCGGATGGTCTTTCCGTCCGCCGCGGACCCCCCAGCCATCATAATATGGCGGGGGGTCTTTGCAGTGTGGATGGCGGGCGGATCGCCCCCGCCGGGCCGGCGGTGACTACCGCCGGCCCGGCGGGGGCGATCCGCCCACCATCATAATGACCCCCTTAGTGTGGAATATGCAACAAATATTACCTTTGCATACCAAATTAAAAATCTAATTGCCCTGGCCTATGTGCCAGTGACAGATGTGGCTGAGCATTATAACATTTTAATTGAAAGTCCATTTTACCAACAAAATGAACAAAAATTATCTCCCCTCCTAGATTATTTTGAGGATACCTGGGTGGGGAGATTACACAGATCAGGCCATAGGGGTCAACCTAAATTTCAAATTCCTTGGTGGAATGTGTATCTAACTACACTTAACCAAGAAGCTAAAACAAACAATGCAGTTGAGGGTTGGCATAATGCCTTCCTATCTTCTACAGGACGAAGCACTCCTACCCTACATAAACTATTACTTGCCATACAAAAAGAACAAAGCTTCCAAGAACTCAGAATACAACAATCTGTCATCCAATTAAAACCAAAACTATCTAGACAAACTAATCAAACGTATCAATATCTCCAACAGCAAGTTCAGCTATACCCTTCCACAAGAGGCCTTGAGTACTTAAATATGATAGCTAAAACTCTACTCTAAAACATATAAACAATGTAAATATACTATTCTGAAGAAAAAAATTATTACAATAAAAACAGTGCATTCTTTTAAATAAAAAAATTAATTAATTTGTCTAATGTGTTATAAATTTATATATACATATATATATAAACAAATTAATTAAACAGCAAAGCAACTAAACAACAACTGCAATTAAATTAAAATCATTTCCCTCCCACAATTAAAATATTTAAAAACACTTACCTTTCCCATTGCTTTAATACGAAAATGCCACATCTTCCAAAGTAATCCAGGTAGTTCACAATGCATAGATATTAAAAAGGAACCCCAATAAAATGTAAAAATACAACTGTATCAAAAACTTAATCCTCCAGGTAAAAATTGACAATCCAGTAACCATAAAAAACCCGAAAAATAGTATAAATTTAAAACCGCTCCATGAAAACCGAAAAATGAAGGAAGTATAAAATAATTATTAGTTAATATAACTACTACACATTTCCTTTAAAAAAACAAAAAAATTCGCAATGTTCCGTAATTCCAAACTTCTTCGTCGTAAAACCTACAAAACAAAGAAAAACATTCCCACCCACACAAATGTACACATAATACACTTAAAAACATGACTACAAACATTATTCACACAGTATTAACGTAAAAATGACATAAAAAGAAAAAATCTAAGTAGGCCGCAAATACGGAACACAACGTTATCAATTAATAACTAAATAAAACACTAAACACACCATAACTTCTAAAACATAACTCCACGCACACTAATTACATTACTACCTTCAAAATACACTTAAAATAGTTTAATATTAAAGAAAATTACTCTTACCTTCTCAGACGCGAAGCAGCTCCCAACCACGAGCTTCTTTCTTCCCAAATGACCCAAAACAACAGCGAGCGGTTACTAAATTAAAGCCCCAAACAAATATGGCAACTATAAACATATTAAATAAATAGCTAAACTATTTATTTAATATTATACAATGGTTTAAAAATTACTGTTACATTCTAATAAAATACTCAAAAATGTACCTGATTTATTTATATTTATTATCTCTTTTTAATATTATGTAAAATTATAATAATAAATATTATGAATTAATAATATTTAATATTATAATTAGAAAAATGTATATATGTCAAACAACAATTACTAAAACATTGTATTAATGTTGTTTTTTGTTAAAAAAAATATCAGTTGTAAATAAAATGAACAACTGTTATTAAATGTAATAATTATTAATATTAATATTGTATTATTAATATTAATAATTAAAATATATTATGTTTGTATTACAAAATTGAACTGTTATTTTTATCTGAAATGTATTGTACAAATATTTTCAGTATATAATGTTAATAAATACCAAAATTTGTAACAGTTGTAAAAATGTTAAAAATGGCAAACAATATTTAGCACTTATTAAAAATATATACTGATGTATAAAATGTGCATAAAAAAATTTATATGCATCATGCTATATTTCTAACATATAAACAATTGTAAAGTACAATTTCTTTTATTGTTAAATGTTTTTTGTATTATTTACTTGTTAAAATATACATATTGGTAAACTGTATTTTTTATGTAAAAAATACACTCTCCTGTGTATATATATATATATATATTTTGTGATTAAATTTCTGCTGTTTAATAAAAACTTACATTTCGGATTTACCTGTCATTTTTATGTTTTATATAATAAAAATTATTAATAAAAATGAGATTTCTATTTTTTTGACTACCTTTTCATTGCTATCACATTTAATGTAGATAATTAAATATTTTGTGATAAATTATATATTATAAAATGCATAATTTTCATTGTATAATATATATAGGATATAGCTGTTCTTCATGTAAATATAACTAATATGTTTTAACTAATTTTAACTCTAATAATATTATTATCATATATTTTAAAAACACTCACCTAAATTATGCATACTACTCCACTCAAGATAAATACCCAATAATAATTTTCATTAAAATAACTTATTTTACTATTCCTACTCCACTCTGTATTTAATTGGGGTAGGTGCTGGACACTAAACTTAATTAATTTAATATTCCCACTCCAGCCAGTATTTATTTGGGGTAGGTGCTGGACACTGAACCTAATTAATGTACTATTCCCACTCCAGTCAGTATTTAATTGGGGTAGGTGCTGGACACTAAACCTAATTTAATTACTATTCCCACTCCAGTCAATATTTAATTGTGGTAGGTGCTGGACACTAAACTTAATTAATTTACTATTCCCACTCCAACCAGTATTTAATTGGGGTAGGTGCTGGACACTTTAGGGGCCGATTCCGATTCGGGCCGGAAAACGTACCGACCGACTCGGTACGGGAATTTAGTCCGACCGACACGTACCGGCGCTGCCCGACCTGCGTAGTACGATGAAATGCATGTGAATCACGACCGACTCGTACGGAACACAAGACGAATGAGCGAACCGCACGGAAACCAGCCTTCCGGCTGGGAAACAACGCGAATCGAACCGACCGACACACACACCAGGAATGAACCCGAATGAAACGTACCCGCGAACTCCGACCCACGCAGTACGATGCAATGCGTGGAAAACCAGACCGAGTCGCACGGAGACCAAGCCGTACGACCGCCACGCATACAAAACCCAGCCGAGGCAACGCAATACTCCACACCGACGCGTACGCCCCACATGAAACACAGCAGAAACACAGCATGAACGACTCGGAGAAGCTCGCACGAGACAACTGCAGCGTCCTACTCGGTCAGAAGAACGTCTCCTACATACACAAAAAGTACAAAGGAAAAAATACAAAAAAAAGGGCCAAACAAGCAATTACAAAGCCAATAAATACTGGGGGGGGGGGGAAACATGGAACAAAGACACACCCACAACTCCACCCATATAAAGGACACAAATCCCTTCCATGATCCTTTGCAAATTCAACTGACCTGCCAGCACAGAACACCATCAGACAGCAACCACAGACACACTCACAGCTCATCCATCACACAAGCCACACACCATCAGCACCTCAACAAATAGCACCCTCACATACACCCAGCAAAACCTACACTCACACACCCTCACTTGCACACCCACACATACATCAATCACCACCACCACCCATCACCATGCCCCCAAAGAAGAATCCAAAGTTCCTAGACAGTGAATTGGAAGTCCTGGTAGATGAGATCCTCAGGGTAGAGCCACACTTGTTTGGTACATTGGTCCAACAGACCCCCATGTCGCAGAAAACCAAGATGTGGGAGAGGATCGTCGACAGGGTGAACGCACAATCACCATGTTTGCGCACAAAGGAAGACATCCAGAACAGGTGGTATGATGTGCGCAGGAGGGTCAAGGAACTACTAAAGAAGGATTACGCCTTGAGCCAACACACCGGCAGTGGCCCTCCTGCCAAACCAGTATACCTCAGGCCCTGGGAGGAGAAGGTGCGGGCCATCCTACCACCAGTGAGCGTATATGGACTATCAAACATCCCAGAGCCTGGTGAGTACACAACAAATATACACAATATTGTGTGACAATACACACACATCACTGTCAAGGGGATAGTCAAACCATGCACCCTTAGCAAATCCACAGTAACCAAAAGATAATCATCCCAAGATGTGTATGTCAGTCAGATAAACACAATACATGCCATCTCATAGTTCTTTGTAACTGTGTCATGACATGTGCAAACCTAACAACAAATACAGCTAGACAGTGGCACAAATCTAACCAACAAACACAGTCAGATATTTTGCCACCACTAGAACACCACCTCACAGGGAAGCTCACTGAAAGGAAGGAATTCTGTGTATGCTGGTGAAGTCAGTGTAGCCAATAGCATGATGGGAGTTGTAGTCACAGTTATTGCTCACCCTCACAATTGGCCCATCAACACCACTCTGAACCATGCTCACATCACAGGGAGTGGAAAACAACTGACAAGATGGCTGACACTGGGTACTGCTGTGGGGAGCACAAGGCCCTGCTGGGAACTGTGCAACAACCAACAGCAGGACACCACTGACTGACATCCTGAAAGCCAACTTGCACTCCCTGCAATAGAAGCACGTTCCATGGTGGGATATCTGGCTGGGTGGGAAGGAGGACTGACAGCTCTGACCATATTTACAAGCAGCTTTTCTCACACACACCCTTAACACAAACTCCACACAACTCACCCGGGAGAATGCAATGCCTCACACTCTAATCAAATATCCCACAAAGAACCACAACCCTGGGTTATGCTGTGTGAAGCACAGGGACACTCATGGGACTTGTAGCCAAACAAACGCCAGGACAACACTGTCAGCCATCCTTTCAGCACAGGCACACTACCCCACAGGGAAGCAGAGTCAAAAGGAAGGAAGTATGGGCATGCTGGGAAGGGGGGTGTAGGCAATAGCATGATGGGAGTGGTAGTCACAGCTCAACATCCCCCACCCACATGGCCCAGCAAGCTCACACTGAAGCATGCACACCTCACAGGGAGTGGAAAAGAACTGACAAGATGGCTGAAACTGGGTACTGCTGTGTGGAGCACAAGGCCCTGCTGGGAACTGGGCACCAACAAACAACAGGACCACACTGTCAGCCATCTTGCCATTGCTGTCACATTCACACACAGTGAAGTCCACTCAAAAGGAAGGAAGTATGGGCATGCTGGGAAGGGGGGCGTAGGCAATAGCATGATGGGAGTGGTAGTCACAGCTCAACATCCCCCACCCACATGGCCCAGCAAGCTCACACTGAAGCATGCACACCTCACGGAGTGGAAAAGAACTGACAAGATGGCTGAAACTGGGTACTGCTGTGTGGAGCACAAGGCCCTGCTGGGAACTGGGCACCAACAAACAACAGGACCACACTGTCAGCCATCTTGCCATTGCTGTCACATTCACACACAGTGAAGTCCACTCAAAAGGAAGGAAGTATGGGCTTGGTGGGAAGGGGGGTGTAGGCAATAGCATGATGGGAGTGGTAGTCACAGCTCAACATCCCCCACCCACTTGGCCCAGCAAGCTCACACTGGAGCATGCACACCTCACAGGGAGTGAAAAGCCACTTCAAAGATGTCTGACAATGGTGCTCTGTTGTGGGGAGCACAAGGCCATGCTGGGAACTGGGCACCAACAAACAACAGGACACCACTGACTGACATCCTGAGAGTCAACCTGAACCCACTGCAAGGGTGTCATGCTTCATGGTGGGATAACTGGGCTGGGGGGAGAAGGAGGGCCGGATGTCCACCAAATACAACCAATGCTGTCCATGTACACACCTCAACATTCACATTGAAATGCTTCAAGTTTGCAGGACAATGTGCTACACCAATATCAACCTCTGACTGTGACAACTTAGGACAATGCAATGTACAGGCCCGCATCCAGAGGTACAGTCACAACTGTCAGGTGTGTGAACCATTGATGCCTGCAGAAACATAACATGCATTGTGTGTGTCTCCCAAAAACAGGTGATGATGGGGACACAGCAGCAGACGATGAGGAGTCCCTGTCCCAGGCTCCGGGAGACACTGAGCTCACTGGTGTGGGACAGCCTCTGCCCTCCTCGGATGGCGAAGACCTACCTGGCACCTCCGGTGTGAGTCATCATGCAGCACCAGCAGGACCACCATCTGCACCCCCTGCACCCACCCCTCCAACGACTGCCAACACACAGACCACCCCCGCCCACACGGACAGACCAAGGACCACCAATGACAACAGCACACGGACTCCGGCCCAACGTGGAGCAACGGACAACAACCCCAGTAACAACCCCCAAGGGGGCCTAGGGTCACCTGTGCGTGCCATCGCAGGTCCCGCACGTGTCGCCAGGGGTGGTGGGAGGGGTGGTAGACATAGGTCGCTGTTTGCAGAGGGGTCTGGACTGCATGATGACCCACAACTGGTACGCATTGCTGATGCTTACCAGAATAGCACCGGAGAGGTCAGCCAGGTAGTGGGGATCCTCAAGGACATACAACAGCAGCAGGCTGCCCATCATGCCCGCTTGGACTCCCACATGTCCCGTGTGGAGACACACATGTCCCGTGTGGAGACACACATGTCTGGCATGGAGTCCAAGTGGGACACATTGCAAGAACTGACAGCGGTGCATAGGGACATATTGACATGCCTCCGCCAGATTAGCACCAACATGGCCACACCTCCCTGTGTGCCCACAACATCTGGTGCTGCAACAACTGCAACTGCCACAGGGAGGGAGGATGACTCTGGCGGAGAGTCCCCTTCACCGCAGCAGCCTGCACGTGAGGGTCCCCCCCAAAGAAGAGGGGTCATCTGAGGAAGGACAACTGAGAGGCCGATGGCCATGTACATCCCCCAGGAACCCAACACCTGTTCTGGAAATTCACCTTTGTGTGCAAACTGTTCACCCTGTCGAATGCAACCCAACTCTCCCACATGACATGGGGAGTTTAAGTTGGCCCAATGTATCAGATGACTGTTGACTTTACTCAGGACATTTCTGCTACCAAGACTTCCAACTCATCTGGGAACTTTGGATTACAATCCCAATGTACAGCACCCACCATCCTGTGCACTATACTCACACATGTATGTAAATAAACTCACTAATACACCATACTTGCCTCTGTTGTGATTCCAACGTGGTTTCTGTCATGGAGATGATGATCTGCTAAATGACACTGTGCATGCTAACTGCTACAGCAAGTAGAACACCGTCATGTGAGTCATGGCGACGTGACACATATGAGGGTGACACACCACTAGGGCTACACAACACATACACACCAGGGCCATCTGACTCATCGCCTACAATGATGTTGCCAGGAAATACAGTGCAATGCACAGACACCACACCTATTCACAGTCTGTGTTAACTAGCCCACAGGTGCAGTAAGCACATGTCAGTCAGATGTGTGACCACAGACAACGCACATCCCAAAGTGAAGCACAGGTTTATTACACATTTGCAACATGTTGTTTCCACTACAGATGCAAGGTAATCCCACGTGGCAGTGGCCACACAGTCAACAAGTGTAGAAGAAAGAAAGTCCAGGGGTGTGTGGCACATCACCTGTAGGGAAACGACAGCTTCCACCCTGGAAGTTGAATCACGGTGTCGGGGGATCACAGTTGACCAAACAACTCTGAAAGTACCCTGTGAAGGACAGAAATGACACACAGTCAAAAGCACTGAAGAACAGGACAGAACTGCAATACTCATGCCCAATACATGTCACAAGATACCTACACAAAACCAAGTTAGCATGTCAACACTGTTGGGGAGAACAGACAACCTGTAAGGACACATCGCTGCACACACAGTCAAGTAGCACATGGCCACACTCAAACAGCACCAGAGCACCACCAACACATATCACGCAAACTCACATCATTGACATGACATCTCTGGATACTCACATTCAGCTGAAGAAGTTGGTGATGAGCTGTGTGCGGACATCACCCTCATCATCATCACCATCACTGGCATCGTGGCCCAGGCCAGGATCCTCCACAGGTGGCGGATGTTGGTCATCGTCATCCAGGATGAGAGGCAACTCCTTCCGCACTGCCAGGTTGTGTAGCATGCAGCAGACGATGACAATCTTGCACACCTTTGCTGGGGCATATGGGAGGGCCCCTCCTGTCTTGTCCAGGCAGCGAAAGCGGCTCTTCAGGAGACCAAATGTCCGCTCAATAACTCTCCTGGTCCGACAATGTGCCTCATTGTAGAGCATCTGGGCTGGTGTCACAGGGTTCCTGAGGGGCGTCAGCAACCACGGCATGTTGGGGTATCCGGAGTCACCTACATACAGACAATTGCACATTAGCTGAGTTGGAAAAGAGGGTGGAATACTACATTGCAGAACACACAGAATGGTACAAAGTCAGTACACACCGACAAGCCAGGCACGCTGGTTCTGCATCTGTGACATCATCCTCGGGATGCGACTACTCCTCATCACGTAGGCATCGTGTGCAGACCCGGGGAAACGGGCACACACGTGTGAGATGCTCATATCTGCAAGACATACCACCAGAGCATTGACCGAATGGTAATGTTTTCTGTTCCTGTATGCCTGCTCATGTGCCTGTGGTGGTACCAAAGCCACATGTGTCCCATCAATGGAGCCAATGACATGCTGCATCCTCCCCAGGGCATAGAATTCACTCTTGACGTCAGTGAGTTGTTGACGTTTAGGGAAATAGATGTACTGGTTCAGTTATCTCAACATAGCCTCCAAAACATTGCGTAGCACACGGCTGAACATGGTCTGTGACATCCCACCAGCAGACGCCACAGTGTGTTGAAAGGTACCAGTGGCAAAGAAGTGTAGGGCTGCCATCACCTTCACCTTGGGGGTCAGCGCTGTAGGGTATGTCCGGCCTGGTTGCAAATGTGGGGCCAACCGCACAGTCAATTCCTCAATCAGCAGCCTGGTGAAGCGGTACCGTCGGATGCAGTCCCGTTCAACCATGGTTGCAAGGTCAGGGAATGGTCTATGGACAGCTGGTGCCCTGCAGTGCATAGGTGAAGAAAGAAAGATTGTCAGTCACCCCACTTATGTGGCATAGCCCATACTCAATATCACATGAGACATAAGTACATGATGTGTGTGCCGTTCTGTAAGGACATGTATGGCACCTACATGGCCAACATCTAACATCACAGTTCAACATGTGTTGTCAACAAGTCCCAGGTTGTGCTATGGGATATCATTAGGCTGTGTCACAGTACCCATGTACTGCTGTCACGTTCCAAACACACACCACAGTGACATGTGAGGACAGATGTGCCCCAGGCATCACAGCTCATTGACAGGTAGATTCCCAGGGACCCTGTATTGCCACATGGACACTGGCATGACATGGCGTATCATGAATACACCACAGCAAAACAACCATGACCCCCACAGGTAGTGGTCCCTGTTGCCTCTGCAGGACAGACATGGACGTCTGTGACACACACACACGCACAACATCAAAGTCCATGCACAAATAACGTGGATGTGGAGACTGTCTCCAATTGTGCACATGGAATCAGAGACATTGTAAACACAACATGCACACAGACTGTGGAGGGCCATCACTATTGTGGCAATGGGTCACCCTGTGACGTACATACCGTCCCACATGGGACTCAGGGGGTATGTGACATGACATACACATACACAACCTGGAAATGTGACCATGCCACATGCTCTGAAATGAACAGTTGCACATCACAGTGGTCATGTGCACAACACACCAAGGATTCTGTCCCCATGAACTCGTGCACAGCCTGGGAGTGGCTGCCCCCAAGTGCCACCCAAAAAACCACATGTTGACCCCCATACACAGAATAGGTAATGCAGCCTTACATGCCTTAGGATACAGTGTGGACAGGCTGTAGTGTTGTAGGTGTGCCCCTGAGTCCCTGGAAAGTAAATGTGGCTGGCATACGTTCACCTGTGACAGGCATGGTGACATATGCGAGTGACTTGTACAGGGACGCGTTGTACAGCAATGGACCGATCGGTGTGCACGCATTGGCCATTGCATATGATGTGGCCCGAAATACGCGTTGTACAGCAATGGACCGATCGGTGTGCACGCATTGGCCATTGCATATGATGTGGCCCGAAATACGCGTTGTACAGCAATGGACCGATCGGTGCGCACGCATTGGCCATTGCATATGATGTGAGCGGGTATGCGTTGTACAGCAATGGACCGATCGGTGTTCACGCATTGGCCATTACATATGATGTGAGCGGGTACGCGTTGTACAGCAATGGACCGATCGGTGTGCACGCATTGGCCATTGCATATGATGTGGCCCAAAATACGCGTTGTACAGCAATGGACCGATCGGTGCGCACGCATTGGCCATTACATATGATGTGAGCGGGTACGCGTTGTACAGCAATGGACCGATCGGTGTGCACGCATTGGCCATTGCATATGATGTGGCCCGAAATACGCATTGTACAGCAATGGACCGATCGGTGCGCACGCTTTGGCCATTGCATATGATGTGAGCGGGTACGCGTTGTACAGCAATGGACCGATCGGTGTGCACGCATTGGCCGTTGCATATGATGTGAGCGGGTACGCGTTGTACAGCAATGGACCGATCGGTGTGCACGCATTGGCCATTGTATATGATGTGTCCCGAAATATGCGTTGTACAGCAATGGACCGATCGGTGCGCACGCATTGGCCATTGCATATGATGTGAACGGGTACGCGTTGTTTTTCGAAATACGCGTTGTACAGCAATGGACCGATCGGTGCGCACGCATTGGCTATGGCCTGGCATGGCAACGGACGCGTTTTCGAACCTTTAACGAGTCTGATGCTGTGAATTCAGTTGGCCACCCACAACAATGTTGCAAATTCATGGGTCTCATGAAGTTGAACTTTTGAAGGATGCTGTGGGCGTGTGTAAGTGGTGCAATTCCATGGATTGGCCAGATTCAGAAGATGCAAACGACTTCGACCTATCACTTTGGACACATGGGACAGTATCTGGCTCAGCAGCACACATATAATGCTGGCTGTTCCCCTGAGAGCTCACTTGCCTGCACTACATGCTCCAGGACGACATCTGCCACCACCACTGCTGCTGTCTCTGCATTCTCTGGATCCTGCAATGGCACGTACTGTGGAGAGAGCCCCAGCCTTCAGCACTGAGGAGAACCAGGCCCTGCTGGACAGCCTCCTTCCACAGTACAGCAAGCTATATGGGAAGGCAGGGGAGCAGGTGAGTGTGCTTTCCATTGCCTTACTAAATGTGCATGTTGTCTGACTAGCAAGACTTACAGTGTGCACGCCACTGGCTAGCATGCTCACTGAGTAGTTGTCACCCCCCATAGTGTGTAGTTACATGCACTGAACAGGTATAGTGCATTCCAACAAGGTTTTACTTCCCAGGCAATGATACCATGTAGTAACTGCTGGCAAACTGTTCATAGCCATCGTTGCACTGCCTGTGTACATCATGTGCCCCTGTGATTGAGACCTGTATATCCAAATGTGTGATGCACGGATATGTTGCATGTGTAGTAATGGCCTTTACACTTTGTCATCCTCACAGGTTGATGCCCACCAGAAGCAGGAAATCTGGCTGAACATGGCCCGGGCAGTAAGATCTGTGGGGGTCTACAAGCGCCGGATCCGCAACTGCCAGAAGAGGTGGAAGGACCTTCGGGGCTGGACCCGGAGGATCGCAAGGGTCCAGCTGAAGCTGTCGCCTCCTCGCAGGAGGGGCGGACACCGGACCCTGACCCCCCACATGCTCAGGATCCTGGCGGTGGTCTTCCCTGACCTGGATGGGCAGCTGAAGGCCAGACAGCGATACCAAAGGGGATGATGGACGGAGCGCTTGAGCTTATCAAACACTCACCCCCAGTCAACTGATCTGGGTTTAATCCATCATCCAGCTGAAGGCAAGACAGCAGCAAGGAGGGGGTGAGTCCATGACTGCACTGTGAACTTTGTCTGACATGCTATGTGCCCTCCTCTGGCCTGGTTAAACTTCCACAGTACATCAGTCTTGTGGTCCAGGACCCATGTCCCTCAATTGTGACATGCCCACTCCTCGTCTGATACCCAGGTGTGGCCCTTACAGTCAGAAAATTGTGTCACTTGGGTACTGTGTCCTTATATTTTGCTTAGCTCAAGGTGGGGGACAGCATTTGTTCCCGTAACTTTGTTGTGGGCTTCATGGGTGGGTCCATTGCTTACACAATGCCTGAGTTCTGACATGTAATCTGCGTGTAACTTTGATATGTGGTCCAATTGCTGATCTGATTCACCACATGTGCCTGGGGTATTTGGCACACACCCATGCTGCGGGTGGGAACAATGTTTGGGCCTCAGGAGTATGTATATCAAGTGTGTCACACATACTTAGCCACCTGCCTACTGTCCAGGGCTCATCCCTCTTTCACGTGGAGCAGGACAGTCCTGCCTACTCCAGGTCATACAATACACTCTGTACTCCCACTCCCGTGTATCAGCTGAAACGTTGTGCTCAGTGAAATGTTCCCTCAGGTGTCTGCCTCTGTGTCATTGTGCTGTGGCTTCGTTGTCATGACTACTGGGGAGTTTATCGGTTAGGGCTCAGCATGCCACCAGAGATGTGACCATAGGAGACGATACTTGTGTGACATATAGGTGTTTGATCACTTGACTGTGCAGACTGGGGTATGCGAATGTGAAGTTCAGGCAGCTGTTTCCCATTCACAGCAGATTGTGAGGTGCTCAGGTTCCGAGGGTTGTGTTTCATGTCTCCCATATGTCCAATTGGTATGACGTGGACAAATAAGAGTTCAGGTGATGTGGTTTGGGGGGATGGACATGTGCACTTGTCAGCTACAGAACTTGCATTCCCCATGACCTAGGATTGTGACACAGTGCAGACTGTTGTTGGCTGGCTGCCCTGCCCATGTGACTGGAGACAGTGATGTATGACTTTGCAGGCATGCCTGTGCCATGACATTAAACTCCCTAAGAGTGATCCTGCAGGTGAGTGACATGTGCTACATGCACCCCATTGTGGCATTGACTATCAGGACATGGGTGCATCATGGTGTCTGGTGCTGGTATGCATCACATGCATTTCAAAATAGACTCTGGCCATCCCTTTATCCGGACACCTGTACTGACTCAGTGGCAAGAGTTGTGATGTGTGCATGTTCACATACTTCACTGTGTTCTCTGCACTGTCCAACTACTGTGTAGGTGGTGCATGTGTCCACACTGGGGTATTGCCATCCGACAGGCACCAGACAGATGGGTGCAAGGCCAGGAGGGATGTGAGTGCCATGTTTGACCATCAGACTGACAATTGGCTTCTCCTACTCTGTTTGAGCACTTTTGGCAATGTTCAACTAAGGATGCCAGGGCTTGCTCTGTAATGTGCTGCACTTACTGTGGTGTGTGCGGTCAGTGCAGGTGACTGATGTTTGTCTGTTTCCCTAATTGTTTGCAGATACATCCACGGCCACAGGAGGGGACAGATCCACGGACCAGGAGGAGCCGCAGAGCCAGACTGGGTCAGCAGCCGATGAGTGGTCGGAGGGACCCAGTGGCACGGAGGGCGAGGGGAGCCACACCGAGGAGTCCTCAGCAGCATCCACCTCAGCTGAGGACCACAGCAGCTCGGAGGATGACTCCCTTGTGGAGGCGGGTGTCAGCAGCCACCACACCCCAGCTAGTATTGCTGTCCCCGCCACCACCACCACCGCCCTCCCATCGGCTCCCATTCCAGAGGTCCGTGGAGGCTCCCGTGTTCGGGAGCGTGTCTCCTTTGTGCCAGGCACCGCACCCCCTGCCCCTGTGTCCCCTGCTGCCCTGAGTGAGGAGTCTGTGTACCTACTTTGCCAGCTCCATGTAGGGCAGATAGCAATGCTGAGTGTCCTCCATGCCCACACCACTCTGTTGACACAGCTGGTGTCGTTTATGGAGGGCATCTCATCGGGCATGTCGGCCCTACAGAGGAGCAATAGGTCCATGGACTCCTCCCTGACGGCAGCAGTGTCCCTCCTCCAACAGTCCCTCACCCCTCCTACCTCTGCCCCATCCACACTTCCTGGCACCCTACCTGTCCCAAGCACATGCACACCTGCACAATCACCCAAACACACAGACACGAGCAGCACAGACACACCCAATACAAAAACAAAACGTGCACGCAGGCATCCTCAGGGGACTGATACCACACCCACAGGGGATGGGGAACAGACACACACACAGGCATCCACAGTCACTCTACAGTCCTCCGATACCTCTCCCTCCAAGGCCCCTTCCCTTGCCTCACCTGCAACCCCACCTACAAAGCAGCTCTTCCTCTGTGACCTCGGCCTCTTCCCCTCCGATCCAGCTGATCCAGCATACAGGGGGAAGAGGAAGTCCACCCACACAGAGGGGAGTGCCCCTCACCCCCGGACACCCTCCCCCAGGCACAGACAGACTGAGGCTCCCATCCGCAAGTCCCCCCGGACCCGGAAGTGCAAGACCCCGCCGCCGCCCCTGCAGCTCAACCACCAAGTCTCCTTCCTCCATCCCTCAGGCCCCCACTCCACAGGTTCCCCCACCACACCCTGCCCCAGGTTCCCCCACCCACAGATACACCATCCCCAAAATGATCCGGCCTTCTCCCCCTACCACTTGCTCTTCCAGCACCACACCCCCCGCTGCGCATGTTTGTGCCACTGGTGTGGAGACCGTGTCCCCCCTCTGTCCTGCCCACCTTACCTGAACCCCATTCTACTCCCCTGGAGATAGGCACTGCAGTGGAGTCCACTACCACCCCGTCTGACTTGGGAACTGCAGTGGGGAACCTGTCCACTCCATCTGCACAGCCCACTGCAGTCGTGCCGGCACCCACACCATCTGACTCATGCCCCCCAGTTGTGCCGGCACACACCATGTCAGACACCTCCACTGCAGTTGTCAGTGACTCTCCAGCACCCACCACCCCTTCCCTGCCTCCTTCTGGTGAGCCCTGATCCTGTCCATGCGGTGCCTGGCCTGCCCCCGTATGCCCCTCTGAGGGGAATGTCCCTGGTGTGTAGCAGTGCAGGCATGCAAAGGGTGACATCTGCCACTGTCACCCTGTTTGGACTTTGATAATGGACTGGCCATTGGCCTTTGTTATTTTTCTGGACTTTCACTTTTTCACACACATATGCTGAATAAAGCTACTTTCTGTTCTCTAGTGGTTTTGCTTCTGATGTACATGATGTTGATGATGCTAACCATGCCCTTGCTGCAGTGATGGTGATTTTTGATGTCAGGAAAATGAAGTGTTACTGTGCAGGACCCCATGTGGTCCAGGGGGAATGTGTCCTATCCTGTTGTGTATCCATGTCATCCTTTGCAGCAATATGAGGGTGTCATGTTTTCAAGATTTGGCAATGGGATTTCCTACTTTTATTTGCAATATCACATCTGTGGCTTACACCCCTGCACATCTGTTGTGCTTGCCATTGTTCAATTTGTCTATTTCCCTGACCGTGTGACCATCTCCACTGGACATGCAAGTTTGGGCATCAATGGGGAAGGACTCATCTGTGTTATCAGTGCAACTTGCTATACATGTGTGTTGGATCTGTGCTGATGATTTCGGTGACACTCCCATGACCAGGCTGATATGACGGGAGCCTTCATTTTGTGCTAATTGTTGACTGAGTGACCAAGTGTTCAGCTGACATGATAGAGCCC
The DNA here is from genome assembly GCA_963921515.1 of Calotriton arnoldi. Lineage (NCBI taxonomy): Eukaryota > Metazoa > Chordata > Amphibia > Caudata > Salamandridae > Calotriton > Calotriton arnoldi. The sequence goes on along the minus strand of CAWUFW010002456.1, from coordinate 1,779,756 downwards.
TACTGAGACAACGTATGGCACAGCTTTCCTTACACAGGAGTGGAGTCCCCTCATGGCAGTGTGTAATTCTGTGACATTGCCTGAGCACAAGGTGTGTGTTGTGTGAGCATGTCTGTGTGTGTTCACTTCCATTTTGCTACGCAGGCTGGGATCCCTAGTGATGTTCCTGTTTGTGATGCTTGCTGAGTTGACCTATGTTCCCCCAAAGTCTTCTCCCTGGCTTCTCTGGGATGTGGGTGCATGGCACATTACTGGTCATCAGGGTGTCACCCATAGGTGTGTTTGCTGTCAGGGCTGAGTTTGTGGGCAAACGCAGATGAGACACAGTCAGGATTCCCCTTGGCACTTGTTGGTTACACCAGTCATGTAATTTACAGTTTGTGTTAGCTTTCAGTGATTGTGACACGTTGTGTGTGTGACTGCTGCCACTCCTCAGGGTCAGAGCTGCAATGTTGGAAGTTGTCTATGTGTGTTCTTTGTGGGTGACCTTGGCTTCTTCATTGGTGTGTGACTGTGGCCGGGATCCCATTGGTTGGTGTGGTATTGACGTCATGCCCATGTACGGCGTACTGTGCAGTGTGTCAGACATTCACGAGTCTTGTTGACTGGCCATGTGTGATGGGTTTCTGCACCTTAGTTCCCACCACCACCCCTGGGATTGTCATGGGTGCATGTGCAATGTCACCAGTGCATTTGAGCTTCACTGCTGCACATTGGTGGAGATCAAGGTGTGTGGTGTTGAGTGTGTGCAGATGAGAGTTGTTTCACGGCTAGACCCCTGCCTCCATATTGGCCTTGGCTGACAGGCCGTGCTGATTGATTTGTGCTTGTGTAAGTGTGATGGTAGTTTGTTTCTCAGGACACATGACTGTGGTTCACAGTGTGAACGACATCTAGCTTTGTCATCACAGTGGGATTATCATGCAGGCCAGTGTCACCACAATGTGGGGACCCTGGGGGTAGTGCTGTGGTGGGGCTGTGTCTTGCTGTGTTAGTTGCTGTTCCTACAAGCTTGTGTGACATGTGTAATTTGGGCTTCCTCTCATCTAACAATGCCTGATTGCCCACATAGGGGATTCGGATCCATGAGTTACTTTTGTGTGGCACTGTATGCACATCTGTGTAATTGGGATTCAGGCCTCATCATGTGTTGTGTGGTTACCTGGGGACACTGTCACACACACACCCTCACCTGTTGTGTTTGATATGCAGTGTGGGGCTGCCTGTTTGTGTTTGTGCATCTGCACCACTGCATTGGCATATCTTTAGTGTGGCATTGGCTGTATGTTGTTTGGTGGGTTTCCCCTGCTGTCCCTGGGACTCCTAGTTCATCAGTCAGCACAGTGATCATGGTTTGTATGTCCCATTGCTTCCATGGTATGGTATTTGTTCACCTCACATCTACAGTCTCCACAGGATATCTACATTTGTGTGCCCAATGGTGCAGATATGTGGGTCTGCATTATGATGGTCACTTCTGTCATTGTGTTATTGATGAATGTTGACAGTGTTAAACCCCCATGGGTGATGTTTGTCTGCACATGGCCAAAGGTATGTCTTATTTGCACTGCACTGTTTGCCTCACCCAATCTATGTTGCTATGGGACACAAGCACTACTATGCCACTGATGTGTTTGTTGTTCTGTGACCAGGAATAATCCATGCTGTTTGGCATTTGCAGCTTTTTCCATGACAACACTTACAATTTGGTCACTGTGATGATGGGGGTTTAGACCCCATTTACACAATGTTCAAATTGTGCCCCAGCTATGGACCCCACACTTACCTTTTGGTCACTGTGATGATGGGGGGGTTAGAACCCATTGTCACAATGTTCAAATTGTGCCCCAGCTATGGACCCCACACTTACCTTTTGGTCACTGTGATGATGGAGGGTTAGGCCCCATTGTCACAATGTTCAAAATGTGCTTCAGCTATGGACCCCACACTTACCTTTTGGTCACTGTGATGATGGGGATTAGACCCCATTGTCACAATGTTCAAAATGTGCTTCAGCTATGGACCCCACACTTACCTTTTGGTCACTGTGATGATGGGGGGTTACACCCAATTGCCACAATGTTCAAAATGTGCTTCAGCTATGGACACCACACTTACCTTTTGGTCACTGTGATGATGGGGTGTTAGACCCCATTGCCACAGTGGTCATGGTCTGCTTGCATTGTGGAGGCCACACACATTTATGTGTGACACATGTGATAGGGGGTCACATTGTATGTTCAATTTCATGTTCAGTGTTGTAGGCATTTGACACAGTCTACACACGCTTGTCATGGTGTTGGGGGGGATGTGTTTTTCTTACATTCCTTATGTTGGAGTATGCTGGTTGTGTCATGCATTACCCATCCTATGAGTAGGGGTGGTGTTGGTGGTAGGCATCCATCCCCCCATGAGTGGGGATGGTAGTAGTGACAGGCATCTAGCACCCCCTGAGTAGGGGTGGTGGTAGTGGTAGGCATCCAGCTCCCCCTGAGTAGGGGTGGTGTTGGTGGTAGGCATCCATCCCCCTATGAGTGGGGATGGTAGTATTGACAGGCATCTGGCACCCCCTGAGTAGGGGTGGTGGTAGTGGTAGGTATCCAGCTCCCCCTGAGTATGGGTGGTGTTAGTGGTAGGCATCCAGGCCCCCCTGAGTAGGGGTGGTGTTGGTGGTAGGCATCCATCCCCCTATGAGTGGGGATGGTAGTAGTGACAGGCATCTGGCACCCCCTGAGTAGGGGTGGTGTTGGTGGTAGGCATCCATCCCCCTATGAGTGGGGATGGTAGTAGTGACAGGCATCTAGCACCCCCTGAGTAGGGGTGGTGGTAGTGGTAGGCATCCAGCCCCCCTGAGTAGGGGTGGTGTTGGTGGTAGGCATCCAGGCCCACATGAGTAGGGGTGGTGTTAGTGGTAGGCATCCAGGCCCCCCTGAGTAGGGGTGGTGTTGGTGGTAGGCATCCATCCCCCTATGAGTGGGGATGGTAGTAGTGACAGGCATCTGGCACCCCCTGAGTAGGGGTGGTGGTAGTGGTAGGCATCCAGCCCCCCCTGAGTAGGGGTGGTGTTGGTGGTAGGCATCCAGGCCCACATGAGTAGGGGTGGTGTTAGTGGTAGGCATCCAGGCCCCCCTGAGTAAAGGTGGTGTTGGTGGTAGGCATCCATCCTCCTATGAGTGGGGATGGTAGTAGTGACAGGCATCTGGCACCCCCTGAGTAGGGGTGGTGGTAGTGGTAGGCATCCAGGCCCCTATGGGTGTATATGGCATTGGTGATAGACATCCCGCCCCTATGGTTCTGCTGTTGCTAGTGTAAGTCATTTCTGCATCCCTATGTGTGTGTGTTATATGTCGGGTACGTGTCGTTTGTTTGTGTGGTGGGTGTTTGACTTACCTTCTGCGCCGTACGCGTCCGTACCTGTTCCGGTAATAGATGTAGAGTATTGGTAGGACCTGCGCGATGGGATTCATGGTTGGTTCATCTCGTTCGGCTTTCTCGTTGCTTCGACTCGTACTCGTGGCTGGCGTGTTCGTCTCGTAGCCGTGGATCGTCTTGTGGCGCGAATCGGAGCTTATGTGCGCCTCTCCCGGATGCTCTGACGTGCCGTACGTAGCGACGGGTTCGGCACGTACGGAAGGCGCATCGTACTAGTCCGCCCGGAAGGTGCTGTATTTTGGCTTCCGTGCGACTCGATTCTGCGTTTACGGATCCGGCTCGGGCAGGGAACAGGAGCTGGATTGGGTAAGTACGGCTGGGTCGGGATCTGGGCAGTTATGCGCATTGTACTTGCTCGTTCGGACGAATGTTCGAATTGGTCGGGAAATACGCGTTCGGCTTGGTTTTTTCCGGACGAATAGTGTTAGGTGCGCTTCCGGCCGAGATCGGAATCGACCCCTAAACCTAATTTAATTACTATTCCCACTCCAGTCAATATTTAACTGGGTTAGGTGCTGGACACTAAACTTAATTAATTTACTATTCCCACTCCAGCAAGTATTTAATTGGGGTAGGTGCTGGACACTAAACCTAATTTAATTACTATTCCCACTCCAGTCAGTATTTAATTGGGGTAGGTGCTGGACACTAAACTTAATTAATTTACTATTCCCACTCCAGTCAGTATTTAATTGTGGTAGGTGCTGGACACTAAACTTAATTATTTTACTATTGCCACTCCAGCAAGTATTTAATTGGGGTAGGTGCTGGACACTAAACCTAATTTAATTACTATTCCCACTCCAGTCAGTATTTAATTGGGGTAGGTGCTGGACACTAAACTTAATTAATTTACTATTCCCACTCCAGTCAGTATTTAATTGTGGTAGGTGCTGGACACTAAACGTAATTAATTTACTATTCCCACTCCAATCAGTATTTAATTGGGGTAGGTGCTGGACACTAAACTTAATTAATTTACTATTCCCACTCCAATCAGTATTTAATTGGGGTAGGTGCTGGACACTGAACTTAATTAATTTACTATTCCCACTACAACAAGTATTTAATTTGGGTAGGTGCTGGACACTAAACCTAATTTAATTACTATTCCCACTCCAGTCAGTATTTAATTGGGGTAGGTGCTGGACACTAAACTTACTTAATTTACTATTCCCACTCCAGTCAGTATTTAATTGGGGTAGGTGCTGGACACTAAACTAAATTAATTTATGATTCCCACTCCAGTCAGTATTTAATTGGGGTAGGTGCTGGACACTAAACTTAATTAATTTACTATTCCCACTACAATCAGTATTTAATTGGGGTAGGTGCTGGACACTAAACCTAATTTAATTACTATTCCCATTCCAGTCAGTATTTAATTGGGGTAGGTGCTGGACACTAAACCTAATTTAATTACTATTCCCACTTCAGTCAATATTTAGGGGCCGATTCCGATTTCGGCACGAAGCGCACCTAGCACTATTTGTCCGGAAAAAAACCAAGCCGAACGCGTGTTTCCCGACCGATTCGAACATTCATACTAACGAGCAAGTATGATGCGCATAACTGCCCAGATCCCGACCCAGCCCTACTTACCCATTCCAGCTCCTGTTCCCCGCCCGAGCCGGATCCGTAAACGCAGAATCGAGTCGCATGGAAGCAAAATTACAGCACCTTCCGGCCGGACCAGTACGATGCGCCTTCCGTACGCGCTGAACCCGTCGCTACGTCCGGCACGTCAGAGCATCCGGGAGAGCCGCACATAAGCTCTGATTCGCACCACAAGACGATCCACGGCTACGAGACGAACAAGCCAGCCACGAGTACGAGTCGAAGCAACGAGAAAGCCGAATGAGACGAACCAACCATGAATCCCATCGCGCAGGTCCTACCAATACTCTACATCTATTACCGGAACAGGTACGGACACGTACGGCGCAGACGGTAAGTTAAACACCCACTACACAAACAAACGACACGTACCCGACACATAACACACACACTTAGGGATGCAGAAATGACTTACACTAGCAACAGCAGAACCATAGGGGCGGGATGGCTATCACCAATGCCATATACACCCATAGGGGCCTGGATGCCAACCACTAACACCACCCCTACTCAGGGGGGCTGGATGCCTACCACTACCACCACCCTACTCATGGGGGGGTGGATGCCTACCACTACCACCACCCCTACTCAGGGGGGGCTGGATGCCTACCACCACCACCACCCCTACTCATGGGGGGCTGGATGCCTACCACTACCACCACCCCTACTCAGGGGGGGCTGGATGCCTACCACTACCACCACCCCTACCCATGGGGGGCTGGATGCCTACCACCAACACCACCCCTACTCATGGGGGGCTGGATGCCTACCACTACCACCACCCCTACTCATGGTGGGCTGGATGCCTACCACTACTACCATCCCCACTCATAGGGGGATGGATTCCTACCACCAACACCACCCCTACTCATGGGGGGCTGGATGCCTACCACCAACACCACCCCTACTCATGGGGGGCTGGATGCCTACCACCAACACCACCCCTACTCATGGGGGGCTGGATGCCTACCACTACCACCACCCCTAACCATGGGGGGCTGGATGCCTGTCACTACTACCATCCCCACTCATAGGGGGATGGATGCCTACCACCAACACCACCCCTACTCATGGGGGGCTGGATGCCTACCACCAACACCACCCCTACTCATCTGGGGCTGGATGCCTACCACTACCACCACCCCTACTCAGGGGGGCTGGATGCCTACCACTACCACCACCCCTACCCATGGGGGGCTGGATGCCTGTCACTACTACCATCCCCACTCATAGGGGGATGGATGCCTACCACCAACACCACCCCTACTCATGGGGGGTTGGATGCCTACCACCAACACCACCCCTACTCATGGGGGGCTGGATGCCTACCACCAACACCACCCCTACTCATGGGGGGCTGGATGCCTACCACCAACACCACCCCTACTCAGGGGGGGCTGGATGCCTACCACTACCACCACCCCTACCCATGGGGGGCTGGATGCCTGTCACAACTACCATCCCCACTCATAGGGGGATGGATGCCTACAACCAACACCACCCCTACTCATGGGGGGCTGGATGCCTACCACTACCACCACCCCTAACCATGGGGGGCTGGATGCCTGTCACTACTACCATCCCCACTCATAGGGGGATGGATGCCTACCACCAACACCACCCGTACTCATGGGGGGCTGGATGCCTACCACCAACACCACCCCTACTCATGGGGTGCTGGATGCCTACCACTACCACCACCCCTACTCATGGGGGGCTGGATGCCTTCCACTACCACCACCCCTACTCATGGGGGGCTGGATGCCTACTACTACCACCACCCCTACCCATGGGGGGCTGGATGCCTGTCACTACTACCATCCCCACTCATAGGGGGATGGATGCCTACCACCAACACCACCCCTACTCATGGGGGGCTGGATGCCTACCACCAACACCACCCCTACTCATGGGGGCTTGATGCCTACCACCAACACCACCCCTACTCATGGGGGGCTGGATGCCTACCACTACCACCACCCCTACTCAGGGGGGGCTGGATGCCTACCACTACCACCACCCCTACTCAGGGGGGGATGGATGCCTACCACTACCACCATCCCTACTCATGGGGGGCTGGATGCCTACCACCACCACCACCCCTACTCATGAGGGGCTGGATGCCTACCACTACCACCACCCCTACTCAGGGGGGGCTGGATGCCTACCACTACCACCACCCCTACTCAGGGGGGCTGGATGCCTACCACTACCACCACCCCTACTCATGGGGGGCTGGATGCCTGTCACTACTACCATCCCCACTCATGGGGGCCTGGATGCCTACCACAACCACCACCCCTACCCATGGGGGGCTGGATGCCTACCACCAACACCACCCCTACTCATAGGACGGGTAATGCATGACACAACCAGCATACTCCAACATAAGGAATGTCAGACAAAACACATCCCTCCAACACCATGACAAGCGTGTGTAGACTGTGTTAAATGCCTACAACACTGAACATGACATTGAACATACAATGTGACCCCCTATCACATGTGTCACACATAAATGTGTGTGGCCTCCACAATGCAAGCAGACCATGACCACTGTGGCAATGGGATCTAACCCCCCATCATCACAGTGACCAAAAGGTAAGTGTGGGGTCCATAGCTGAAGCACATTTTGAACATTGTGGCAATGGGGTCTAACCCCCCATCATCACAGTGACCAAAATGTAAGTGTGGGGTCCATAGCTGAAGCACATTTTGAACATTGTGGCAATGGGGTCTAAACCCCCATCATCACAGTGACCAAAAGGTAAGTGTTGTCATGGAAAAAGCTGCAAATGCCAAACAGCATGGATGATTCCTGGTCACAGAACAACAAACACATCAGTGGCATAGTAGTGCTTGTGTCCCATAGCAACATAGATTGGGTGAGGCAAACAGTGCAGTGCAAATAAGACATACCTTTGGGCATGTGCAGACAAACATCACCCATGGGGGCTGACATTGTCAACATTCATCAATAACACAATGACAGAAGTGACCATCATAATGCAGACCCATATATCTGCACCAATGGGCACACAAATGTAGATATCCTGTGGAGACTGTAGATGTGAGGTGAACAAATACCATACCATGGCAGCAATGGGACATACAAACCATGATCATTGTGCTGACTGATGACCTAGGAGTCCCAGGGACAGCAGGGGAAACCCACCAAACAACATACAGCCAATGGCACACTAAAGATATGCCAATGCAGTGGTGCAGATGCACAAACACAAACAGGCAGCCCCACACTGCATATCAAACACAACAGGTGATGGGGGGGGGGTGTGCCAGTGTCCCCAGGCAACCACACAACACATGAGGCCTGAATCCCAATTAAACAGATGTGCATACAGTGCCACACAAAAGTAACTCATGGATCCGAATCCCCTATGTGGGCAATCAGGCATTGTTAGATGAGAGGGAGCCCAAATTACACATGGCACACAAGCTTGTAGGAACAGCAACTAACACAGCAAGAGACAGACCCACCACAGCACTACCCCCAGGGACCCCACATTGTGGTCACACTGGCCTGCATGATAATCCCACTGTGATGACAAAGCTAGATGTCGTTCACACTGTGAACCACAGTCATGTGTCCTAAGCAACAAACTACCATCACACCTACACAAGCACAAATCAATCAGCACGGCCTGTCAGCCAAGGCCAATATGGAGGCAGGGGTCTAGCCGTGAAACAACTCTCATTTGCACACACTCAACACCACACACCTTGATCTCCACCAATGTGCAGCAGTGAAGCTCACATGGACTGGTGACATTGCACATGCACCCATGACAATCCCAGGGGTGGTGGTGGGAACTAAGGTGCAGAAACCTATCACACATGGCCAGTCAACAAGACCCGTGAATGTCTGACACACTGCACAGTACGCCGTACATGGCCATGACGTCAAATCCACACCAACCAATGGGATCCCGGCCACAGTCACACACCAATGAAGAAGCCAAGGTCAGCCACAAAGAACACACATAGCCAACTTCCAACATTGCAGCTCTGACCCTGAGGAGTGGCAGCAGTCACACACACAATGTGTCACAATCACTGAAAGCAACCACAAACTGTAAATTACATGACAGGTGTAACCAACAAGTGCCAAGGGGAATCCTGACTGTGTCTCATCTGCGTTTGCCCACAAACTCAGCCCTGACAGCAAACGCACCTATGGGTGACACCCTGATGACCAGTAATGTGCCATGCACCCACATCCCAGAGAACCCAGGGAGAAGATTTTGGGGGAACATAGGTCAACTCAGCAAGCATCACAAACAGGAACATCACTAGGGATCCCAGCCTGCGTAGCAAAATGGAAGTGAACACACACAGACATGCTCACACAACACACACCTTGGGCTCAGGCAATGTCATGGAATTACACACTGCCATGAGGGGACTCCACTCCTGTGTAAGGAAAGCTGTGCCATACGTTGTCTCTGCAGGGCTCTATAATGTCAGCAGAACACTTGGTCACTCAGTCAACAATTAGCACAAAATGAAGGCTCTCGTCACATCAGCCTGGTCATGGGAGTGTCACCGAAATCATCTGCACAGATCCAACACACATGTATAGCAAGTTGCACTGATAACACAGATGAGTCCTTCCCCATTGATGCCCAAACTTGCATGTCCAGTGGAGATGGTCACACGGTCAGGGAAATAGACAAATTGAACAATGGCAAGCACAACAGATGTGCAGGGGTGTAAGCCACAGATGTGATATTGCAAATAAAAGTAGGAAATCCCATTGCCAAATATTGAACACATGACACCCTCATATTGCTGCAAAGGATGACATGGATACACACCAGGATAGGACACATTCCCCCTGGACCACATGGGGTCCTGCACAATAACACTTCATTTTCCTGACATCAAAAATCACCATCACTGCAGCAAGGGCATGGTTAGCATCATCAACATCATGTACATCTGAAGCAAAACCACTAGAGAACAGAAAGTAGCTTTATTCAGCATATGTGGGTTTAAAAGAGAAAGTCCTGAAAAAACACAAAGGCCAATGGCCAGTCCATTAGTAAAGTCCGACCAGGGTGACAGTGGCAGATGTCACCCTTTGCTTGCCTGCACTGCTACGGACCAGGGACATTCCCCTCGGAGGGGCATACGGGGGGCAGGCCAGGCACCGCAGGGACAGGATCAGGGCTCACCAGATGGAGGCAGGGAAGGGGTGGTGGGAGCTGGAGAGTCACTGACAACTGCAGTGGAGGTGTCTGACATGGTGTGTGCCGGCACAACTGGGGGGCATGAGTCAGATGGTGTGGGTGCCGGCACGACTGCAGTGGGCTGGCCAGATGGAGTGGACAGGTTCCCCACTGCAGTGCCCAAGTCAGACGGGGTGGTAGTGGACTCCACTGCAGTGCCTATCTCCAGGGGAGTAGAATGGGGTTCAGGTAAGGTGGGCAGGACAGAGGGGGAGGACACGGTCTCCACACCAGTGGCACAAACTTGCGCAGCGGGGGTGTGGTGCTAGAAGAGCAAGTGGTAGGGGAGAAGGCCGGATCATTTTGGGGATGGTGTATCTGTGGGTGGGGGAACCTGGAGCAGGGTGTGGTGGGGGAACCTGTGTAGTGGGGGCCTGAGGGATGGAGGAAGGAGACTGTGTGGTTGAGCTGCAGGGCGGTGGCAGGGTCTTGCTCTTCCGGGTCCGGGGGACTTGCGGGTGGGGGCCTCAGTCTGTCTGTGCCTGGGGGAGGGTGTCCGGGGGTGAGGGGCACTCCCCTCTGTGTGGGTGGACTTCCTCTTCCCCCTGTATGCTGGATCATCTGGATCGGAGGAGAAGAGGCCGAGGTCACAGAGGAAGAGCTGCTTTGTAGGTGGGGTTGCAGGTGAGGCAAGGGAAGGGGCCTTGGAGGGAGAGGTATCGGAGGACTGCGGAGTGACTGTGGATGCCTGTGTGTGTGTGTGTCTGTTCCCCATCCCCTGTGGGTGTGGTATCAGTAAGGGTGGGCGTAGTTCGCGTAGTCGCGCTACGCGAAGCTACGCAAAGACGTCGGGGCGCTACGCGAGCTATGCAAGCGTGCGTAGCTGCTTGTCGCGCCCGTTCACGTTGCGTTTTTCTTCTTCGGGAACGCGTTGTGCGTGTTCGGGTCGCTGTTTGCGTGCTCAGGGGCGCGAACTTACCCATGCGGTCCCCTATGGGTGCGGCCATTTTGTTTTTCACTTGTCCCGCCCGTTCGCGATCCCTTATTTCCTGTTCCGGGTTGCGTATATCGTGCTCGCGATGCGCATTCCATGTTCAGGAACGCGTTGTACGTGTTCGCGACGTTTTTGGCGTGCTCGGGGAGAAATATCGCGCAAACTTACCCACGCGGTCGCGATGGGCGCGGCCATCTTGTTTTTCACTCTATGCTATGGTTCTGGACCTGCATTTCTATCCTCCCTCAATCTTTGGAATCCTTAGTTTTTTACACTGTTTTTCAATTTTTCTTTATTTCTTATCTATCTGTCTCTCTGCCTAAGTCTATATTTTGCATCTTTTTCTACTTTTTACTGTGTTTTTTTTACTTTTCGACTGTTTTATATAACTTTCTTCTTTAAGCTCCTACTTCTTCCCCTAACTTTATTTTTCCCTTCTAACTTTTCTTTTCCGCCTCGTCCTCCCACCCCAGAACCATGGCGAAGGGTAGCAGTAACGGCTCGAAGGGCAAGGCGCGTGCGCCCAATCGCCGCCTGCCTTGCGGCAGACTGCGCCCTGCAGGGGTGCAAGCCCGCCAGCTTTTTACTGAGGCGGAGGTGGCCGCCCTTGTTTTTTTTGTTCAGCGCCACCTCCCCTTGACCTTGGCAGCAGGCGGCAGGCCAGGCTCCGGGTACCCGACCCAGGAGCGTCACCGCCGGTGGGCGAAGGTGCGCCGGGCAGTGTTTCGCTGCTCAGGGGTCCGGCGCACCCATAACCAGCTGGCCCACCGGTGGTCAGACATCCTCGACCGGGAGCAGGACCTGTTGGACCTGCTAGGTGTCGAGGTCGTGGGGCTTGGTGAGTAGCTAATATATATAGTAGTATAAGTATTGTGATTTGTGTATAAATGTTTTACAAATAACAAGAATACTGCTGCTTACATTGCAGGTAAATTACGTTTCAAATCAAAATCTTCTGTGATTGTAGGACACAGGTGCTGGGCGCTACTCTTACTTGTTTGCAACTTTGCGCTCGCTTGTCCTTATTATTATGTAAGAGTTTACTTTAGAGAACTTCAGTTAGGTAATGCTATTGCTAGAGAGACTCTAGTCCTTCCTTTGTCCTCGTGTCAAATAGTGGTGGATGGATTGATAGTTTGATACTAGGTTTAGTTACTATTAGTTGATAATTTTTGAGCGGTCTGCGTGACGCATCCTCTGTCACTGAGTGCTGCTTACCCCAGTCCTTAGTAGAACCTTTGGTAGTTTGTTTAGTTAGTGGTAAGCTTAGCAGTGTCAGTCAGCTGCAGAACATCAGACTTAACCAACCAACAATTTGGTGTATGCATTATGCACCAATTTATGCATGTGTCCTCCTTCTCATCTATGCATTTTTGAGGGCTAAAAAAATTTGAAATGCAGACTTAATGAACAATTGGCCCGCCTGGAATAGGTGGGCTAGGTCAGGTGGTACTTAGGCTTAGTTAGTGTTCTGGATTTTATTTGAATCAATCAGAATGGAACACTGAATTAGTGTTCCCAAATAAGTAGACTGTCCGTGAATCCCGCTAGCCAGTAGTTGATCGGATTACATAGGTCAATTGTATTGCAATTTTTGTTTCCTAAAACATTTTTTTGAGCGTTTTTTTACATAATTTATTTGTTTCACAGCAATCATTAATGTTTGTGTCTTTCTTTATTATCTCTTACATGATCACTGATCTGCAGCACCCAGGGGCAAGAATACGGGGTCCGATTCAGTGGGACAACCACCAGAGGACCGCTCCTCTACCGAGGGCCCTGCTGCTGGTCCCAGTAAGTCCTCCAGTGGTTAATATTAACATTTATATTGCCCTAACTTTTACTGCACCTTATTTTTTCAGAACTATTAATTATGGTTCACCACTCCCTAATTCTATTTTTTACAAAAGATTCTTTGATCTTGACTTGACTATCTGTTTCTAAATTCTGTTTATCCCTGCCTGTAAGTTCTAACTGCCTCTGCTATGAATGTCTGTACTACTACTATTAGTCTGTCGCTAAGCTTGCCCAGTTTGCATTGCCACTCTTTATTGTACGGTTTTGAATAAAACTCAGATTGACCAATAGCTGAGTCCAGTCCTTTCGGTTGTCCTCTTCTAGGCTTCTTAATCTGGAGGCTTTGACAATTACCACAAACCAAATGCCCAACCAGATATTTGACTATTTTTGATAGGATATAGTACATACTACTACTGATGTGGGGAATGGGATTCTGCACAGCCCCATGCAGAACTATGCACAAGAAAATAGGATGTTGGTGATGGGAGTTTGGAACTTGGACCTTCCTCACACCTCAGTCAGAAGTGAACCCACAATCCCCTGAACGACTAGCTATAGTGTCTCATTAGGTCCCCGAACCCCCACCCGAAGATACCCAATGATTACACAACCCAGAACAGATAACACCCTTTCGCTCACTCACTCGTGTAAGTCCACCACCACCACACCAAATACCACAGAGTCTATGTGTAAGTTCAAAAGGTTTATTTTCAACTAACAAGCTCTGTATGTTGTTCTATAAAATTCAGTGTACTCCAGCCAGCTCCAACAGCAAAATGCATAAGATTAAAACAATAAACATTGTTACAACAAGTGCATGATGATATAAGACAAAAGATCTGTGCGAATTCTGGGAGACTCCTCACCGTAGAACGTAGAATTACTGGTTACATGCATCATTCATAAGCTCTGGAAATCTCTGGTTCGTAGAAGGGAATCCTCTGCCTGAGAAAAATGGTGCGTGTTATATAGTATAATGCAAGCATTTCTCAGTCCTGCCAAAAAAGTGTAACATGTTACCTATGGCTAAGCAATACGGACTAACCGAACTCCATAACAAAGTGGCTTGTTTTGTCGACCTCTTGTACGCAACGCTCAGACAGTAGCTGTATGTGCTCATGTGGGCACAAAAAGGCGTCTTACTGTTACTGCACAACAAGCTGCGAGGTAACATGCGCAAAAGACATGAAGCGAAAAATGGTTGCATGGCTCAGGCTAACTTTGCAAAGAGTAGAGTATAGTATAATAATGACCCTAGGGACCATAACACTACTAGTGTCTACTGACTGTACTCTAGTACCCGATTTGGACTATTGAATGTGATTTATAATAATATGTATGTATTAACTTTTTTTTCAATCTTGCTAGTGAAAAAGAATAAATAGGGGGAGGTTTACAGGCATCTAAAAATGTGTCATGTTTTTATCTAGGCGTACTAGCGACCACCAGTGGCGGCGGGGCCACCGGCGATTCTAGCATTCCGGAGGGGGCAGGAGAAGATGCGGCACCTGCAGGAGCTACAGGGGGGAGCCAGCAGCAGTGGCGGGCGGTGGTAAGTTATTATTCATGACTTATTGACATTGCACTAGCTGGAAGGGTGTGTGGACTTCACTCACTGTACTGTTGTTGAGACTTATTAGGTATGAAGTTGTAGTGAACATTATACAACGGTTAAAGAAGATACCCTTTACTTAGCATGAGCAATGCAGTAGCAATAGCATTACCAGCGTGACTTGATTAACCAATGGCCTCTTATATCTGACTCCAACTCAGCTGTGAAAGTTTTATGGATGAGACTAAGTCTAAAAGTCAGATCAGATGACCTTGATGGATGTGTTGAACAAAAAGGGAAAAAAGGGTGGAAGGAGGAAGGGCGGGCGAGATTTAATATGATGACTGGCAGAGAAGGATACGTTGGAAGCATGGATAGGTGGCTGATAGGAATCAGATGCATGTGTTGTTGAAGGATGGGTGGAAGGTGAAAGAAGAATGGATGCCTGCCTGGGTGGGCGACACAGTATGGGTGGATACTGTGGATAGCAAGAATCATCAGCGGTGTTTGGGTGAAACTCAAAGCCAAGGCAAGCAACGGAGTGAGTGGACGCATGCGTTGTTGTTGGTGAAACAAAGTAAGGTTTGTGGAGAGATTAAGAAGAATGATTGACATTTACTTAGAATGGATGGATGCCTGTATGTATTCATCATAGACAGCATAGGTGGAGACTGTCACGGGATGCACAGTTTTAGTTTTAAGGGAATGTAAAAGAAACCGCGCCAGAGTAGCAAAGCCGATGTGGGGAGGGGCAGGGTGGGGGTAGTAGTAAACAATGTATTACGCGGCCAAATACAGGTAACTTTACTGTAAACATACAAATAAATAAAGCGAATTTCATTGTGCGCACTGCACCGCCAAATGCGATGCAGTGCGCGCAACAAAATTTGTTTTATTTATTTATATGTTTACTTGCCTGTAATTGGCCGTAATCCATAGTTTACTACCCCCCACCCTGCCCCTCCCCACGTCACCGCCCGGCAGAACTCCCCGAGTCCCACCACCGACCGCTGCTGACCTTATGTCGTTGTCCCATATAAAAGCAATGATCATTGGATCAGATATATAATCTGCCTTTTTGTAGTAGCCAGGGCACTGTGAAATTGAGCAATTGCCCTCCATGTAACAGAGAGAGTATGGCCAGTGCCACCCGTAATAGAAAAATACGAGCTTCCCCACCTGCAGACAGTAGTAAATCAAACTAACGTGAGTCTGCGTCATGACTCGTATGTTTGTCTTGGGTGCAAGCATAGATGACCGAGCTGGCAATGCCGGCTACAACCAGGTTATGTCATTTCGCTAAACTAGAGATAAGAAGAAGACTGGTGTACTGTGTACTGGTTGGAGTCCATAGTGCTAGTATAATGCCTGAAACTCCCACAAATGTTATAGGCCGAGGAAGTGGGAGGATAGATAGATTATTACCACAAATGTTATGTACTGTGCTTCTTGCTAGTGCTACTGTGCCATTATGTGTTGAATTAATTTTGTGTTACTGTTTTGCTAAGAGTACTGGTTACAACAATATTTTTTTCTTTCTTGATTTCTTGATATAGATAGTACTCCTTCCCAAGACAAACCATCCCGGAAGGAGTTGGCAGCCAGGGCCCGGCGCCGGAAACTGGAGGCCATATGTCAGGAGTACCGGCGGCTGGTGGCTCAGGCGGAGGAGGAGGAGGAGGCGGCAGCAGCTGCAGCCTCGTCCGATGCCCCGGGCCCCAGCCAGGCCCCAACTCGAGTGGTACGGCGCCGCGGTCTGGTAGCCAGCGCCGCCCGCTGCCGCAATTCGCTAGCAGCCAGCACTGCTGTCCCCCATCCTGGATGCCACTGCAGGGCATTTCGCAGAAAGATTCTCCTCCGGATGTCACGGCTAGAGGAGCAACTGGAGGAGCGGGTAAAAATACTGGTGGACAAACACCTCAAAGCCCGCCGAATATAACATCTAGGACTAGGACCCTGTTGCATTGCCCCTTTTTATTCCTTTTTTTGGTGGGTGGGAATTGGGCGTTGGGGTTTCGGGACATTCTTTGGACTTTTTCGTTTTGGACATTGGTTGGGGTTAGGGAGAGGGGTGGGTCAGGTGTGGGATAGTTTATTTTTGTTAGGGTAATAAATTATATTTATACTTAAACATACAATGTTAATGTTTTGTGGGGGGTTACTGTTTTATGAATTAACGTCACATTGGTTTCCTTGCTGCTGCAGGGCCGCAGCCAGTGTTTGATTTAAATAATCTGCCGATGATGTAACACAAGCAGATAGATGCGGTACCCCTCACTGAGTTATTTGTCCTACTAGTACTGTCAGTCTCTCCTCCTAGTCCATTAGACCTCCCACCAAACTTATCTTACCTGTGATTGATGATGATTACGTTCGGCACAGCGATGGCTGCATGGTTTCCAGAGAGAATGTAGAAGATGCCATGGTTGTGGTGGTAGTAGTAGAGTAGACACTGGCAGTAGCATTTGCTAAAAAAATAAAAAAGAGACAGTCACTTGCCTGAGAGCGACTGTGGGAGGAGTAGTAGAACGAAGTAAAATACAGTACAGAAGAAGACTGCCAATTGCCAAACAAACAATATTGCAGTTGCAACTGCTAAAGTCAAATTAAACATAATGGTGGCGGGGACAGCCTAGTACAAGAAGTTACAAACTGTAGTTGTGTCGAGTGAGTCACTTAACTTAACACAATCGTAATTCGTAACCTTTACTGCTGTGTGGTAGGAGTTTGATGATTAATCCAATCAATGCCGGCAATTAATTATGATGTACTACTATTAGCCGGTGACGGCTTGCACATAGACTGAGCATGGGTGGGCAAGCAGAAGAAGCTCCTCGCCCTGCCTTGCAATTGAATTAGTGTTGCTTTCACCACATCTGCCCCAGCAAGCGTGTGATCAATTGGTGTACATTTTATGTAGTCACATCACACCTCAATATAAATCACAGCCCGGGGGAAGAGGGTTAGGGTTTGATGAATGGATGGGAAGGGGGTTTGGGGAAAGGTTTGAGAATGAAAAACAGTACGCATGGACAACAAAAGCAAAGCGCAATCTTGGCAGACGACCATGATCTTATCCAAAAAATCTATAAAGGGAGAAAAGGGAAATGCATGCATGATGATGAAGATAACTTGATGGTTAATGAGTAGTACTTAATAACTCCTACTAGACAATTAGACAGTACAGGGCAGCAGTATATTCTATGCAATTTGCCTTGCCTGTAATATGCCCTCAGAGACCCAAATTCCATGTTGTACTGGGCTTACTTGTAAAGATAGCAAAGACAATTAAAAAACAGTTGTAGGGATCAATTAGCAAACAAACAACAACACACAACACACAGTCCTAATGATTGAAGAGAAAAAAGGATTCAAATTAATTAAAAGATGAATGATGAATGATACTAAAGTTACTGTATTAGCATGGTCAAATTGTGGAGTTGAATCTCGTCCTTCCTCTTGGTCCTATCTTCCATGGACGCTCCGCACATCAATCTTGGTGGCCTTCCTGATGCCGATTGGTAAGGTAAATGTGAGTTGTGTCTCCCAGTATAGCAATTAGCACAGGGTAAAGGCCGGCCTGTAACTGTAACGTCTAGATGGAAAAACAAAAGGGGTATTGAAAAATCAATGAATAAAAAAAAACATCAATTACGGTGGAGTCCAAGAAGAGAAGAGAGAACACTTTCAGACTGAGGCGGCTTGGATATATCGTGTAGATTCTGTTTACAGCATTAAGCTACAACAACAACAGGACAGAACAGGCCCACCACAGCACCAGCCCGTGACCCAACCTCCATTTACCTTAATTTTTGACAGAGCCAGACAAAAGGCATACACAGCAACTTAGCATTTTCCTAATTAAGTGACAAAATCAATGCGCCGCTGTCAGTCATCATGACTACACTCGACTACACCACTACATGGACATGTAGGTCTGCTGTGTTTACTTTCTTGTTGAATTGTTGTGTTTATGTTTACCTTATGCCACTTCATGAAATGCAGTTATTCCTTGAATCATCTCCGATCCAAGTGACTGACTGCGTGCAAAGATAGTATGGTCATCATCATGGTGTGGTACGTGTTGTCCAACTACAACTCAGTCTGTAGTGACTCCGATTAAGTCCATATTCCATATTAAAAAATTGCAACAGATATTGGCCTGCACCTGCAGTAGTAGGAGTACAATTTGGTTATTAAACAACAAGAAGGGAAACATTGACTGTCACTGACTTGAGTCACTTTGTAGATTAACTAGTAGAGTAGAGTTCGACTTCATGCACAACATCAACAACAAACAACAGCAATCGCTCAGAGTCTGCAAGCATCCAATGCATTCCATCATTACCTGTCTTGCTCTTCTCTTTGGCTGTCAGATCATCAGATGCCTAGTTCTGACAGGTGTGTTTTTTTTTTTTTTACGGGGCAGTGGCCTCATCATTACTCCAGTCCACATTCATTTTGAGTGTTAGTCGCTGTTTCGGTTTTCGTCTTATTCATCTGTGGCACTTTGTCACAGTTTAAGTTGCTTCACATGGTCAGCACTGTGATGATGGGCCGCGGCCTGGGTAGCGCTCATTGCTGGTCATTTGAGTTTGCAGTCACAAATGTCAGCAAGTTTCTTCAAAGAGTCTCTTGTCTTTCTCTGCCAAGTACCTTCTGTCCTGACAGTGAGGACCTTTGGATGCCTGCTGAGGCTGTAGCCTTCGGACAGTGATGAGTTCACTTTTGGATGCCTGCCCAAGTTCTGACAGTGAAGAGTTGTGGACGCCTGCAGAGGCGGTAGCCTTCGGACACTGATGAGTTTCGGCTCGAAAACAAAACGGAGGATAGCTATAGTCACGTTTCACTTCTTATGGAGGGACTGGTAAAGGCAACATTTCTTGTACTAATGTCTGGCTTGATGGAAATGTACTAGGGCGAGACAGGAAGATGAAGCAGGACTCTGAAGAGTGGACAGTTAAATGCACAGACGTGCAACTCCAATAGGGAAATAAAAAGAGAAGACGGTGGTGATGGATTTGTTGTGATTTGATTTGAACCAGAAAGACAGATACACAGACACATAAAGGAAGGAAGAAAGTAACAATTTGAAAGCCTAGTTGTCAGGGAAGAGGAGCTCGTCCTCAAACTCTGGTGGTTCGCACAGAAGTAGGTCCTGTAACGCACTATTTACGTCATCCAAGTCGCTCTCCTCTTCCTGCTGTGATTCACGTATTTTGTAATCCGGTGGTATAAAGTGCTGATTCATTTTGATCATGGTTAACCTCTCCACGCTTTTGGCCGAGAGACTGGTCCTTTTCGAAGTTACAATGGCACCAGCACCACTGAAAACACGCTCAGAAGAGACACTTGCGACAGGGGAAGCCAGATACTTTATCGCCAGCCTGCTGAGCACTGTCCATTGGCTTCTTTTCCCATACCAATACACCAATGGGTTTCGATCCATGAAGACCTCTGTTGGGTCATCCAGATAGGCCTGGACCGTCCGCTCAATGTTCAGGGGTGCTCTGATGTGCTCGGCCTCTTTTGCCTTTGCATCAGCACTGGACTTACCATACCCCTGCCGTAGAAACCAATCAGTTGCACATTGTGCTGTGGATGATCCTGTTCTTGCTGTTGTTGATGTTATTGTTGGTGTAGGTGACTGCTGGGAGGCAAACGCACTGCCCTCAGGCTCCGAAGTAGAACTTGACTCTGGATGCCCTGTAGTACTGGTTATGGCCTGGGGTGGGGGGCCTGTAATTAACAGCCGTTCGTTTTCGAAAATAGTGGCTTCCTTAGCTATCAAAGTTTTGTAGTTGGCAACATCCACTTCCGAAAAAGGAATTACTGCCTTGCTGTTCAGAAATACTTTGTACCGTGGATCCAAAATTGTGGCACTAATGTAATGTGGTTGTGACAAAATTTTATTTTTAATCCTTGTATTTTCCGATAAGCGAGCGGCTAAGGTCTCCGCCAAATGATATGCATCTTGTTTGTCATCCACACCTGCGTACGTTTCAGACACCTCCTTCAGCTGTTGCTCTAGCATGTGCAACAATGGGATAGCTTGGCCCATAGTACAGTCCTCCCTGCTGACTTCACGTGTGAAGATCTCAAAAGGAAGTAGCATCTCAGTCAGGCATTTAATGAGGTCCCATTGACCCATCTCAACGGTCATGCCTCTCACAGTAGGTTCCCCTAATCTTTGCATGACATAAGCATTGAGTGGTATGTACAGTTCAAACAGACGATCAAGCATGTAATAAGTTGAGTTCCAACGTGTTGGCACCGACCTGGATGAGCGCTTTGACTGGCATTTTATGCTCACGTTGAATGACCCTCAGCTGCTTCCGGGCTTTAAAAGAATGGCTGAAATGTGTGCATATTCTTCTGCAGGTGACCAGTAAGTTGCTGACTTTGGATTCATTTTTCAAAAAGTCTTGAACAACAATGTTAATGCAGTGTGCCAAACACGGGACCCTGAAATAGCCACCATTGCGCATGGCCAAAACTACATTACTGCCGTTGTCCGTGGCAACAAAACCAATCGTAAGCCCTCTTGGGCGCAGCCACTCAAAGACCTTGGTGTTAAACTCTTCCAAAATGTTTGCAGCAGTATGAGATTTCTCCATGGCAAACATGGCTACAGTTGCATGTTTGCGAGTGGCATGAAAAATCTCTGCAGTATCAACACCAGCAGATATCTGTTCTCTAACCCCCGCAAAACAGATCCAGTGTGCAGTGATGCACATGTAATCTGTGGCTTGGCAACTGGTCCACATGTCTGTTGTCAGGTGGATACTGTGAACAGCACTCTGCTTCAAGGCCTTTCCTAGCAATTCCAGCACGTCGTGATGTAGTGCTGGAACTGCAACTCTGGCAAAATAGTAGCGGCTGGGAACATGCCATTTTGGGCAGATGGTTGACACAAATTCCAGAAAACCCACCCCTTCAACAAAAGAAAAAGGGAGAAGGTCCAGTGCTAACATTTTAGCCAGCTTCGCATTGTACAAACGTGCTATTGGGTGGTTGCGTTCGTACTGCCCCTCACCCCCAAACATGCTGATAATGGTAGGCTGCATGGTTTTCCTTTCTCTTAGGCTCAACAACGCACTTTTTGGTACTGCGGACCTGGTACTTCTTGGTGTCTCCGGCTGACTCTTACTCTTGTGCCACTGAGATGTTGCTGAAGATGTGTGCGACGTTAAGACTGCACTGCTGGGGTCAGGGACACCTTGTGTACCACTACCAGAGAGAATGTCTCCCTGTCCTTCCTCTTCCACCGTGATCGGATCTTCTACTCCTTTATCCCCACCAACACCAATGGTTGCAGTTTTTTTTCTGCCGCGAAGGTGGTCCTCCCAGCTGATCAAGTGGTGTTTTTTCAGATGGGTCATTTGGCCTCCGGTACCATAGTTTGTACCAAGCTTACCACGACTAACAGAGCTATTACAAATGGAGCATATAGCAATGTTCTCCTCCTTTTCGCTAACCGTAAAGAAGTCCCAAACTGGGGAGCTTAACTTTGGCCTCCTGCTGGAGGTGCCACTTCCAATGCCGGGTGAACTGGAGGGTGTGTGTTGAATTTGACTCTGTGCTGCTGTACCACTACCTACTCCTACTGAGGTGGTGGTTGTGCTGGATGTAGGTCGCTGCCGGGCCTTTGCTAATGCAAATATGGAAGCTGTAGGTCGTGTTGGTGTTACCTGTGGAGGTATGCGTGCTACATCCCTCGCAGCCATTTTGGATAGGGTAATAATGTTGGTCTCCATCTCCTCGGGGCCAGGAGTGATGTTCGTGATGACTGGCTCATCATCATCATCCTGCTGTTCTACATCGACCTCCATAAGTGTAAGGCTTTCTGGAACCTTCCTTTTCACTAGCTTGGTCTTGGAACGTGGCTCCCTCTCAGACTCAGTTTGTGGCTTCCAAGTGGCATCTAGATCATCAGAAGGGGGGCTTGGCGAAGAACTTGGACTATCCCTCCTTTTCCTTGCTGGAGATTTGGAAGACAATGGATCTTCTGAATGAGTGGCTTCTTCTTCTACCTCTGCATGAGGCTCCATTTCCTCAACTGCCCCTACTTCAGGAGGAACAACAACTACTATTGCGGGCGGTGGTTGCGGCTGTTGTTCTTGACCACTTATCTGCTGTGTTTCCTCCTGCGTTGATTGGGTACTACTTTGAGATAGCGATAAGTTTATCTCTGGCTCAGCATCACTGCTTTCCACCATTAGGCTGGCTACCTCTTCCACACTCGTGCTTGGCCCTGGGTTGGTGGGTTGGGCCCACTGATGCGGAGGTGCTGCCCCCAGCTTGTCCCCCGGACACCGCTGCTGCAGGCGTAATTTTTTTTTTAACCAAAAAAGGTATTGGCCGGCACACCAGACTTAAGTGTCACTTCCTTCTTCTGTTCCTTCTTCTCAATAGCAACTTTCTTTATACTGGAGGACCTGGTACCTGCTTTCTTTGGGCCCATCTTCTTCAGATGTCAGCAGCACTCAGTTGCAGAGATGTCTGGTCAGGTCACACGTCACGTTGTGTGTACAGCAGCAGGATGTCTGTCTGGCAGTGCAACGGGCAATGATGACACACCTCCTCCTCAGTCTTTGTGCACCTAAAAGCAAAAAAGCCAGAACATCAGTCAAACATAGCACAAATCAAACAAATATAATATAGAACTTAGTGTGTGGTGGCCTCAATTATTAAATTTCAGAAACTCTGTGAACAACAACACACAGTGTAGCCATTTATGAGACGTTGACAACAAGGCCAGGGCTTTCCTGGCTACTGTGTAGTGCTAGTGTACACTCTGGAAGAATAAGAATAGTAAAGAACAAAAACTAAAATGTAGTGGAGCATGTTTGGCCTAAATTTGTGCATCACGTGGGATGTATTATATAGCAGCATCAGGGAGCTGCAGCTGGCAATGGGGATGGATTTGGAAGCAGTAAGACAAGAGGAACAATGGAAAGACACGCAGGCCTATGTGGCAAAAACAGCACACTACTAACTACCACAACAAAATGGCCCCCAGCAACATGGTGACTCACAGGCACAAGGCACGGCAAACAATGAACTCAAGCAGACCTATATATGGGCAAGACAAAGGATGCCTTATAAAACACACACAGCTTTAATGCAAAAACTAAAATCCACATGGCTAAAAACACTTTTGAAAGTTAGACAACCACTACAACAACACAATTATAATTACACAGTACACACGCAAAAAAGGCATTTATTTAACACACCCAAAAAGTGAAATAGTCAGACCCTCCAAAAAAAAACACATTTCGCAATTCAATTCAATGCCATCCATGGCCTAAATGTCGTCAAAATTCCACAGACTACACAGAAACAGTTTTTATGCACCCATGGTGACTACCTCTGGGCCTACTGGCAGACTAGGCCGCAAGCTTGGAGGCCTATGGCAAAAGCACAGTGGCTGGTCCCACAAAATGGCCGCCACCACATGGCCAGGCCACCCAACAACTTCCTTCCTCGTTAAAAAAATTGTAAAACTAAAAAAAAGTGACTCCTTGCTCACCAAACTACATCTAAATGACAACCTGAGGAGTTTTTTGTGCAAAATGAACTAAATCATCATTTTCGAGAAGGTTTTATGATGCTCGAGAGATATTCTTCGCCAGATTGTAAATTCTGCGTGTTCGGCATCGCGATCGCCACAAAAAGTCGTTATCGCGCACGCGAAAACGTATATTGAGCGCGCGAAGAAGATAAAAAGTGTAAGTCCGCGTTGTCGCACAGTGCGGAGTTGCCCAAAGTCCGCGAGCTGAATGCCCAGGGTTACCTACTGGCTGAAAAGGCCTATTTATTTAACAAACACCCAAAAACTGAAATACCACCTCAAAACCCACATTTTGCAAATCAATCCAATGCCATCCATGGCCTAAATTATGTTACAATTCAACAGACAACACAGAAACAGTTTTTATGCACCCATGAGGATGACTACCTCCGGGCCTACTGGCAGACTAGGCCGCAAGCTTGGAGGCCTATGGCAAAAGCACAGTGGCTGGTCCCACAAAATGGCCGCCACCACATGGCCAGGCCACCCACAACAACAAGAAAAGGAACACAAGACAGACAATGCAGGCCTTTGGCAAAAGCACAATGCCTGGCTTTACAAAATGGCTGCCACCCACATGGCCAGGCCACCCAAAATAACAAAAAAGTGAAGACAAAGGACAGGACCAGGCAGTTGGAGACTCTGGGCAACTTCCTTCCTCTTGAAAAAAATTGTAAAACAAAAAAAAACTGACTCCTTTCTCACCAAACTACATCTAAATGACAAAGCTGAGGAGTTCTTTGTGCAAAATGAACTAAATCAACATTTTCGAGAAGGTTTTATGATGCTCGAGAGATATTCTTCGCCAGATTGTAAATTCTGCGTGTTCGGCATCGCGATCGTCACAAAAAGTCGGTATCGCGCGCGCGAAAACGTATATTGAGCGCGCGAAGAAGATAAAAAGTGTAAGTCCGCGTTGTCGCGCAGTGCGGAGTTGCCCAAAGTCCGCGAGCTGAATGCCCAGGGTTACCTACTGGCTGAAAAGGCCTATTTATTTAACAAACACCCAAAAACTGAAATACCACCCCAAAACCCACATTTTGCAAATCAATCCAATGCCATCCATGCATGCCCTACATGATGTTTAAATTCAACAGACACCACAGAAACATGCACCCATGGGTACCTCTGGCTCTAGTCTGGGCCTACTGGCTGAAATTCCAATCAAAGAAAAACAACTAGGCCCCTGCCGAAACTACAGGCCACAACAATAAATTTAAAAAAGATGGAAATCCCCCAAAAAATGTAGGTACAAACAAGCCCCAATCAAACAAACAAGTACACCAATTCTCCAACTTACTTGTAAAATCTCAAATCCAAGAGTCCTCAAATCCAATCCAATGATATGATGCAGCAGACAGACACAAAAAGTGATCCTTCCAGCTCCAAATCCAAATGAAAGTGAACAGCACATGGACAAAGCACTGGGAGGAGCCTGCTGGACAGGAACAGGAAGTTTGAGAATCAGGGGCACTTCCTTCCTCTTGGAAAAAAAAGTAAAAAAAGAAAAAGGACTCCTTGCACAAAAAACTACAGCCAAATCACAATCTGAGGAGTTTTTTGGAGGAAAATCATCATTTTCGAGAATGTTTTATGATGCTCGAGAGATATTCTGCGCCAGATTGTAGTTTCTTCGTGTTCGGGATCGCGATCTTACCAACACTGCCGCCGGAAGTCAGATCGCGCGTCCGAATGACGTGTTCGCGTTCGCACACTCTCGTGGGATCGTGCGGCCGGATTCCAAATATCGTGGCGCCCGCGAACGGATAGGAAGTCGCGTCGGCGAACGCAGAATCACGGTAGGTCGTTACCGCGCGCGCGAGAACGTATATTCAGCGCGCGAAGAAGAAAAACAGCTACGCTATACCGCAAATTGCGTAGTGTACGGTAACTTCGCGTTCTACGCGAATCGCGAAGTTACCGGGACTACACAAGCTCCGCGAGCCTAGTGTAGTTCACCGCCCAGGCTTAGGTATCAGTCCCCTGAGGATGCTTGCGTGCACGTTTTGTCTTTGTTTTGGGTGTTCCTGTGCTGCTCGTGTCTGTGTGTTTGGGTGATTGTGCAGGTGTGCATGTGCTTGGGACAGGTAGGGTGCCAGGAAGTGTGGATGGGGCAGAGGTAGGAGGGGCGAGGGACTGTTGGAGGAGGGACACTGCTGCCGTTAGGGAGGAGTCCATGGACTTATTGCTCCTCTGTAGGGCAGACATGCCCGATGAGATGACCTCCATGAACGACACCAGCTGTGTCAACAGAGTGGTGTGTGCATGGAGGACACTCAGCATTGATGTCTGCCCTACATGGAGCTGGCGAAGTAAGTACACAGACTCCTCACTCAGGGCAGCAGGGGACACAGGGGCAGGGGGTGCGGTGCCTGGCACGAAGGACACATGCTCCCGAACACGGGAGCCTCCACGGACCTCTGGAATGGGAGCCGATGGGAGGGCGGTGGTGGTGGTGGTGGCGGGGACAGCAATACTAGCTGGGGTGTGGTGGCTGCTGACACCCGCCTCCACAAGGGAGTCATCCTCCGAGCTGCTGTGGTCCTCAGCTGAGGTGGATGGTGCTGAGGACTCCTCGGTGTGGCTCCCCTCACCCTCTGTGCCACTGGTTCCCTCCGACCACTCATCGGCTGCTGACCCAGTCTGGCTCTGCAGCTCCTCCTGGTACGTGGAGCTGTCCCCTCCTGTGGCCGTGGATGTATCTGCAAACAATTAGGGAAACAGACAAACATCAGTCACCTGCACTGACCGCACACACCACAGTAAGTACAGCACATCACAGAGCAAGCCCTGGCATCCTTAGTTGAACATTGCCAAAAGTGCTCACACAGATTAGGAGAAGCCAATTGTCAGTCTGATGGTCAACCATTGCACTCACATCCCTCCTGGCCTTGCACCCATCTGTCTGGTGCCTGTCGGATGGTTATACCCCAGTGTGGACACATGCACCACCCACACAGTTGTTGGACATTGCAGAGAACACGGTGAAGTATGTGAACATGCACACATCACATCTCTTGCCACTGAGTCAGTACAGGTGTCCGGATAAAGGGATGGCCAGAGTCTAATTTGAAATGCATGTGATGCATACCAGCACCAGACACCATGATGCACCCATGTCCTGATAGTCAATGCCACAATGGGGTGCATGTAGCACATGTCACTCCCCTGCAGGATCACTCTTAGGAAGTTTAATGCCATGGCACAGGCATGCCTGCAAAGTCATACATCACTGTCTCCAGTCACATGGGCAGGGCAGCCAGCCAACAACAGTCTGCACTGTGTCACAATCCTAGGTCATGGGGAATGCAAGTTCTGTAGCTGACAGGTGCACATGTCCATCCCCCACAAACCACATCACCTGAACTCTTATTTGTCCACGTCATACCAATTGGACATATGGGAGACATGAAACACAACTCTCTGAACCTGAGCACCTCACAGTCTGCTGTGAATGAATAACAGCTGCCTGAACTTCACAGTCGCATACACCAGTCTGCACAGTCAAGTGATCAAACACCTATATGTCACACAAGTATCGTCTCCTATGGTCACATCTCAGATGGCATGCTGAGCCCTAACCGATAAACACCCCAGTAGTCCTGACAACGAAGCCACAGCACAATGACACAGAGGCAGACACCTGAGGGAACATTTCACTGAGAACAACGTGTCAGCTGATACACGGGAGTGGGAGTACAGAGTGTATTGTATGCCCTGGAGTAGGCATGACTGTCCTGCTCCACGTGAAAGAGGGATGAGCCCTGGACAGTAGGCAGGTGGCTAAGCATGTGTGACACACTTGATATACATACTCCTGAGGCCCAAACATTGTTCCCACCCGCAGCATGGGTGTGTGCCAAATACCCCAGGCACATGTGGTGAGTCAGATCAGCAATTGGACCACATATCAAAGTTACACACAGATTACATGTCAGAACTCCGGCATTGTGTAAGCAATTTACCCACCCATGAAGCCCACCACAAAGTTACGGGAACAAATGCTGTCCCCCACCTTGAGCTAAGCAAATGCAAGGACACAGTGCCCAAGTAACACAATTTCCTGACTGTAAGGGCCACACCTGGGTATCGGATGAGGAGTGGGCATGTCACAATTGAGGGACATGGGTCCTGGACCGCAAGACTGATGTACTGTGGAAGTTTAACCAGGCCAGAGGAGGGCACATAGCATGTCAGACAAAGTTCACAGTGCAGTCATGGACTCACCCCCTCCTTGCTGCTGTCTGGCCTTCAGCTGCCCATCCAGGTCCGGGAAGACCACCGCCAGAATCCTGAGCATGTGGGGGGTCAGGGTCCGGTGTCCGCCCCTCCTGCGAGGAGGCGACAGCTTCAGCTGGACCCTTGCGATCCTCCGGGTCCAGCCCCGAAGGTCCTGCCACCTCTTCTGGCAGTTGCAGATCCGGCGCTTGTAGACCCCCACGGATCTTACTGCCTGGGCGATGGTCAGCCAGATTTCCTGCTTCTCGTGGGCATCAACCTGTGAGGATGACAAAGTGAAAAGGCCATTACTACACATGCAACATTTCCGTGCATCACACAGTTGGATATACATGTCTCAATCACTGGGGCATATGATGTACACAGGCAGTGCAACTATGGCTATGAACAGTTTGCCAGCAGTTACCAAATGGTATCATTGCCTGGGAAGTCAGACCTTGTTGGAATGCACTGTTACTGCACTATACCTGTTCAGTGCATGTAACTACACACTTTGGGGGGTGACAACTACTCAGTGATTATGCTAGCCAGTGGTGTGCACACTGTAAGTCTTGCTAGTCAGACAACATGCACATTTAGTAAGGCAGTGGACAGCACACTCACCTGCTCCCCTAGTTTCCCATACAGCTTGCTGTACTGTGGAAGGAGGCTGTCCAGCAGGGCCTGGTTCTCCTCAGTGCTGAAGGCTGGGGCTCTCTCCACAGTACGTGCCATTGCAGTAGCCAGAGGATGCAGAGACAGCAGCAGTGGTGGTGGCAGATGTCGTCCTGGAGCATGTAGTGCAGGCAAGTGAGCTCTCAGGGGAACAGCCAGCATTATATGTGTGCTGCAGAGGCAGATACTGTCCCATGTGTCCAAAGTGATAGGTTCAAGTCGTTTGCATCTTCTGAATCTGGCCAATCCATGGAATTGCACCACTTATACACGCCCACAGCATCCTTCAAAGTTCAACTTCATGACACCCATGAATTTGCAACATTGTTGTGGGTGGCCAACTGAATTCACTGCATCAGACTCGTTAAAGCTTCGAAAACGCGTCCGTTGCCATGCCAGGCCATAGCCAATGCGTGCGCACCGATCGGTCCATTGCTGTAAAACGCGTATTTCGAAAAACAACACGCATCCGTCCACATCAAATGCAATGGCCAATGCGTGCACACCGATCGGTCAATTGCTGTACAACGCGTATTTCCGTCCACATCATATGCAATGGCCAATGCGTGCACACCGATCGGTCCATTGCTGTACAACGCGTATTTCCGTCCACATCATATGCAATGGCCAATGCGTGCACACCGATCGGTCCATTGCTGTACAACGCGTATTTCCGTCCACATCATATGCAATGGCCAATGCGTGCACACCGATCGGTCCATTGCTGTACAACGCGTATTTCCGTCCACATCATATGCAATGGCGAATGCGTGCACACCGATCGGTCCATTGCTGTACAACACGCATCCGTCCACATCAAATGCAATGGCCAATGCGTGCACACCGATCGCTCCATTGCTGTACAACACGTATTTCCGTCCACATCATATGCAATAGCCAATGCTTGCACACCGATCGGTCCATTGCTGTACAACGCGTATTTCCGTCCACATCATATGCAATGGCCAATGCGTGCACACCGATCGGTCCATTGCTGTACAACGCGTATTTCCGTCCACATCATATGCAATGGCCAATGCGTGCACACCGATCGGTCCATTGCTGTACAACGCGTATTTCCGTCCACATCATATGCAATGGCCAATGCGTGCACACCGATCGGTCCATTGCTGTACAACACGCATCCGTCCACATCATATGCAATGGCCAATGCGTGCACACCGATCGGTCCATTGCTGTACAACACGCATCCGTCCACATCATATGCAATGGCCAATGCGTGCACACCGATCGGTCCATTGCTGTACAACACGCATCCGTCCACATCATATGCAATGCCCAATGCGTGCACACCGATTGGTCCATTGCTGTACAACGCGTATTTCCGTCCACATCATATGCAATGGCCAATGCGTGCACACCGATCGGTCCATTGCTGTACAACACGCATCCGTCCACATCAAATGCAATGGCCAATGCGTGCACACCGATCGGTCCATCGCTGTACAACGCGTATTTCCATCCACATCATATGCAATGGCCAATGCGTGCACACCGATCGGTCCATTGCTGTACAACGCGTATTTCCGTCCACATCATATGCAATGGCCAATGCGTGCACACCGATCAATCCATTGCTGTACAACACGCATCCGTCCACATCAAATGCAATGGCCAATGCGTGCACACCGATCGGTCCATTGCTGTACAACGCGTATTTCCGTCCACATCATATGCAATGGCCAATGCGTGCACACCGATCGGTCCATTGCTGTACAACGCGTATTTCCGTCCACATCATATGCATTGGCCAATGCGTGCACACCGATCGGTCCATTGCTGTACAACACGCATCCGTCCACATCAAATACAATGGCCAATGCGTGCACACCGATTGGTCCATCGCTGTACAACGCGTATTTCCATCCACATCATATGCAATGGCCAATGCGTGCACACCGATCGGTCCATTGCTGTACAACACGTATTTCCGTCCACATCATATGCAATGGCCAATGCGTGCACACCGATCAGTCCATTGCTGTACAACACGCATCCGTCCACATCAAATGCAATGGCCAATGCGTGCACACCGATCGGTCCATTGCTGTACAACGCGTATTTCCGTCCACATCATATGCAATAGCCAATGCTTGCACACCGATCGGTCCATTGCTGTACAACGCGTATTTCTGTCCACATCATATGCAATGGCCAATGCGTGCACACCGATCGGTCCATTGCTGTACAACGCGTATTTCCGTCCACATGAGTCAATTGTGAGGGTGAGCAATATCTGTGACTACAACGCCCATCATGCTATTGGCTACACTGACTTCACCAGCATACACAGAATTCCTTCCTTTCAGTGAGCTTCCCTGTGAAGTGGTGTTGTAGTGGTGGCAAAATGTCTGACAGTGTTTGTTGGTTAGATTTGTGCCACTGCCTTGCTCTATTTGTTGTTAGGTTTGTACATGTCATGACACAGTTACATATCACTATGAGATGGCAGGTATTGTGTTTGTCTGACTAGCATACACATCTTGTGATGATTCTGTTTTGGTTACTGTGGCTTTGCTAACGGTGCATGGTTTGACTATCCCCTTGACAGTGATGTGTGTGTATTGTCACACGCTATTGGGTATATTGGTTGTGTACTCACCAGGCTCTGGGATGTTTGATAGTCCATGTACGCTCTCTGGTGGTAGGATGGCCCGCATCTTCTTCTCCCAGGGCCTGAGGTTTACTGGTTTGGCAGGAGGGCCACTGCCGGTGCGATGGCTCAAGGTGTAATCCTTCTTGAGTAGGGCCTTGACCCTCCTGCGCACGTCATACCACCTGTTCTGGATGTCTTCCTTTGTGCGCAAACATGGTGATTGTGCGTTCACCCTGTCGACGATCCTCTCCCACATCTTGGTTTTCTGCGACATGGGGGTCTGTTGGACCAGTGTACCAAACAAGTATGGCTCTACCCTGAGGATTTCATCTACCAGCACTTCCAATTCACTGTCTAGGAACTTTGGATTCTTCTTTGGGGGCATAGTGATGGGTGGTGGTGGGGATTGATGTGTGTGTGAGTGTGCAAGTGAGGGTAGATGAGTGTCAGTTTTGCTGGGTGTATGTGAGGGTGCTATTAGGGAGGTGCTAATGGTGTGTGGCTTGTGTGATGGATGAGTTGTGGGTGTGTCTGTGGTTGCTGTCTGATGGTGTTCCTTGCTGGCAGGTCAGTTGAATTTGCAAAGGATCATGGTAGGGATTTGTGGCCTTTATATGGGTGGAGTTGTGGGTGTGTCTTTGTTTCATGTTTTTTCCCACCAGTATATATTGACTTTGTCATTGCTTGTTTGGCCCTTTTCTTTGTATTTTTTCCTTTGTAGTTTTGGGGCATGTAGGAGACGTTCTTCTGACCGAGTAGGACGCTGCAGTTGTCTCGTGCGAGCTTCTCCGAGTCTTTCAAGCTGTCTTTCTGCTGTGTTTTATGTGCGGCGTACGCGTCGGTCGCGGGGTATTGGGTTGCTTCGGCTCGGTTTTGTATGCGTGTCGGTCGTACGGCTTGAGCTCCGTGCGACTCGGTCTGGTTTTCCACGCATTGCATCGTACTGCGCGGGTCGGAGTTCGCGGGTACGTTTCTGTCGGGTTCATTCCTGGTGCGTATCGGTCGGTTCGATTTGCGTGGTTTCCCGGCCGGATAGCTGTTTTCCGTGCGGTTCGGTCGTTCGGCTTGTGTTCCGTATGAGTCGGTCGTGATTCACATGCATTGCATCGTACTACGCGGATCGGGCAGCGCCGGTACGTGTCGGTCGGAATAAATTCCCGTACCTAGTCGGTCGGTACGTTTTCCGGCCTG
Organism: Calotriton arnoldi; assembly: GCA_963921515.1. Classification (NCBI taxonomy): domain Eukaryota; kingdom Metazoa; phylum Chordata; class Amphibia; order Caudata; family Salamandridae; genus Calotriton; species Calotriton arnoldi. The sequence continues at coordinate 1,746,894 of CAWUFW010002456.1, read as the reverse complement.
AATCGGAATCAGCCCCTTAATTGGGGTAGGTGCTGGACAATAAACCTAATTTAATTTTAATTACTATTCCCACTCCAGTCAGTATTTAATTGGGGTAGGTGCTGGACACTAAACCTAATTTAATTACTATTCCCACTGCAGTCAATATTTAATTGGGGTAGGTGCTGGACACTAAATTAATTAATTTACTATTCCCACTCCAGTCAGTATTTAATAGGGGTAGGTGCTGGACACTAAACTTCATTAATTTACTATTCCCACTACAGCCAGTATTTAATTGGGGTAGCTGCTGGACACTGAACTTAATTTAATTACTATTCCTACTCCACTCTGTATTTAATTGGGGTAAGTGCTGGACACTAAACTTAATTAATTTACTATTCCCACTATAGTCACTATTTAAGTAACACATGTTCACACTACTACATATATTGTATAACATTATAATGAATTTTTAAAAATTATATTTTTAATTTTTTTTAATTTTTTAATATCACAATAATTTTTTTACATTTCCCTAGATTTTTTTAAATTTTAAATTTTGGTTATACTATACATATAATTTTTTTTTTTATCTCAACATTTAAATGTGCTTTATTTTCTCAAATAACCACCCTTATCGCCTATAAATCCAACATCCCGCTCATAAATTTTACTTTGAAATTCGAAATTAATTTTAAAATAAATATTTAATTTTTTACAATTTACAAATTAAAATAATATTTTTAAAAACACTCCCCACCCTTATCCCCAATAAACCCAACATCCAACTCCTAAATTTGAAATTCGAAATTAAATTAAAAATTCATACTTTAAATTTTCAATTTTATACAAATTAAAAAAAAAAAATTTAAAACACTCCCCACCCTTATCCCCTATAAACCCAACAGCCAGCTCTTAAATTTTAAATTGAAATTCGAAATTTAATTATAAATTCATACTTAAAATTTTAAAATTCAAACAAATTAAATTACTTTTTTTAAAACACTCCCCACCCTTATCCCCTATAACCCAACATCCCACTCCTAAAACAATATAAAAAAATACTTTTATTTTATAAAATTTAAAAAAAATTACTACTTAACATTAACTCTAAAATATTTGAAAAAACATCCAAAAACCGATATTTTGACATGTCGATATTTTTACTATCGATATTACTAACATCGATATTTACCAAAACACCTCAAAACGATATTAACTACATCGATATACAGAACATAAATATTTCATACTCTCAATATTATGAACTCGATATTTCTGTACATCGATATAAAAAATTCGATATTTTGACTGTGCACCGAATAAAACGTCTTCACCATGAAGTAGTGACATGAATACAGTAACAAATTTAATTGGATACGTTAATTTTGGTGAAATTGGTTGCTTTATGTCAAATATAATGAATAGGTAGTTTCTAAAAAAGTACAGTGAGCCATATTCTAAAGATAGTGGCTCTCTTTTCTTAAAAAAACAGCTTTACAGTTTCACCTTTACAAGGGGACACCACAAAGTGCAAAACATAGTCTGTGCAGTAATTGGTACAAACTGATAAGGTGATAAGACAAACTACACATGATTTTAAAGATGTATTCTGCAGAGGAATAGGCTATGCATGGTGAAACTTTGACCTTACTAGAAACTGCAAACATGCTCTAATCAAGTAGCCTTGAAGCTCCTGTCTAGTTAAAAGGGACCTTTTAACTATAGGGTAAAGATATTACGGGTATGCCAAGTTCAACCAAGCCTTTTTATACAGCTCCAACTTAGGGGTCTATTAGGATGGTGGTCGGATGACCGCCGCGCCAGCGGCGGTCATCCGCCCGCGACCGCAACACAGAAAACCGCCGGTCCCATTAGCATGGCGGTGACGACCGCGGCGGTGCGATTTTCCGCCCGCCACTTTTCCGCCGGTAGCAGTCCGCACGCTTGCCTGGCGGGCGGAGCTGGACCGCTAAAATGGGGCCGGTGCAGGACCAGGCTCCGCCGGCATGGTCATGATGCCGGCGGTAGCCAGCCTTTCCGCGGCGGTGGAACCGCCATGGAAAGGCATGCGGAGAATGTCTCTGGGGGCCCATTGCGGGCCCCCAATGTGTTGTGGGGTGTGTGGGTGCACTGGGGGTACCCATGGTACCCCCTACATGTCCCTGTACCAGGAGGCAGGCACTGTGCAGTGCCTGCCACGCAGTGCAGGGATATGCAGGACATGCTATTTTGGACATCGCTGCGGTGCTGCTGGCAGCAGCAACCGCCGCAATGTTACATGCCGCGATCCGACCGCCGCGGTCGGATTTCGACTGTGGAGCATCCTAATGGGACCGGCGGTTATGTCGCGGTCCTAGCGGGCGTTGTTTTCCTGCTACCATGGCGGTCGGAGTGATTTTCCGACCGCCATCCTAATAGACCCCTTAATACATGGATTTAAGATCCTGACTCACAAGTTTCATATGAGAGCTCTCAGAGAAGAGGAGGAGAGTTTACTGATTGGAAGAGGAATAGGAAAACTCAGCCGAGTAGTGAGGCATCCCAGAGACAGAACGTTTTTAAGGAAGGTGTTTACGGTTTGATTATACAGCAAGTGGAACTTCAAAGGAAACTGAGTGGAGGTGTTCTGAGTCCTATTGATATGGTCAGGTGGTTCACAAAAATTAGGAACAGTTAGGCAAATAGCCACTCATTTTAGTTGATTTTACTAGACAGAACCCCTCTCAAACTCTCCTTCATTTTAATTCACTGTCTTTCACTCACTCTCTCTCTCAATATCACACTCCCCAATTCAATCCATCTCACTTAAGTCCTTATTTTCAATGCTGTTTTCAGTCAGTCCCTTAGATTTACTCAATCACTCTTACCCAAACTCTTTCCTCCCTCGCTCTCACTCAGTTGCTCACTTATTTTTTCATTCACCCAATCCATCATGCACTCCCTCTCCCTCACACCCTCCTTCACTTTCATGAACTTTCTGTCACCCATTTAGCCTCTCACTTTCATGCATGCCCATTCAGTCCTATTCACTGATTCACTGACTCCCTGATCTTGGTCCAGAAAGAGTGCTTTTTTAGTGTAAATCTTTTCAGTAGTTTTGGGGAAATTAAGGTTAAAAAACGTTGTATATATCACGCTGCACAGGACCAGCAGACCTGCCAGATTTCCTGCTGAGATCTGATTGGCTGCTACCACATAAACCAGGAAGTGGTGGCAGCCATCTTAGGACTAGAGGACTCAGTCCCAAGACCTGAAAAATGCAAAAATAAGACACAGGGGGCAGAGTAGGGACACACTGAACCGCTAGGCCTAGTGGTGGGGTCCCAGAGGGACCCCCACCTGGGTGCCTAAAATGTTTAGTTTTTTTTATTTTGCTGCAAATTCACAGAGGCTCTACAAATCAGTGTCAAAATAATGTTCAAACCCAAGCGTAGTCTTCACGTGTGTTTTATTAAAAACACGCGTGTATTAAAAAGAAGAGGGGTCCGCCCCATAGCCCCCAACATGTTGGTTGGTAGGTGCTCTGGGTGGGCACTGGGGCACTCTCCTATTATAAAGAGAGGCCTCAGGGGATGAGCCCCTCGGGCCACAGAAAGCTCAGGGAGGGGGACCGTGCACCCTAGGTCCCCATTTAAGTAAAATAAGACCCGGGGATGGGATCTCAGGGGCCTTTGAAGGCTTGAGAAGGCCCCCTCTGCTTTTTTGATGAATTTGGTCACAGGCAATGGGGTCCCCAGGACCTCATGAGGCTCGGGGAGAGGGGCCCAGCAGCCACCTCCCCTTTTTGAATTGATTTTGATCTTAGGGGATGGAGTCCATTGAACCTATGAAGGCTCGAGAGGGTGCACACATGGCCCTCCTCCCTTTTTAATGGCATTCGACTCCAAGGATGGGGTCCCCATGGACTATTAAGGCTTGAGGAGTGGGAATCCTAGCCCCATCCCCTTACTAAATATAGGTCAACCCTACACCGTGCACAGCAAAGGCTTTGCTTGGTGGAGGTTGAAGCCTGCTGGGGTGTTAGCTCCCTTCGGGTGGGTTGGCCCCAGGGCCTGGCAGCAGGCTAGGCCCTGTGGCCAATCCCCTGCTGAGCACAGCCAAGGCTGCGTGCAGCATTGGGTTTTCTGCCTGTGGGGGGTTGGACTCAAGTCCTGGCCGCAGGCCTGGCCTTGCGACCGACCTCTCACCACACATTGGGGCCGATTCTGATGCGGGTTGGAAAAGCTTCCCGACCGAATCGGTTGGGAAATGGTGTCCGACCCACTCGGATCGGGAAAGTCCGACCGGCGGAGTAGGATGCATCCGGATGCTTCCAGATACGATTTGGTTGAACTCCCATTGACTTCAATGGGAACATTTGTTCCTAACCGCATCAGAATTGGGCCCTCGGTCGGGAAGACATGTTCCCGATCCGATTTGGAAGGAGCAAATGCCGTTAGGAGGCCTTCCTAACCGCATCAGAATCAGGCCCTCGGTCGGGAAGCTTTTCCAACCCGCATCAGAATCGGCCCCATTGTCTTTGACTGTGCAGCATGGCGTTGGTTTCCCACGGGTGGGTTGATGCAGGCCAGGCCCTGTGACAACCCCCCACTGCACACAGTGGAAGCCTGTGCACAGCATGGCGTTGGATGCCTGTTGGAGGGGGTTGGCCACAGGGCCTGACCTAGGGCCAGGCCCTTTTGCCAACCTCTTGCCATGCACCACCAAAGGCTGTGCGCAGTGTGGGAGGTTGGTTGCCTCTTGGTGGGTTGGCTCTTTGGCCATGCCCCTCTGGCCAACCGCCTGCTGCGCATGCCCTTCATGTTCAGCATAGCTTTGGCTGCCTATGGGGGTTGGCCCTATGGCCGCCCAACCCTTTGGCCATGTGCAGAGGTGCGTAGACTTTACATATGGTAATAAAATATTCATTTTTGTTTAAAAAACCCTCGAAGTTAATTGAAAAAAACAGAGTAACGTTATAGCTAGGTGAAATGTTCATTTACAATATAATGTTTTAAGCTCTAAGAACAACAGAAATTCACCAGTTAGTTATGTTATCTCAAATAACTATAACTCGTGCCCTAAGATAACTATAACTAGCACCCATCGCCATGCACTGCTAAATATTACTCCACATATTATATCACTCATGACATCTTCTATGACATCATTGATGCATTCTGGGACACGAGTTATAGTTATCTTAGGGCACAAGTTATAATTACTTGAGATAACTATAACTATAACTGGTGAATTTCTAAGGTTTTTAGAGTTTACAACATTCCATTGATACTGAACATTTCCTCTCTAGCTATAACATTACTTTAAAATTTAGTTACTTTCACCTTTGGCTTTTTCAGTGAAAAATATATTTATATATATTTAAGTGGCAGTAAGCGGCTGACGAAGGGCTTGCTGTGCTATGTCATTGCTCCCAAGTTAAAGTGCACAGTGGCATAATGGAAGCGCTATCAGCGTGTGATGAGGACATTGAAGCACTCATTCCCATTACGCAAATGGATGTTTACTCAAAATATATTGTCATCATTGAGGTGAAACATCACTATGAGATTGAGATGAAACCTGATTAGATACACACAATGATGGCGGCGTTACAAAGTGAATGAACTATGGTGAAATTGTAGTCCTTCCTTGCTAGACACTGCAGGGGAGTCAAGTGAAGTATTTAAACACCTGTATGATAGTGATTTGTTTCACGAAAAGCATTAGAAAAAGGCTTGGTAGCTGAAATGCGCCATGCTGAGTGCAATAACCGGATTTTAAACCTGTGGAGTGCTCTGGTTTTGTTCCTGGTGGAGGGACTTGGTTGGCAAAATAACTCGTGCAGGCCACATGCCTACTGAAGGCGCCCATCAGAAAAGAGTTTGGCAGGTTCAGTGGCATTTGTTGCCATTTATTGGAATATATATATATTACCTACTGGCGGTCGCCAGTAGGTAGTTATAGTTAGGACTTATTATCCATAGGAAAAGCGTTTTTTGATTTGCCAATATCTGTGGCGCCGTTTGACGAATCTTCGCGAAAGAACTTTTCCAAATTAATGGTTCACTCAGGTCAGCTCCTGTCTTGAAAGTTTCGGAGTGATTCGTCAAGCGGGGGCCGAGAATAAAGGGGGGTCCCAAAATGCGTTTTGTCCATGTTAATTTCCATAGGAATTTTTGGAACAGGCTACAGCCCAAACTGCTGAACGGAATTACACCAAATTTGGCAAAAAGGTAGCTCTTGGTTCAGAAAGCAACCTTTTTTTTAAACGGTGTAAATCCGTTCAGTAGTTCCTGAGAAATGTTTTTTTTTAAATATCGATATCTGAGCACCGAGGAGGATTTGTGAATCCTCCCGAGCACGAGCTTAATTCTGATTGGCTGCCAACACTCCAAACCAGAAAGTGTTGGCAGCCATCTTGTGACTCGGTAACCGAGTCACAAGAAAAAAGGTGAAAAAAAGATGAAAGACAAGAAAAAGGAAAAAAAATGAAGAAAAGGGGGCAGGGTAGAAACACCCTGACCCCCTAGGCCAGGCCCAAAAAAAGCATTTTTTTTTTTTTAAATTCGGCCGGAGTCCCGCTGGGTGCGCGAATCCGGAAGAAAGTTTTTAAAAAAAACAAAGTGCGGTCTCCCGCACTTCGTTTTCTTAAAGCCCCCGGGTGGGCCAGGTCCCGGGTGCAATATTTAATAATGGTGTGGGGGCCCACAGGGCCCCCGCAGCCCCGGGGACTGCCACCTCCCCGGGGCGATCCTTATTCAAATGCAGGGGGCTCGCGGCCCCCCACGCAGCCCCGGGGACCGCCACCTCCCCGGGGCTTTGATTTAATAGGGGCAGGGGGGCCTCATGGGCCCCCCAATCCCCGGGGACCGCCAACTCCCCGGGGCTCCAATCTAATTAAAGGAGTGTGGGGGGGCTCCTGCCCCCCCCACACTGCCCCGGGGACCACCACCTCCCCGGGCACTAATTATTGAAATTCAGGGGTCCGTTGCGGACCCCCGGGGATCACCACCTCCCCGGGGCTTTAAAGAGTTGGGAGGGGGGCCGCACAGCCCCCCTCCTGGAGCCCTCAATGGCCCTGGGGACCGCCACCCTCCAGGGCCGGCTCCTGCAATGTCCCGGGGTGCTCACCCCCGGGACATTGCTGTTTGCTATGGCAGAACGGGAGCACGGCTCCCGCCCTGTCATAGCAAACACTGCTTTGCTTCGTTGGACGAAGCAAAGCAGAGTTATTTTTGGGCAAGGGGAGCTGCATGTCAGCAGCTCCCTTTGCCCAAAAGAAATACCGGCTCCCGCAGGCGGCAGGGAGCCGGCAGGGACTGTGGGGGCATTGGATCTCCCCCCAACTTGAGGGCCAGCCCCGGGGGATGGGGTCCCTGGGCCACTCTTCCCCCTCCCTTCCCCCTCCCTTTTGGTGTTTATTTAAAAAAAAATAAGGCCTGGCCCCAGGGGATGGGGTCCCCAGGGCCAGAAGTGGCACCCCTCCAAAAAAATAAATAAATGAAGTCTGGCCAGGCCCCGGGGGATGGGGTCATCGGGGCCAGAGGTAGCCTAGGGAAGGGGGGCCACGCGACCCCCTTCCTGTTTTTTTTTTTTTAATAAGGGTCAGGCCCTGGGAGATGGGGTCCCCAGGGCCCTCAAAATATTAAGAGAAGGGGGGCCACACAGCCCCCCTTCTAACAAAAAAAAGAAAAGCTGCATCTCCCCGGAGGCCCAGCCCCCTCCCTGTACCACTCTGCAAACGCACCTCTTGGCGCGTTCTAAGTTGGGGGATTAAGTCCCCTTGAATCCTGAGGGTCCCTGGGGGCAAATTAGCCCACCAGGTACCTCCAGTAAGCCCCACACAGTGGGATTGCTGAGAGGTGGTCCGAGGTCACGCCCCTTTTTAAATCCACTCTGCAAACGCGCCTCTTGGTGCATTGCTGGTGGGGCGATGAGGTCCTCTTGTGTCCTGAGGACCTCAGGAATAAAGTGGACTTCATCCCCGGAGCAGCAGTGCGCCAGGAGCCACGTTTGCAGAGTGGTGTAAAAAGGGGGCATGGCCTTTGAGCACTCACTTGCCTCTTTCTGCACTTCTCTTGGTCCTTTCTACACCTCTGTTGCTTCTTTCAGCAATTCTCTTGCCTCTTTCTGCACTTCTCTTGCTTGTTTCTGCACCTCTCTTGCGTCTTTCTGCACCTCTCTTGCATCTTTCTGCACTTCTCTTGCTTCTTTCTACACCTCTCTTGCCTCTTTCTGTTCCTCTCTAGCCTGTTTCTGCATTTCACTTGCGTCTTTCTGAACCTCTGTTGCTTCTTTCTGCACTTCTCTTCCCTCTTTCTGCACCCCTTCTGCCTCTTTCTGTACCTGTCTTGCCTCTTTGTGCACCTCTTCTACCTTTTTCTGTACCTCTCTTGCCTCTTTGTGCACCTCTCCTACCTTTTTCTGCACCCCTCTTGCCTCTTTTTGCACCTCTGTTGCTTCTTTCTGCACTTCTCTTCCTTCTTTCTGCACCCCTCCTGTCTCTTTCTGTACCTCTCTTGCCTCTTTGTGCACCTTTTCTACCTTTTTCTGTACCGCTCTTGCTTCTTTTTGCACCTCTGTTGGTAATTTCTGCACTGCTCTTACTTCTTTCTGCACCACACTTGCCTCTTTCTGCACTTCTCTTGCTTCTTTCTACACCTCTGTTGCTTCTTTCTGCAATTCTTTTGCCTCTTTCTGCACTTCTCTTCCTTTTTTCTGTGCCCCTCCTGCCTCTTTCTGTACCTCTCTTGCCTTTTTGTGCACCTCTCCAACTTCTTTCTGCACTCCTCTTGCCTCTTTCAGCACCTCTGTTGCTTCTTTCTGCACTTCTCTTCCTTCTTTCTGCACCCCTCCTGCCTATTTCTGTACCTCTCTTGCCTCTTTGTGCACCTCTCCTACCTCTTTCTGCACTCCTCTTGCCTCTTTTTGCACCTCTGTTGGTTCATTATGCCCTGCTCTTGCTTCTTTCTGCACCGCTCTTGCCTCTTTCTGCACCCCTCTTTTCTCTTTCTGCACCTCTCTTGCCTCTTTCTGCACCCCTGTTCCCTCTTTCTGCACCTTTCCTGCCTGTTTCTGCACCTCTCTTGCCTTTTTCTGTACCTCTGTTGGTTCTTTCTGCACTTCTCTTGCTCTTTCTGCACCCTTCCCGCCTCTTTCAGCACCTCTGTTCCTTCTTTCTGCACTTCTCTTCCTTTCTGCATCCCTCCTGCCTCTTTCTGTACCTCTCTTGCCTCTTTGTGCACCTATCCTACCTTTTTCTGCACCCCTCTTGCCTCTTTTTGCACCTCTGTTGGATCTTTCTGCACTGCTCTTGCTTCTTTCTGTACCTCACTTGCCTCTTTCTGCACTTCTCTTGCTTCTTTCTACACCTCTGTTGCTTCTTTCAGCAATTCTCTTGCCTCTTTCTGCACTTCTCTTCCTTCTTTCTGCACCCCTCCTGCCTCTTTCTATACCTCTCTTGCCTGTTTGTGCACCTCTCCTACCTCTTTCTGTACTCCTCTTGACTCTTTTTGCACCTCTGTTGGTGTATTCTGCACTGCTCTTGCTTCTTTCTGCACCCCTCTTCCCTCTTTCTGTACCCCTCTTTTCTCTTTCTGCACCGCTCTTGCCTCTTTCTGTACCCCTGTTCCCTCTTTCTGCACCTTTCCTGCCTGTTTCTGCACCTCTCTTGCCTTTTTCTGTACCTCTATTGGTTCTTTCTGCACTTCTCTTGCTCTTTCTTCACCCTTTGTGCCTCTTTCAGTACCTCTGTTGCTTCTCTCTGCACTTCTCTTCCTTCTTTATGCACCCCTCCTGCCTCTTTCTGTACCTCTCTTGCCTCTTTGTGCACATCTCCTACCTTTTTCTGCACCCCTCTTGCCTCTTTTTGCACCTCTGTTGGTTCTTTCTGCACTGCTCTTGCTTTTGTCTGCACCTCACTTGCCTCTTTCTGCACTTCTCTTGCTTTTTTCTACACCTCTGTTGCTTCTTTCAGCAATTCTCTTGCCTCTTTCTGTACTTCTCTTCCTTCTTTCTGCACCCCTCCTGCCTCTTTCTGCACCTCTGTTGCCTCTTTGTGCACCTCTCTTGCCTCTTTCTGAACTTCACTTGCTTCTTTCTGCACCTCTCTTGCCTGTTTTGGCACCTCTGTTGCTTCTTTCTGCACTTCTCTTGCCTCTTTCTGCACCTCTGACTTAGAGGTAGTTTTAATCCCCCTGCCCTATTATGTACAGGGGAGGTCATGCCAATCACAGGGGTACCCCAACCCATAGTGTACCCTGGTGTATGTAAGTGTTTTCACTGTATTCTAAGTGTCTTTCAGCATAGCACTGGCTCCAGGCCTGGTTAGTCAGACTAAGTTACCACCAGTACCAGTCTGCAAAAAGTTGGGGGGTGCCCAGGGCACAGGATGACTTTGCAACAAGGCCTCTTTCTGCACCTCTGTTGGTTCTTTCTGCATATCTCTTGCTTCTTTCTGCACCTTTCTTCCTCTTTCTGGACTTCTGTTGCCTCTTTCTGCATTTCTCTTGCTTCTTTCTGTGCCTTTCTCCCTCTTTCTGCACATGGCCTACCTCTGTAGGCATAGTTAGAAATTAGCATTTAAAAAACCTTTGAAATTCACTGAAAAAACTATAGGATTCAGGGACATTATAGTTAGGAATTAGCATTTAAAAAACCTTAGAAATTCACTGAAAAAACCATAGGTTTGAGGGACGTTATAGTTAGAAATGAGCATTTTAGAAAACCTTTGAAATTCACTGAAAAAACCACAGGTTTCAGGGACGTTATAGTTAGAAATTAGCATTTAAAAAACCTTTGATATTCACTGAAAACCATAGGTTTCAGGGACGTTATAGTTTGAAATTAGCATTTAAAAAACCTTAGAAATTCACTGAAAAAAACCACAGGTTTCAGGGACGTTATAGTTAGTTGGACATTTCACTCGTACAAAACCAGAGAAATTCGGCTGTTATAGTTAGTGGAACTAACTATAACTCGCGCCCCGCAATGCACTGCTGATGACATCACATATTACATAATTCATGACATGGTCAGTGACATCACTGATGACATCACTGATGACATCACTGATGAAATTATCCACGTGATAATCTGATGCACCTCCTCATACCCTAATATAAAGTTTGATACACCCACTCCAAAATACAGACTACCATTTTCAAAACCATAGAAACACCAATACCAGTTACTACATACCCACTCACTGATTCCTAGGTCTACACACACATCCACTCATTCACCCATACAGTCACTCATACAGGCAGTCACTCATCAATACAGCACTATCATTTGCACTCATACACCTATTCAGACACTCACACACTGCCACTCATCCATAGAGTTACTCACACACCTAGTCAGTCATGCAAAGAATCAATCACACTCCCATTTACTCACCTATACAGTTATACACACACCACCTCACTTATTCATACAGATACTAACACATACTTACTCCCTTATACAATCACTGATACAAGCACACACTCATCCATACAGCCACTCTCACAATCACTCACTCTCACTTATAGTCTTTTATGTACTCCAATACTCACATATACTGCCTATCACATATGTAGTTACTCACACATGTACCAATGAGACATCCATTCACTCACCAACACACCCATACACACACTCACCCGCCCATACAGCCCTTCACAGATGCACTCTTGAACCCATACACCCAGTGAATCACCTACTCGCACATCTATGCACAGAGTCACACCCCCCCACCCACCCACTCAGACACTCAGGCACCCATACAGATACTCAGACAACCAATCAATAACCCATATAAACACTCATGTAGCTACTCACCAACCCATGCAGCTGCTTACACACCAACTGACAGACTGATACAGACATTCACACAGTTTAGTCACTAATCCATGCATTCAGTAAAACACATTTAATCGCTCACTTATACAGTCAGTCACGCACCTACTAAATCATCCATTCAGACACTTATACACCCACTCATTCTTCAATACACCTTGGCATATATATATATAAAACATATTTAAACTTTACAGAAACACACAGTCACTGGATGATGTCATCAGTGATGTCACTGACCATGTCATGAATGATGTAATATGTGACGTCATCAGCAGTGCATTGCGGGGGCACGAGTTATAGTTAGCTCAACTAACTATAACGGCCGAATTTCTATGGTTTTGTACGAGTGAAATGTCCACCTAACTATAACGTCCCTGAAACTTGTGGTTTTTTCAGTGAATATATATATATATATATATATATATATATAAATGGTCCAAAAACAAAGTTCACCATACGCCGCACTTCACGCCCCGGGTGCACTCCAACACGGTGGTAAATCGCGTTCAAACCTTGCTCCAACATCCACAATCGTGCAGATAAAGACAGAGGCACTCCATAGGGAAAAGAAATAAATGGATTTATTGGGCTAAATCACTGGGGACTGACACATGCGTTTCGGCAACAACGCCTTTTTCAATGTCAGTTGTGTCTTCTAAACAAACAATATTTAAACATGCAGGAAGTGCGTCACACATTCGAAAACATAGAAAGAGGAGATGTACAAAAGGTGATACGTTCCTATCTGTTACATGGCGGCCATCTTATAATATGTAGAAAAATCTCAACAATCTATGCAGTTGTGCGCCAAACAATGTTAAAAATTGATAGTCTAAGAAACATCCTCAAAATAATACCAGAAAAGTCATTTCAGTTCTCAAACCGAATGTGTGTGTTCATTAAATCATGATTAAATGGGGGGATATGGAAATCTCATCAGGCAAATATACGATACCTATGTATCTAATCAAGGGACAATATGGAAGTGTTGTATATTCCATCAATAAAGATACATTTCAATTAAATCAAGAAGCCAAATGGCAACCTTGCCTCGTAGCTCAGTATGACACTACCCATATTCAAAGACATAAGTAAAGCCCAATAGGGATCTCATTTTCAAATAATTAAACCCTGAATGGGCAAAGTGAAGAAAGGGGAGGGGGGTGTTGTGGGGGAGCCCTGATCTAGAACATATCGTTTGGGTAATTACTGCGCCTTAAACGCAATTGCGCAAATGAAGATGAATATCATAAGGCACAAAGTAGCGCAGTCAAGAGATTCCAACGAAGGGGCTACACAGATGTCATACTACATGAGGCAGTCAAAAAGACAGAATTGATTAGTAGACAACAACTCCTAGGAGACAAATCCAAGACACTACAAGGTAAAATCAAAGAAACAGGGACCATCAGGATGATTACCGACTTTAATGAGAGGTCTGATAAAGTATCCCAGATCTTTAGGAAGAACTGGCACATAATCCGTACTGATAATGTCATAATAAAAGTGATACCATTACAACCTCAGATCACTTACAGACGCAGTACCTCGATTAAAGATCATCTTGTACATAGTCACTTAAAACTGTTCCCACTAAAAAAGAAATATGCAGGGGTTTCTTTCCTTACCTGTGGTGCAAGGCCTGTAAATTTAGTAAAAAGGTCACAGAATATGAATTTGAAGGACAGGGAGCCAGCAAATGTAAAAAGATAACGAAATTACTTAACTGTAATTCTGAGTACACCATCCATTGCTTAGAATGTCCCTGCCCCAAAAGATACATCGGCAGTACCATACATCCTGCCAAAAAGAGAATACTTGAGCACATGCGTGCTATCACCAATAAAGACCATAGCTATCCGGTCGCTCATCATTCCAAGCAGAAACACAACAGCAACGTGATTTACTGAAGTTTTTCTGCATTAACCAAATACAAAAAGACGAGAGAGGAGGCGATAGGGTCAAAAAGCTGCGAAGTCTGGAATTGAGATATATTGTGGAATTGTCCACCAAAACCCAGGTTGGCCTTAACAACGAAGAAGAGTTGTGGGTCCATGTAGGATAGCAGGGCGGATAGAAAGTTAGTAAGTGAGAGAAATACATCGCGGGCCATTGAGGCTCTTCTAGCCTTTTAAGGCACCTGCTAACCGCCCCCCCACCCCGCCCCCCCATTTCTTCACTTTGCCCATTCAGGGCTTAATTATTTGAAAACGAGATCCCTATTGGGCTTTACTTATGTCTTTGAATATGGGTAGTGTCATACTGAGCTATGAGGTAAGGTTGCCATTTGGCTACTTGATTTAATTGAAATGTATCTTTATTGATGGAATATACCACACTTCCATATTGTCCCTTTGAATAGATACGTAGGTATATTTGCCTGATGAGATCTCCATATCGCCCCCATTTAATCATGATTTAATGAACACACACATTCGGTTTGAGAACTGAAATGACTTTTCTGGTATTATTTTGAGGATGTTTCTTAGACTATCAATTTTTAACATTGTTTGGCTCACAACTGCAAAGATTGTTGAGATTTTTCTACATATTATAAGATGGCAGCCATGTAACAGATAGGAACGTATCACCTTTTGTACATCTTCTCTTTCTATGTTTTCGAATGTGTCACGCACTTCTTGCATGTTTAAATGTTGTTTGTTTTGAAGACACAACTGACATTGAAAAAGGCGTTGTTGCCGAAACGCGTCTGTCAATACCCCTTGATTTAGCCCAATAAATCAATTTATTTATTTTCCCTATGGAGTGCCTCCGTCTTTATCTGCACGATTGTGGATGTTGGAGCAATATATATATATATATATCAGAAAAGAAACATCCCAGTTGGGACATAGAAACGGCACTCCAATCAAGGTGATTGAATCTTTTATTCACGCTAATTCATCCAATCAAGGAAATGCATTCATCTACGCGTTTCGGCTGACAACTGCAGCCTTGTTCACAATGAATCGTGCCATGTATGCATTCAATTTAAAGGAATCTTACTATTCATTAACATTAAAGAAGGACAATTGCATAATAAAGCAAAACAAAAATGTCAGCCTACACAAATGTTTTCCATTAGTGCATCTTGAAATGTGCAAACTCTCAAGGCAAATGCCTCATATTAGAAACATGAAATAAGGAATCACTGGTATTAAGATACCATTTGAATCAAATCTTTTCCAATAGCCTTCATGCTTCGGAAGCATAAAGTGCTCTGTGCGTACATCACATGGCAAGTGCCATATTTTCAAAATAGTGATGACATAATTATCAAAATACCCATCTGCCGCGTGATTCTGTAAAATCAATATTATTCCAATTACGGCTCAGAATATAAACCAATGGTATAACATACATGATACTAAAAATAATTTCATGAAATCTGTTAATTGAACTTTCACATTTACAAAGGCATAAAAAGCTGTAAAAAGTTATATTCGTTATGGCTGATACCCGAGTCATAAAGCGCACATTGCAGTGTATAAAGTGCCTTACAAATGTAACACGAAAGTGCAAACCCACAGAGCTAATTATGTTTGAAGCCATCCTGAAATGTTCAAAAACAGCAAAAATCAAAACTTAAGATGCTTATCAATAGGTGTTCCAATAGCCATTCCACTTCAGAAAATAAGGTGATTTAGTGCATGCCCCCAACGACTAATGCCTATACATTGCAATGTCAACTGTTATGTAACAGTACTTAGAAGCATCAATATATTCAAAGTAATGATGATATTGTTACTGAAATACCTATCTGCAAAGTGTTTCAATAAAACCAATATCAGCCACTATCTGGCTCGGAATTTGAATGATGGAATAGCCCATATAATCCTACAAACAGTTTCATAATATCTGTTCATTCCAATTTTACATTTCCAATGGCATAAAAGCTATGAAAAATATTCATATGGCTAGAGCCCTAGTCATAAAGTGCACTGTGCTGTGATATTAAAATGCTCAATTGCCCTCTAAAACAAAAACTAAAAATATGACAAAATTATAATATATGATTTATGCATATAATATGATCTTTCTAAGAGGTATAAGTGCTTACGAGATACAGTTAATAAAGACATTCGGTAGTTATAGTTAGGACCTAGTTTCCATAGGAAAAGATTTTTTTGACTTTCCTATATCTTTGGCGCCATTTGACGAATCTTCACAAAATTATCCAAAACAAGTGTCAAAATAAGTTCTGTTGTGCATGGGAAGTTTTGGGGTGATCCGTTAAGTGGGTGTTGAGAAAAAGGGGGTTAACAAAAGTGCATTTTCCCATTTTAATTACCATAGGAAAGCAATGTCGAACCTACAGCCCGAACTGCTGGACGGAATTACACCAAATTTGGCAGAAAGGCAGATGTTGTTAAGCAGATTCTGCTTTTTGCTATTTGGTGCAAATCCGTTCAGTAGTTTGTGTTGAAAATTTTAGTGATATCTCTGGTTGCAAAGCCTTCGCAAAAAAAGATGAGCTTGTGCAGGAAAATGCTCTGATTGGCTGCCAACACTTCAACCAGGGAATGTTGACAGCCATATTGGGACTCGGCTTCACCGAGTCCCCAGAAAAAAAGTGAAAATAAAGAAAAGGGGGCAGGGTAGGAATACCCTTTCCCCCATGCCATATATTTATTTTTTTAAATGTTGCAGCGAATTTGCAATATTCGCTGCAAAAAGTTTTAAAACAACAAGCGCAGGCTCCTGCGCTTGCTTTTAAATAACCCCCAGGTGGGCCAGGTCCCATGGGCATATGATAGATATAGGAGGGGGGCGCATGGGCCCCCTCCTACGGCCTATCAAAGCCCCGGGGACCGCCACCTCCCCAGGGCACTTTTTGTTATGTAGAAGGGTGGGCCCACTGGGCCTGCCCACAGCCCTGGGGCTAATTACAATACTATGGGGGGGCTTTTGGATCCCCCTGCCCCAGAGACCACCACCTCCCCCAGGCTTTATATATTTGGCTTGGGGGGGCTCACAGACACCCCCCATGAGCTCAGGGACTACCACGTCCCCGGGGCAGGCCCTAAAAGAAGAAAGGAGAGGGACCACATGGCCCCCCCTCCTGGAGCCATACACGGCCCTGGGGACCACAACCCCCCCCCGGGCCGGCTCCAGCAATGTCACAGGATGCCCACCCCCAGGATATTGCAGTTTGCTCTGGCTTGGCGGAAGCACTGCTCCCACCAAACCATAGCAAACATGCTCCATTTTCAGCAAGCGAGAACAGAAAATGCTCTCACATGATGAAAGCGGAGTATGTCTGTTTCTCTGCCCGCTGTCAAGTGAGCAGGGAAACATAGACATTGCTTTGAGATCCAGGGAGCTGCATGTTAGCAGCTCCCTGGGTCTGAAAGCAATGCCGGCTCCCGCAGGAGGCAGGGAGCCGGCGAGCCTTCAGGCTTCCCCCGCGATCCCCAACGAAGTGGCCAGACCCTGGGATGGGGTCCCTGGGGCCGAAATCGGCCTGGGTAGGGGAAGAAGTTCACATTAGTCCTGAGGTCCTCAGGAGGCAAGGGGACCTTATCTCCCCACCAGCAGTGCACCGAGAGGTGTGTTTGCACGGTGGTAGAGAAAGGGGGCGGGACTCTGGAGAGTTGCCAGACATTTTTTTTTCAAAGGGAAGGGGGCTGTGTAGCCCCCCTTCCCACGGCCGATTTTGGCCCTGGGCACCCCATTCACCGGGGAGGGGGCCGCATGCCCAAACTCACCCTTTTTTTAAATATAAAAAGACCTGGCCCCGGGGGATGGGGTCCTTGGGGCCGAAATTGGCCTTGGGAGGGGTGGCCACACGGGTCCCCTCCTCTTTTTTTAAATATATAAAGGCCTGGCCTCAGGAGAGGGGCCGTGTGGCCCCCCTACCATGAAAAAATAAATAAGGGCAGGTCCTGGGGGATGGGGTCCCTGTGTCCAAAATTGGCCCTGGGAAGGGGGGCCAGGCAGTCCCCCTTCCTTTATTTAAAAAAAAGGAAAAAACTAAAAGGCCATGCCCCGGGGGTTACGGTCCCTGGGTTCAAAATTGGCCCGGGGAGGGGTCCACGCAGCCCCTCTCCCACATCTTAACGTGCATGGCCCCGGTGGATGGGGTCCCCGGGGTCAAAATCGGTTGAAGGAAGAGGGCTACGTAGCCCCTTCCCTATGAGAAAGAAAGGCTGGCAACTCGCCGGAGGCCCCGTCCTCTTTTTCCACTACACTGCAAACGCCCCTTCTGGCATGCTGCTGGGTGGGGGATGAAGTCCCCTTGGCTGCTGAGGGTCCTTAGTGGCCGACAAGACCTTCTGTTGCCTCCAGTAAGCTCCACACAGTGATATTTCTAAGAGGTGGTCAGAGGCCATTCCCCCTTTCTCCACCACTCTGCAAACGTGACTCTCGGCGCACTACTTGTGGGGGGATGAGGTCCTCTTGCCTCCTGAGGGCCTCAGGACTAAAGTGGACTTCTTCCCCCAAGCAGCAGTGCGCCAGCTGTGTGGATCTTACTGGAGGAAACAGGTAGGCTAGTTGGCCCCCAAGGACCCTCAAGAGCCTCATGGCACACTACTAGTTGGGGGATGAAGTCCACTTTACTACCGAGGGACCTTGGGGGCCAAGAAGCCCTCCTGGTACCTCCTGTAAGTCCTACACAGTGGGATTCTTGAGAGCTGGTTGGAGGCCCTGCCCCCTTTCTCCACTGCTCTGCAAAAGTGACTACTACTTAAAAAAACATAGAAATTCACACAAAAAACCCAAAGGTTACAGGGACATTATAGTTGGGAATTAGCATTTTAAAAAACCTTAGAAATTCACTGAAAAAAACAAAGGTTACAGGGACGTTATAGTTAGGCTCAGGTTTCACTCGTACAAAACCACTGAAATTCAGCCGTTATAGTTAGTGAGCTAACTATAACTTGCACCCCGCAATGCACTGCTTATGACCTCACAGATTGCATCCCTCAACATGGTCAGTGACATCACTGATGACATCTCAAATGACATCACTGATGACATCATCCACAGAATATCTGACGCGCCCACTCAAACCCCCGGATAACCTTTCATACACCCACTCCAAACAACTTCCATACTACCATTCTCAAACCCATTCACACACCCATGTCAGTACTTACACAGCCACTCACTGATTCATAGATCAACACACTCATCTACTCACTCACCCATACAGCCACTCATACAGCCACTCACTCACTAATACAGCCACTGACATATCCACTCATACATCCATACAGCCACTCACACGCTGAGGCAGTCACCCATAGGGCTACTCACACACCTACTCACTCACCCATGCAGTCAATCACACAGCCACTTACTCACCCATACAGTTACACATAGATTCATAGATTCACTCACTTACCCATACAGCTACTAACATGTACTCACTCACCTATACAGTCACTGACACAAGCACACACTCACCCATACAGCCCTTCTCACATTCACTCACTCACCCATACAGTGACTCACATACCCTATCACTCACCTATACTGCCTTTCACATACCCAGTTACTCAGCCATATATCACTAACACATGCACTCACTCACAGACACAGCCATGCACACACTCACTCACCAAATTAAACTAAAAGGGGGTGACTTTGGGATCACTGGCACTCACCTAGAAGTTAACACTCAATTTGGTATATGCAAGTAAGTAATGCGGTGTACATACAAGGAGGGGTGCCCACCCTACATCGACAATCGGAACTAAGGTTCTAGATAAACATAGATACCTCCTTATGGCACACACAATAATTAAGAATTGAGGGGCATATTAGCAAGAACATCATTAAAATTATTGCCGTTTTAGCGGCAGGAAACTGCCGCTAAAACGGCGATAATGGGCTTGGTAATATGCGCTATAGAATTCCAATAGAAGCCCAGGTTAGATGTGCAGGACATCTAACCTGGGCTTCTATTGGAATTCTATAACGCATATTAGCAAGCCCATTATCGCCGTTTTAGCGTCAGTTTCCTGCCGCTAAAACGGCGATAATTTTAACGAGGTTCTTGCTAATATGCCCCTGAGTCTTCAAACATTATACTTGGTCTTTAACATTATTATTTCTTTATTCCAAAACAGCTTTGTTCTAATTAGCCAACACCTGTTTCGTCATAATCACAACTTTATCAGGGATAGATATCTGTGCAGGCAGCATATTACGAGAGACTGACAGTCCTTCTCACTACCAACCTCTTGGCGCACTGCTGGTGGGGCGATGAGGTCCTCTTGTGTCTTGAGGACCTCAGGACACAAGTGGACTTCATTCCCCGAGCAGCCTTGTGCCAGGAGGCATGTTTGCAGAGTGGTGTAAAAAGGGGGCGTGGCCTCGGACCACTCTCAACAAACCAGCTGTATGGGGCTTACTGGAGATAACAGGAGGGCTAGTTGGCCCCCAGGGACCCTCAGGAGGAAAGGGGACTTCATCCCCCAACCAAGAGCGCGCCAGGAGGTGTGTTTGCAGAGTGGTCGACAAAGGGGACGTGGCCTGTGTCCACCTCTCAGCAATCCCACTGTGTGGGGCTTACTGGAGGCATCAGATAGGCTAGTTGGCCCCTAACGACCCCCAGCAGCAAAGGGGACTTTAATTCCCATCCAAGAGCGCGCCAGGGAGTGTGTTTGCAGAGTGGTGGGGAAAGGGGGCGTGGCCTGCTATGACAACTTAGCAATCCCACTGTGTGGGACTTACTGGAGGTAATAGGAGGGGTAGTTGGCCCCCAAGGTTGTCCTTGGGGCCAACTACCTCTCCTATTACTTCCACTAAGTCCCACACAGTGGGATTGCTAAGAGGTCTTCGGAGGCCACGCCCCCCCTTTCTCCACCACTCTGCAAACGCACCTCCAGGCAAAGTACTGGTTGGGGGATGAAGTTCATTTTACTCCTGAGGACTTTGGGGGCCAAGAAGCCCTCATGGTACCTCCTGTAAGTCCTACACAGTGGAATTCCTGAGCGCTGGTCGGAGGCCCAGCCCCCTTTCTGCACCACTCTGCAAATGCGACTACCAGTTAAAGAAGCATTTGTAATGTAATAGGTCCCGCATTTGCAAGAGTTATAGCTATTGGCGTTGTAAATGTAAATGTAAAAGATTTTTACTAATGTTTTTGGGTGTAGAGTGGATGTACATTGTGTGTAATGGAATTATGTGGTATGTTGTGCAGTGAAATTATGTGAATAGAGAGTATGTGATATTTAGTGTATAGGAATTATGTGGAGTGGGATTATTTGTTTTGGAGAGTATTTAAGTGGTATTGTAGTCTGTGTTGTGGAGTGGTAACCTCAGGTTTAGTCTTCCTCGTTTCCATAGAAGTTAAACTATAAACTCAATGAGACACAAAAAAAGAAGGAACCACTGAGGAGCACTCTGGACCTAGTCAGAGGTATGAGCAGGGCAACTGAAATTATGTGACTGTTTGGCCGCACCAATTTTCACATAATTAAACATTTTCCGCATTTGCCAAATATTCCATCATCTGCTGCCTAATCTGCAGATTTGAACAAAAAAAGCCTTGTTTCTAGCTCAAACGCCTCAAATGTTCCCAAAAATGCAGCGTCATGTGGTACAGCGTGGTGGAAGGCCCTTTGCAAAGCTGTAATGGTCATGTGTTACTTATTGCAAAATGTGGGTGTTAAACTGGTACTAATGGTGCACAAACCTCTCTTCTTTCTGTGCCTCTCTTGCCTATTTCTGCATTTCTCTTGCTTCTTTCTGCACCTTTCTTCCTCTTTCTGCACCTCACTGTCTTCTTTCTGCACTTCACTTGCTTCTTTCTGCACTTCTCTTGCCTCTTTCAGTACCACTCTTGCCTCTTTCTGCACCTCTGTTGGTTCATTCGGCACTGCTCTTGCTTCTTTCTGCACCTCTGTTGTAAATTTATGCATCCCTCTTGACTCTTTCAGCACCCCTCTTCCGTCTTTCTACTCCTCTCTTTCCTCTGTCTGCACAGCTGTTGCCGCTTTCTGCACCCCTTTTGCATGTTTCTGCAACTCTCTTGCCTCTTTCTGCAGTTATTTTGCCTCCTTCTGCACCTCTGTTGCTTCTTTCTGTACCTCTCTTGCTTCTTTCTGCACCCATCTTGCCTCTTTTTGCACCCCGCCTCCCTCTTTCTGCACCTCTCTTGCCTCTTTCTGTACCTCTGTTGCTTCTTTCTGTACCTCTCTTGCTTCTTTATGCACCCTTCTTCCCTTTTTTGCATCCCTCTTGCCTCTTTCTGCACCTCTCTTGCTTCTTTCTGCACCCCTGTTGTCTCTTTCTGCACTCGTCTTCCCTCTTTCTGCACCTTTCTTGCTTCGTTCTGCACTTCTCTTGCTTCTTTCTGCACCTCTCTTGCTTCTTTATGCACCCTTCTTCCCTTTTTTGCATCCCTCTTGCCTCTTTCTGCAATTCTCTTGCCATTTTCTGTACCTCTCTTGCCTCTTTCTGTACCTCACTTGCCTCTTTCTGCACTTCTCTTGCTTCTTTCTACACCTCTGTTACTTCTTTCAGAAATTCTCTTTCTGCACTTCTCTTGCTTGTTTCTGCACCTCTCTTGTGTCTTTCTGCACCTCTGTTGCTTCTTTCTGAACCTCACTTGCTTCTTTCTGCACCCCTCTTGCCTCTTTCTGCACCCCTCTCCCCTCTTTCTGCACCTCTCTTGCCTCTTTCTGCACCCCTTCGCGCCTCTTTCAGCACCTCTGTTGCTTCTTCCTGCACTTCTCTTCCTTCTTTCTGCATCCCTCTGGCTTCTTTCTATAGCCCTCTTACCTCTTTGTGCACCTCTCCTACCTATATCTGCACCCCTCTTGCCTCTTTTTGCACCTCTGTTGGTTCTTTCTGCACTGCTCTTGCTTCTTTCTGCACCTCTTTTGTAAATTTCTGCATCCCTCATGCCTCTTTCTGCACCCCTCTTCCCTATTTCTCTATCTCTCTTGCTTCTTTCTGTACTTCTCTTGCTTCTTTCTGCACTGCTCTTGATTCTTTCTGCATCTCTCTTGCAAATTTCTGTATCCCTCTTACCTCTTTCTGCACCCCTGTTCCCTCTTTCTGTACCTTTCTTGCCTGTTTCTGCACCTCCCTTGCCTCTTTCGGCACCTCTGTTGCTTCTGTCTGCACTTCTCTTGCCTCTTTCTGCACCCCTCTTGCCTCTTTAAGCACCTCTGTTGCTTCTTTCGCCACCTTTCCTGACTCTTTCTGCACCTCTCTTGCCTTTTTCTGCAGTTCTCATGCCTCTTTGTGCAGCTCTTTTGCTTCTTTCTGCTCTTCTCTCTCCTCTTTCTGCACCCCTCTTGCCTCTTTCTGCACCTCTGTTGCTTCTTTCTGCACTTCTATTGCCTCTTTCTGCACCTCTCATGCTTCTTTCTGCACCCCTGTTGTCTCTTTCTGCACCCCTGTTGTCTCTTTCTGCACTCGTCTTCCCTCTTTCTGAACGTCTCTTGCTTCTTTCTGCACTTCTCTTGCTTCTTTCTGCACCTCTTTTGCTTCTTTCCGCACCCTTCTTCCCTTTTCTGCATCCCTCTTGCCTCTTTCTGCAGTTCTCTTGTCATTTTCTGCACCTCTCTTGCCTCTTTCTGCACCTCACTTTCCTCTTTCTGCACTTCTCTTGCTTCTTTCCACACCTGTTGCTTCTTTCAGCAATTCTCTTGCCTCTTTCTGCAATTCTCTTGCTTGTTTCTGCACCTCTCTTGCGTCTTTCTGCACCTCTGTTGCCTATTTCTGCACCTCACTTGCTTCTTTCTGCATCCCTCTTGCCTCTTTCTGTACCCCTCTTTTCTCTTTCTGTACCTCTCTTGCCTCTTTCTGCACCCCTGTTCCCTCTTTCTGCACCTTTCCTGCCTCTTTCTGCACCTCTCTTGCCTCTTTTTGTACCTCTGTTGCTTTTTTCTGCACTTCTCTTGCTCTTTCTGCACCCTTCACTCCTCTTTCAGCACCTCTGTTGCTTCTTTCTGCACTTCTCTTCCTTCTTTCTGCACCCCTCCTGCCTCTTTCTGTACCTCTCTTGCTTCTTTATGCACCCTTCTTCCCTTTTTTGCATCCCTCTTGCCTCTTTCTGCACCTCTCTTGCTTCTTTCTGCACCCCTGTTGTCTCTTTCTGCACTCGTCTTCATCTTTCTGCACCTCTCTTGCTTCGTTCTGCACTTCTCTTGCTTCTTTCTGCACCTCTCTTGCTTCTTTATGCACCCTTCTTCCCTTTTTTGCATCCCTCTTGCCTCTTTCTGCAATTCTCTTGCCATTTTCTGTACCTCTCTTGCCTCTTTCTGTACCTCACTTGCCTCTTTCTGCACTTCTCTTGCTTCTTTCTACACCTCTGTTACTTCTTTCAGAAATTCTCTTTCTGCACTTCTCTTGCTTGTTTCTGCACCTCTCTTGTGTCTTTCTGCACCTCTGTTGCTTCTTTCTGACCCTCACTTGCTTCTTTCTGCACCCCTCTTGCCTCTTTCTGCACCCCTCTCCCCTCTTTCTGCACCTCTCTTGCCTCTTTCTGCACCCCTTCGCGCCTCTTTCAGCACCTCTGTTGCTTCTTCCTGCACTTCTCTTCCTTCTTTCTGCATCCCTCTGGCTTCTTTCTATAGCCCTCTTACCTCTTTGTGCACCTCTCCTACCTATATCTGCACCCCTCTTGCCTCTTTTTGCACCTCTGTTGGTTCTTTCTGCACTGCTCTTGCTTCTTTCTGCACCTCTTTGTAAATTTCTGCATCCCTCATGCCTCTTTCTGCACCCCTCTTCCCTATTTCTCTATCTCTCTTGCTTCTTTCTGTACTTCTCTTGCTTCTTTCTGCACTGCTCTTGATTCTTTCTGCATCTCTCTTGCAAATTTCTGTATCCCTCTTACCTCTTTCTGCACCCCTGTTCCCTCTTTCTGTACCTTTCTTGCCTGTTTCTGCACCTCCCTTGCCTCTTTTGGCACCTCTGTTGCTTCTGTCTGCACTTCTCTTGCCTCTTTCTGCACCCCTCTTGCCTCTTTAAGCACCTCTGTTGCTTCTTTCGCCACCTTTCCTGACTCTTTCTGCACCTCTCTTGCCTTTTTCTGCAGTTCTCATGCCTCTTTGTGCAGCTCTTTTGCTTCTTTCTGCTCTTCTCTCTCCTCTTTCTGCACCCCTCTTGCCTCTTTCTGCACCTCTATTGCTTCTTTCTGCACTTCTATTGCCTCTTTCTGCACCTCTCATGCTTCTTTCTGCACCCCTGTTGTCTCTTTCTGCACCCCTGTTGTCTCTTTCTGCACTCGTCTTCCCTCTTTCTGAACGTCTCTTGCTTCTTTCTGCACTTCTCTTGCTTCTTTCTGCACCTCTTTTGCTTCTTTCCGCACCCTTCTTCCCTTTTCTGCATCCTTCTTGCCTCTTTCTGCAGTTCTCTTGTCATTTCCTGCACCTCTCTTGCCTCTTTCTGCACCTCACTTTCCTCTTTCTGCACTTCTCTTGCTTCTTTCCACACCTGTTGCTTCTTTCAGCAATTCTCTTGCCTCTTTCTGCAATTCTCTTGCTTGTTTCTGCACCTCTCTTGCGTCTTTCTGCACCTCTGTTGCCTATTTCTGCACCTCACTTGCTTCTTTCTGCATCCCTCTTGCCTCTTTCTGTACCCCTCTTTTCTCTTTCTGTACCTCTCTTGCCTCTTTCTGCACCCCTGTTCCCTCTTTCTGCACCTTTCCTGCCTCTTTCTGCACCTCTCTTGCCTCTTTTTGTACCTCTGTTGCTTTTTTCTGCACTTCTCTTGCTCTTTCTGCACCCTTCACGCCTCTTTCAGCACCTCTGTTGCTTCTTTCTGCACTTCTCTTCCTTCTTTCTGCACCCCTCCTGCCTCTTTCTGTACCTCTCTTGCCTCTTTGTGCTCCTCTCCTACCTTTTTCTGCACCCCTCTTGCCTCTTTCTGCACCTCTGTTGGTTCTTTCTGCACTGCTCTTGCTTCTTTCTGCACCTCACTTGCCTCTTTCTGTACTTTTATTGCTTCTTTCTACACCTCTGTTGCTTCTTTCAGCAATTCTCTTGCCTCTTTCTGAACTTCTCTTCCTTCTTTCTGCACCCCTCCTGCCTCTTTCTGTACCTCTCTTGCCTCTTTGTGCACCTCTCCTACCTCTTTCTGCATCCCTCTTGCCTTTTTTTGCACCTCTGTTGGTTCTTTCTGCACTGCTCTTGCTTCTTTCTGCACCTCACTTGCCTCTTTCTGCACTTCTCTTGCTTCTTTCTACACCTCTGTTGCTTCTTTCAACAATTCGCTTGCCTCTTTCTGCACTTCTCTTGCTTGTTTCTGCACCTCCCTTGTGTCTTTCTGCACCTCTGTTGCCTCTTTCTGCACCTCACTTGCTTCTTTATGCACCCCTCTCCCCTTTCTGTACCGCTTTTGCCTCTTTCTACACCCCTGTTCCCTCTTTCTGCACCTTTCTTGCCTATTTGTGCACATCTCTTGCCTCTTTCTGTACCTTTGTAAATTTTTTCTGTACTTCTCTTGCTCTTTCTGTACCCTTCGCGCCTCTTTCAGCACCTCAGTTGCTTCTTTCTGCACTTCTCTTCCTTCTTTCTGCACCCCTCCTGCCTCTTTCTGTACCTCTCTATTGCCTCTTTGTGCACCTCTCCTACCTTTTTCTGCACCCCTCTTGCCTCTTTTTGCACCTCTGTTGGTTCTTTCTGCACAGCTCTTGCTTCTTTCTGCACCTCACTTGCCTCTTTCTGTACTTCTATTGCTTCTTTCTACACCTCTGTTGCTTCTTTCAGCAATTCTCTTGCCTCTTTCTGCACTTCTCTTGCTTGTTTCTGCACCTCTCTTGTGTCTTTCTGCACTTCTGTTGCCTCTTTCTGCACCTCACATGCCTCTTTCTGTACTTTTATTGCTTCTTTCTATAACTCTGTTGCTTCTTTCAGCAATTTTCTTGCCTCTTTCTGCATTTCTCTTCCTTCTATCTGCACCCCTCCTGCCTCTTTCTGTACCTCTCTTGCCTCTTTGTGCACCTCTCCTACCTCTTTCTGCATCCCTCTTGCCTCTTTTTGCACCTCTGTTGGTTCTTTCTGCACTGCTCTTGCTTCTTTCTGCACCTCACTTGCCTCTTTCTGCACTTCTCTTGCTTCTTTCTACACCTCTGTTGCTTCTTTCAACAATTCTCTTGCCTCTTTCTGCACTTCTCTTGCTTGTTTCTGCAACTCTCTTGTATCTTTCTGTACCTCTGTTGCCTCTTTCTGTACCTCACTTGCTTCTTTCTGCACCCCTCTTGCCTCTTTCTGCACCCCTCTCCCCTCTTTCTGTACCTCTCTTGCCTCATTCTACACCCCTGTTCCCTCTTTCTGCACCTTTCCTGCCTGTTTGTGCACATCTCTTGCCTCTTTCTGTACCTTTGTAAATTCTTTCTGTACTTCTTTTGCTCTTTCTGCACCCTTCACGCCTCTTTCAGCACCTCAGTTGCTTCTTTCTGCACTTCTCTTCCTTCTTTCTGCACCTCTCCTGCCTCTTTCTGTACCTCTCTTGCCTCTTTGTGCACCTCACCTACCTTTTTCTGCACCCCTCCTGCCTCTTTTTGTACCTCTGTTGGTTCTTTCTGCACTGCTCTTGCTTCTTTCTACACACCTCCTGCCTCTTTCTATACCTCGCTTGCCTCTTTATGCACCTCTCCTACCTCTTTCTGCACCCCTCTTGCCTCTTTTTGCACCTCTGTTGGTTCTTTCTGCACTGCTCTTGCTTCTTTCTGCACCTCACTTGCCTCTTTCTGCACTTCTGCTTCTTTCTACACCTCTGTTGCTTCTTTCAGCAATTCTCTTTCTGCACTTCTCTTGCTTGTTTCTGCACCTCTCCTGCGTCTTTCTGCACTTCTTTTGCCTCTTTCTGCACCTCACTTGCTTCTTTCTGCATCCCTCTTGCCTCTTTCTGCACCCGTCCCCCCTCTTTCTGCAGCTCTCTTGCCTCTTCCTGCACCCCTGTTCCCTCTTTATGTACCTTTCCTGCCTGTTTCTGCACCTCTCTTGCCTCTTTCTGGACCTCTGTTGCTTCCTTCTGCACTTCTCTTGCCTCTTTCTGCACCCTTCGCACCTCTTTTAGCACCTCTGTTGCTTCTTTCTTCTCTTTCTTCTTTCTGCACTCCTCCTGCCTCTTTCTGTACCCCTATTGCCTCTTTGTGCACCTCTCCTACCTCTTTCTGCCCCCCTCTTGCCTCTTTTTGCACCTCTGTTGGTTCATTCTGTACTGCTCTTGCTTCCTTCTGCACCTCACTTGCCTCTTTCTGCACTTCTCCTGCTTCTTTCTAGACCTCTGTTGCTTCTTTCAGCAATTCCCTTGCCTCTTTCTGCACTTCTCTTGCTTGTTTCTGCACCTCTCTTGCGTCTTTCTGCACCTCTCTTGCATCTTTCTGCACTTCACTTGCTTCTTTCTGCACCTCTCTTGCCTCTTTTGGCACCTCTGTTGCTTGTTTCTGCACTTCTCTTGCCTCATTCTGCACCTCTGACTTAGAGGTAGTTTTAATACCCCTGCCCTATTATGTACTAGGGCCTTACAGGGGAGGTCATGCCAATCACAGGGGTACCCCAACCCATAGTGTACCCTAGTGTATGTAGGTGTTTTCACTGTATTCTAAGTGTGTTTCAGCATAGCACTGGCTCCATGCCTGGTTAGTCAGAGTCAGTTACCACCAGTACCGGTCAGCAAAAAGTTGGGGGGCACAAGATGACTTTGCAACAAGGCATCTTTCTGCCCCTCTATTGGTTCTTTCTACATACCTCTTGCTTCTTTCTGCACCTTTCTTTGTCTTTCTGGACTTCTGTTGCCTCTTTCTGCATTTCTCTTGCTTCTTTCTGCGCCTTTCTTCCTCTTTCTGCATGTCCTACCTATGTAGGCATAGTTAGAAATTAGCATTTAAAAAACCTTTGAAATTCACTGAAAAACCCATAGGTTTCAGGGACGTTATAGTTAGAAATGAGCATTTAAAAAACCTTTGAAATTCACTGAAAAAACCATAGGTTTCAGGGACGTTATAGTTAGAAATTAGCATTTAAAAAACCTTACAAATTCAGTCATTAGTGATGTCATTTGAGATGTCATCAGTGATGACATCAGTGATGTCACTGACCATGTCATGAATGATGTAATATGTGACGTCATCAGCAGTGCATTGCGGGGGCGCGAGTTATAGTTAGCTCAACTAACTATAACGGCCGAATTTCTCTGGTTGTGTACGAGTGAAATGTCCAATTAACTATAACGTCCCTGAAACCTGTGGATTTTTCAGTGAATATATATGTGATCAAGGCAGGGGACCCTGCCGAAACGCGTCATAGCCCGGAAGAAAGTAAAATAAATCAAGATATACCTGATGCCTGGATTGCGGTGTCGTTCTTCGGTACGGCAAGCCGGTGTACCGAAGTTGGTCTTTGATATATATATATATATATACACAAACATCCCAACTTCACCCATGAAAAAGGAAGCACGCACACGAGGATTCACAATTTGGCTGTTTTAATGAGGTGTGGTCACTCCAGACCCGGCAGTAAGTTCACTGAGACGCATTTCGGCTGCGCACAGCCTTTCTCAATCAATGAATTGCCAAATTCCAAACAGCTTTAAAAACCCAACAAATCATGGAAATGGAAAGAGTACTACTTTTAATTTTACAAAACTTTAGCAAGCAGGTATACATACATATACACTGCACCCGCGCGCGCTAACCTATTGTAGGCACTGTACACATATTTATACTAATCTATAGCCACAGTGATCTTTAAGTATAACATATGTACTGTTTGCGCTGCACGTTAACCACAATTATCATACCTGCACGCACTTAATACCCAACTGGTATATGGATATAAAAGCGAAAGAAACGTACTGTCACAATGTGTTAATTTGGGGCATTTAAGCAAAATTAAAAAGTTATATTCAAAAAGATCGCACTTCTCCAGCTAGATGTAGCAAATGACGTATGCTGGTGGATACAAATTATATAGGGATATAACTTACAATCAGTTGCATTATGCATTTTATATACATATGTGTGATTAGAAGCTTTACCAGTTATATTTTTTTGTCATCATGTCAGGATATATCAGAAACGAATTACGTTATAGCAGGGGTTAAACACATAATGATTTTTTCTATGTTTAATAATGCCTAGAATGGGATGGGGTATATATACTTACATGTATATGGCGCCAATTAGATTGAAAAAGGCTTCTGTGAAGCTGAAACGCGTCTCTCTGGTCGCAGGGTCGAGGGAGACCCAAGAAAATAAATAATGCTGTATCCTTACAGCCTTGTGTACGTGCCGTCTTCACCTGGAGCAGGATTGTGTGTTCATTCAAATGCAGCGTTAGCGGTTCAAACGCTGCCCAGGTAACACCAGTCGTTTGTGGCTCTCCCCTTTGACCGCATTTTCTTCGAGGAGCATGGGAGTGCTAGAGGGAGAGCCCCTAAGGAGTACGCCGGGAAGAGAACGAGGATGACAGCAATGGGAACCATGGATACCAGAGCGAGGCGGTTTTGTTGACTGCCAGCACGGGGTCTGGGGGTCCCCGGTCTAGAAAAGCCTTGCTCAGGAGACTGGCGTCCCATGGTGACTGGGCACCGCGGATGCCGACGCAGATGCGGTGATGACTGTCTGGCATACTTAATTTTTTTTATAGGTCTCCTCCGACCCTGCGTTTTGTGCCTATTTCAAATTCTATTTTTAGTGCTGTGTTTCATGAGTGACATTGAGACATTTTTTCGGCGTTTGGAATCACCATCTATTTGAAACTTGTATTTACGGTCACCGGCAATAAGAACTCATAAGTCTGACTTTTAAACGGGATGCAGGCTGGCAAATTTCTGATATTTATGAAACTGTTAAGAGGCATTATGGGACTTGGAGTCCTTACGGAGAAATGAACGCTTATCATGTGGCAGGCATTTATGCCGGAAATGTGCACACTAAGTGCTGTTTAGTCCCGGGGTGTGTCTTTTAAATTAGTATGCTTTATTGCCTCCTGCACTTCTAATGTGAGAAGCTATGCGATGTTGTACATACCTTAACGCTAATCCCGTAGTCAAATCACAGGCTAAATACCGGCGGACCGGTTTCTATTACAATCAAAAGCTTACATTACGGGTTTAAAAAGGTCTCTGTATAATGCGCGCAAGTTGCACACAGCACGACTTTAATGTATTTTTAATTCCTATATACATTAAGGGCAGCATATATATATTTTTTGAGGGATTGGCGCCATACTTTTTATATGCATGATTGGTTCCCCACATAGGCTGGTGATTTGTGTTTCCTATGTGCATGGTTAGATAGGATTTATGCTGTTTTCGTGATGACTGTAGACTGAGGATGCACTATGCAGGGATATGACTTACAATCAGTTGCATTATGCATTTTATATACATATGTGTGAATAGAAGCTTTACCAGTTATATTTTTTTGTCATCATGTCAGGATATATCAGAAACGAATTACGTTATAGCATGGGTTAAACACATAAGGATTTTTTCTATGTTTAATAATGCCTAGAATGGGATGGGCTATATATACTTACATGTATATGGCGCCAATTAGATTGAAAAAGGCTTCTGTGAAGCCGAAACGAGTCTCTCTGGTCGCAGGGTCAAGGGAGACCCAAGAAAATAAATAATGCTGTATCCTTACAGCCTTGTGTACGTGCCTTCTTCACCTGGAGCAGGATTGTGTGTATATATATATATATATATATATATATATATATATATATTCACTGAAAAAACCATAGGTTTCAGGCACATTATAGTTAGAAATTAGCATTTAAAAAACCTTAGAAATTCACTGAAAAAACCATAGGTTTCAGGCACGTTCTAGTTAGTTGGACATTTCACTCGTACAAAACCATAGAAATTCGCCCGTTATAGTTAGTTCAGCTAACTATAACTCGCGCCCCCGCAATGCACTGCTGATGACGTCACATATTACATCATTCATGACATGGTCAGTGACATCACTGATGACATCACTGATGACATCATCCACGTGAAAATCTGTTGCACCTCCTCACACTCTAATATAACCTTTGATACACCCACTGTAAAATACAGACTGCCATTTTCGAAACCATCGACATACCAATACCAGTTACTACATACGCACTCACTGAATCCTAGGTCTACACACACATCCACTCATTCACCCATACAATCACTCATACATGCAGTCACTCATCAATACAACACTATCATATGCACTCATACAACTATACAGACACTCACACACCACCACTCATCCAGAATTACTCACACACCTAGTCAGTCATGCAAAGAATCAATCACACTTCCATTTACTGACCTATATAGTTATACACACACCACATCACTTATTGAAACAGAAACAAACACATACTTACTCTCTTATAGAATCACTGATACAAGTACACACTCATCCATACAGCCACTCTCACAATCACTGACTCTCACGTATAGTCATTTATATACTCCAAGTCTCACATACACTGCCTTTTACATATGTAGTTACTTGGACATGTACCACTGAGACATCCATTCACTCACCAACACACCCATACACACACTCACCCACCCATACAGCTGTTTCCACATGCACTCTTGAACCCATACACCCAGTGAATCAACCACTCAAACATCTATGCACAGAGTCACACACCTCCCACCCACCCACACACACACTCAGGCACCCATACAAATACTCAGGCAACCAATCGATAACCCATGTAGACACTCATGTAGCTACTGACCAACCCATGCAGCAGCTTATACAACAACAGACAGACTGATACAGACATTCACACAGTTTAGTCACTAACCCATGCATTCAGTAAGACACATGTAATCACTCACTTAAACAGTCAGTCACGCACCTACTAAATCCTCCATCCAGACACTTATACACCCACTCATTCTTCAATACACCTTGGCATATATATATAATACATATTTAAACTTTAAAGAAACACACAGTCACTGGATGATGTCATCAGTGATGTCATCAGTGATGTCATTTGAGATGTCATCAGTGATGTCATCAGTGATGTCACTGACCATGTCATGAATGATGTAATATGTGACGTCATCAGCAGTGCATTGCGAGGCGCGAGTTATAGTTAGCTGAACTAACTATAACGGGCAAATTTCTATGGTTTTGTATGAGTGAAATGTCCAACTAACTATAACGTGCCTGAAACCTATGGTTTTTCAGTGAATTTCTAAGGTTTTTTAAATGCTAATTTCTAACTATAACGTGCCTGAAACCTATGGTTTTTTAAAGGAATTTCAATGGTTTTTTAAATGCTAATTTGTAACTACAATGTCCCTGAAACCTATATTGTTTTTAAGTAAATTTTAAAAAGACGTGCATACTTTTTGTAGTGAAAAACTAACTGTAACAGTAGTCTGTTATAAGTTATAATTTAACAATGTTTAAAACTTAATTAGCACTAATTAACATATAAGTGTGGAAAAAGTGTGACGCAGCAGCTATGATACCTGACTTAGAACAACAGCGTTCACAGTTCGATTCCCGGCTCCGGCGGCACGTTAGGCCACCACTATGTCACTGTGGGCAATACCTTGCTTAATCTTCCCGATGCCCCGAGCGGCGGGACACCTCTCTGGAGGTAGCTGTACGCTTTACAAATGCTGGCATTTTTTTACTTTAAAACCATAGTGATGAGAAATATTAGCACATATTTTTTTTTTCTATTCTGAACGCTTTTTTTTATGTCTTCTATTTAGAATTACGGCAATTAATAGATGTTTGTAGTCATGAGAATGGAAATGACACGGTTTGCTGGGTAACAGTTTTTAAGCTCTCCAACGTATGTACATATTAAGGACCTTATACGTGCTAGGATCGAAATCGAAACATTTACCGCTTCACATTTTGTAACTTTTCCCAACACGTACACAAGTTAAACAGTGAAAACGTGAGCACGTGTCAACTGTAAAACGTGACATATAAATGGGTGGAGCCGCATCTTCCTTCCATAGACTACTCAATAACCAAAAAGTATATAAACCACACCCGTTGTTTGATTAGTTTCGTTTATGCAACTTATTTACGCGTGTCCATTCTGCGATGCACGTTCCCTTTTCTAGCGTCGGATTCTTGTTTTTCGGCAACAAAACGTATTCCAGAGTTGTAAGTTGTTTGATTATGGCATAGTAGATATTTATAATACGTAGCTATTTGTCAATATTTAAACATTTGTATTTAGAAAAAAGTGTTATTGGTTGTTTTTGCCATTTATATGTATCGTCATCAGCTTGTTTTCAGAAACAGACAGAATACAGCAAACATTGTTCCTTTTCTGGCTCCTTTGAGATCATATAGTGTGACTTTGTATATTATAATATTGACACTGTACTTGACCTCAGAGGTGTTGGTGACCCGTCAGCGCGAAGACTAAAGATTTATATGTAACGTCAGCAGCTTCTGGTTCTTACTCTGTTTCCCCCTTGGGATCATATAGTGTGATTATGTATATTATAATAATAACCACCCATTATAATCTCAGAGAAGTTTATGACCCGTTGGCGCGAAGACTAAAGATTTATATGTAACTTCAGCAGCTTCTGGTTCTTATTCTGTTTCCAACTTGCGATCATATACTGTGAATATGTATATTAAAATATTAACAGTCATTGTGATCTCAGAGGAGTTTATGACTCGTCGGCGCGAAGACTAAAGATTTATATGTAACGTCAGCAGCTTCTGGTTCTTACTCTGTTTCCCCCTTGGGATCATATAGTGTGAGTATGTATATTGTAATAATCACAGTGATTATGATCTCAGAGGAGTTTATGACCCGTTGGCGCAAACATGAAAGATTTCGAAGTCCCGGATAAAAGAAGCTCTGAACATATTCACCGCTGCAAAGTATTTCGTTATTGATCTTGTTTTGTGTTCATGACTTTATTTTCCTTTTCCTTTTTGTGTGGCATCAGTGTCACTCTCTATATTGTAGTAGAGTGTCATATTTTCACACAACAGGAATTGGAGATTTGTCGCCGCCAGGAGTAAACCATCTGAAATACAGCTTACTGACCTTTTTAACTTACTTGATCAGATATTTTACAGTGAGAATATTTTTCGAAATTGCAGTTTAAAAAAAGATTGTTTGCATAGACACTTTCTTACTGAATGCCTTTGATAAACCCTACATTTTTGAATGATTTTTGGTATTTCTCTTTTTCTCTGTTGTGGTTCCTATTCTCGTTCTCCCTATAGAATTGATAGGAATAGTAGTGTATATATTACTACTATCCTATATGTGCTTAAAGGAGTCCGTGATCTGTTAGCGGAGCAGTGAGCAACCTCTAAGCACTACGACTGAACTTTCCAGAGTTCTACAGAATAGAAATTGTAAAAAATGATGAAGCGTACATTTCTATGTAATATAAAGTCATTTGTGTTTAACAGTTTTTTACTTGTTATTGTTCTTGTGACCTGAGATGATGTAGTGCGGGAGTGTTTCTTGTAGCACTTCTTTTCTACTTTATCTAAAAGCAACTCATGCCCTCTTATATTATCAAGAATATGGGGCAACACTTTTACAAACTATAGCAGAAAAAAAAGGGAGGGTGTGGCCACGCTTAAGGGATATTTTATGAATTGCGTTTTATTTGTCACCTCTTTGATATATACAGCTTCACTTTTCGAAGAAAATTTATTTGTAATTGCTTAATAAAAACTGTTTCAAACATAGACTGAAATTTTTGCTGCGCAACCACACCTCCCCGTCAGAAAAGTGAACACCACATTCTAAGTAAATAGTGCTACTGGGAAGTATCCCACCCGCAAATTTAATAAAAAGAAGACCGCAACACACTCTGTTATTTTCCCGCCGTGATTTCTACACCCCACGCCAATTATATAAATGGCCCTTAAAATATATAAAAAACAATTTTTACCTTCACAATCCCTGTTCACCACCTTGTGACCACTTTACAGAGTTAATAGTGTTCCTACCCTCCCCGCTACTACTTTGTTTTCCCGTACTCCATTGAAGTGCATCACAAAACGCTTCACAACAGTGAAACATTCCCAACCAATAATGAGCAAACTTGTACTCGGAACACTTTAGCCAATAAAATGTCCTTGGTGTTCCGCAGAGGGGGAGGGAATCGCTGCCAACACTTCTACTTTTAATGCTTCACAGCCAATGAACATTAAGCTTGGGAAAGTCCTGCTTGGAACACATTACCCAATCAGATGTCCCTGATGCTCCGCGGAGGGGGAGGGACTGGCTGGCAACACTTCTACTTTCAATGGTTTACAGCCAATGAACATTAAGCTTGGGAAGGTCCTGCTTGGAACACGTCAACCAATCAGATGTCCCTGCTACTCCGCGGACGGGGATGAAATGGCTGGCAACACTTCTACTTTCAATGGTTTGCAGCCAATGAACATTAACCTCTGGAAGGTCCTGCTTGGAACATGTGAGCCAATCAGATGTCCTTGCTACTCCGCGCAGGGGAGGGAATGGCTGGCAACACTTTTACTTTTAATGGTTCGCAGCCAATGAACATTGAGCTCGTTGTTGGAACACCTCAGCCAATTAAACGTTAATTTTGTTCACTGTCCGTGATAAAAGTGAACACCGCATTATAAGTAAACATTATATTAAAGGAAGGTAAAGGAAGGCTGCAATACGGTGCATTGTTATTTTCCCGATATGATTTCCACAGCCTACTGAACATTGCCGCAATACCGCTCATCGTTGTTTTGCGGACGTAATTTCCACAGCCTACGCATTTCCACAGCCTACGCAACATTCACACTACCTGTGTGTGCACCCTACACACTGCTTGCCGCAATACGGAGCATTGTTTTCCCGATGGGATTTCCAGAGCCTACGCAACCTTGCCGCAATACCGTGCACCGTTGTTCTGCGGACGTGATTTCCACGGCCTACGCAACATTGAAACTCCCTGCCTCTGCACCGTACAGATTGCTTAAACTAAGACCACAGTGTTCCTACGATACCCTCTTATACAATTATTCTCTTATTTTCCCCCTACGCCTTTCAACTCAGTCACAAAACGGCTGCCAACACTTCCTAGTTTCAACAGTTCGCAGCCAATGAGCCGAACGCTCGTGCTCGTTACGCCTCAGCCAATCAGATGTCAGAATTCTCAAATATCGATATCTGTAAATTTTGATATTTCTCTAAAACGACTGAATGGACTTACCCCATTTAAACAAAAGCATGCTTTCTGGACCAAGACCTTTCTCCCTGCCAAATTTGATGTAATTCCGTTCAGCAGTTTGACCTGTAGCCTTGTCTAAAGTTTCCTATGGAAATTGCATGGAGTAAACACGTTTTGGGACACCCCTTTTTTCTCAGCCCCCTTGACGAATCATTCCCAAACTTTCAACATAGGAGCTGATCTCAAAGAGAAGTTTTTGGAAAATTTCGTAAACATTCGATCAAACGACGCCAAAGTTATAAGCAAATCAAAAACGCTTTTCCTATGGAAACGTGGTCCTAACTATAACTATCTACTGGTGACCGCCAGTAGATAATATATATATATAGATATATATATATAATTTGTTTCCACCAGCATATAAAAGGGTACGGCAGCACTCCTTGGTGAGTTTCTAGAGTTTTTTTATTGGCGATTAAGAGTGACTGTCGAAGCGTTTCGATTGCTCCCGGCAACCTTGTTCACGATATATATATATTACTCAGTGGCGGTCGCCACTGGGTGGTTAGGGTTAGGATTGTGTTTCCATAGGAAATGCATTTTGTCTGTTTGCTAACTTTGGCATCGTTTGATGAATCTCCACAAAATTTCCCCAAAAATGCTGCTTTTTGACTAGTTTGCACATGGAAAGTTTTGGGGTGTCTGTCAAGCGGGGTAGAGAAAAAAGGGGGTCCCAAAACATGTTTTTCTCATTAATTTTCCCATAGGAACTTCAGACACAGTTACAGCCGAAACCTTTGAACAGATTGATAACAAATTTTTGTGTTTTGGTGTAAATCTGCTCATCAATTTTTGAGCAATTAATGGTCAATAACTTTCTATATTGTCTTGTGGTTTGTGGCCTCCTGGCCTGCCTGGATACGTTGGCATAGGCCGGGCTGCCATGAAGACTTTTGCGCACGTTACTCTTAGCCGTTGTTCTGTCACCCTCTGCTCCTGCCAAGTTATTTTACAACTGTCTGCATTTTCTGTTTCTCACCTTTTCTCCTGTTCCTTTTGGGCTCAGTCTGAACAACAGTTACAAGGTCGAAAAACACGTCCCTGGTTCTTGCTGATATGGCCAGTCCCTCGCACCTAGACATAACACTATGTACAGCTGCCATGGGAAATTGGTGGGCATTTATTATTGCGTTTCTCCCTCTTGAGGGGAACTTGAAGAAAACCTTTTGAGGGAGAAGAGCTGTGATTGTCTGCTGATGTAGTGCTTGCATCTAGAGACTGAGGTATGGGGGTTCGCTTGTCAAAGCCCAGAGGTCTTCTATTTTTATAATACAATAGCTACTAGCACGGGGAGGGTGGTAATGTCATTCAGCCTTCTATCCACTGCTTTATGAAATGCTTTCCCCGTTAGTATTCTATGGAGTTGTAACTATGCTGATTATATTATTCTTATGCATTATGCTGATAGTACTGTCACGTGTACTGTATCTTAGAGCACGTATGTTGAAATAAACATTTTAACCTATACTGTGTCTCTTCATACGCCGGTTGTGGACAGGTATGAGTGAGTGACGAAAGGGTGTTCTTGCTACTACGAGTCCTGAGAGAGAGATACTGTGTTCTGGGTTGTCTAATCATTGGTACATTGTTGCTAATGGGACGCTAAGGCTAGTTGGGTTGGGGTTTTAGGTGCTAAGGTTTATGTTTGGCTCACCACTATATTCCGAGGTCCTATTATCCTGTGCATAGCTCTGTGTGTGTGCAGAATCCCTATAACTTGACGCGACCAACGTGGGGCTGCTTATCTGCGAGGCGGCTGAGTAGTGCTTGTGCTTGTCCACGACACCCCTCACAGACGCTTCCGGAAGCGTGTGTGACGGTTATACCTCCTATATTGACGTTTTTGTAGGTTCTTTCAAGCTTGAAGTTATTAAAAAGGTTTCTTAATCGAACCCTCTATTGTGCTGCCTACTGTTAGATTGTCGAACAACCCCGATCGTAATGGCGGGTGTAAACATAGCGGCACATAGCCGCGCAGCGCTCCGTGATCACTTAAGGGTGTATGGAGTGCCGGACACGGGAGTCGAACTGATCTTTGTGGTTCAAGCCGATCCGGCTTTCCACTTTGAAGTGTTCTACTCTTGGGTCACATTTCCGGCGGTGGATGGGACGGACAATTTGTTCCATGAATATACAGCCACCGCAGTTCCTAATCACTATAGACCGTATAGGAATCTTGAAGTACCGCTCACGGCTTGGCAGCACCGTGTTTGGTTTGATGGCGCCCTCCCCCAACCGGTTACCACGGTTCGTTTAGGCCCCTTGTCTATTGATGGGGCCACTTGGTCTGTTTTGGCCGGGTACACCCCACATCCGCAATATATGCAAATACCAGTCGCTGACTGCGCAATATGTATTCGGCTTTGGTACGAGTGCATCGCGCTTTAGTGCAATATGTTACAGGCAACATCCAGGGGGCCCCACCTGGAGTTGCGGGCCATCCAGCTGCTGCAGGCGGAGTGACCATAAGTCCCGTCATGGTGAACTCAGTGATGGGCAAACGTCCACAAAATAAGGATGATTTACCTTATTGGCTTGCAGAAAAATTTGACCAGTTGGAGGCAGTTTTTCCAAACACGACACCAGTGGATAAACATAGAATTCTTACAATTAGTTTGCCAAAAGACTTAATCTCCGAGTTGACAGCATGCAACAACTGGGGTAGGGTATTCGCAGCAGTTTATTCAAAGTGTTTCGGCA
The DNA here is from genome assembly GCA_963921515.1 of Calotriton arnoldi. Taxonomy (NCBI): domain Eukaryota; kingdom Metazoa; phylum Chordata; class Amphibia; order Caudata; family Salamandridae; genus Calotriton; species Calotriton arnoldi. Next base: position 1,707,255 of record CAWUFW010002456.1, on the reverse strand, counting down.
CTCCTTCCATGACGGTTCTCCCTCTGTAATTAAAAAGTACAGGATGAACATGGCCCTGAAGCGGCTGTGGAATTAGGGATGAGACTGGTGGGAGTGTTCGAAGTAGTAGCCGAGCTGATCCTTGCGAATGTCAAGGGCGATGCAGTGAACTTTCAAGTAGCTAATGCTTTGGCTTTAGTCCCAGAATTGGACAAGCCGCGCGAATTACTGAAAATTATAACCCAGGCTTATAAAACTATTGGCCGAAATAGCCTGGGCAATAAGCCTTTTGCAAAACAACAAACACAAACAGAACAACAACAACCTAAAACTCAATCTGAAAAAGATGAAAAACCAGTTTTTACTAAAAAGAGCTGGAGGTTGAAAAAACAGGGTAAGCAACAGAAGAAGCCGGGGTAGCGAGGCGCATCCCCTGTTTCTGTCTCTTCTGAACGCACATATGATTTGCGCGATAGGGCGAGACTTAAATCTCCGGATAGGTTTCAGATCCCTGATACGCGTTCTCCTCGTTCTTCACAGGCACAGACAACTTCGCAAGCCAGTGGAGGGATCGCCAGGATAGAGGAAGGGGTCGAGAGGCTCCCCAGGGACGAGATCAACCTCAACAACAAGTCAGAGGGAAAGCAGAAGACTTTCAACGTTCTCGCCCACAATTTCAGAAGAAGAAAGTTGCCGCTGTAACAGCGAAATATGCCACAGACGGTGAGAACGAGACTCCTGAATTGGACGTGGGCAGTAACCCTCCTAGACAGCGCCGCGGAAGTTATCATAGTGCGGGAGGTGCTACGTCCTCATATGGAGGCGACAGCAACTGAAACATTCATTACTGTTGAAACAGCCGACACCAGAGTGGCACCCCCTGACAGACTATATAATATCGCCATTCAAATTGAAGGTGATCTACAGCATGTAATTAAAGGGATTTTTTGGGAAAATCTGACCTCTTCATACGACATTTTATTAGCAGAGGCGGATTGGCCACCCCCATTCGTACTTGCTGCGCGTAAAGGGGAGGAGGCAATCCTTCCGAGCTTTTCTCGACATGTCCCAAAGGACAAAGCGGAGGCTCTTGCAGCTGACTGGGCTGTGTCCCTGGCTCCTGCGTTATACCGCAACCACGTGGGTTGGGATGAAGATTCTCCCCCCCATGAGATACCTTTACGGTCCCTACCGCAGCCACAACCCCAATATCCCATTAAACGTGAATCCAAAGGCCCCGTTTCTGAAATTCTGACGCAGTTAGAATATCAGGGAGTAATAGAAACATGCGTATCACCCATGAATAATCCCCTTTTCGCGGTTTCTAAACCCGATGGATCGTACCGCCTAGTATTGGATTACCGGCATTTGAACTCTCATTGTCGGACCTTTGCGGTGCAAAATACCCACAGTTCTGCGCTGGTAGACAGTCTTGTTCATAAAAAATATAAAACGACACTTGACCTATCCAATGGATTTTACACGCACAACTTAGCCACGGAGTGTAGCCAATGGAGCGCTTTTACCTCCGGTGGTAAACAATTCAAATTAAGGCGACTCCCTATGGGCTACAAAAATAGTCCAGGTGTGTTCGCAGCCCGTGTTGTCTCTTTGTTAGGCGGCATAGACCCAGATGCGTGTTCGTACGTCGATGATATTTACCTGACAGACGACGAGTTATACCCGCATCTTTCCAGAGTGGACCGCATTATTCTCGAGTTTGCGGTATTAGGTTATAAGTTTAACTTTGCCAAATCACACATTGCTGAATTAACAGTTTTGTTTTGGGCTACGAGCTCAACAATGAAGGTAAGGGCTTAGCCCCCACTTCTTGGAAAAATGTGCACTTTTGTGCCCTCCTACTACTCTGAAAAAACTTCAGTCTTTGCTGGGTTTCCTGAACTTCGGGCGTACTTATATTCCCGAATACGCCCAGCGTATCAAGCCATTGTATGCCTTGATACAACCGAACTTTTCGAAGTCTTGTTGGCTTCCGGAGCATTCCTCCATTCTGCAGTCTTTGCAGACAGACCTTCTTGAGTCTAAGTACCTGTTGACGCGTGATAACCACACAAACCTGGTGATTAGAATAATTCCGGGGGCAGTGGGTTTCACGTATTTAACCTTTAACGAGGGTGACACAGTACCAATCGCATACAAGTCACATCTGTACACGTCCGCAGAACTGCGCTTTTCATCTGTGGAGAAAGTTCTGACTGCAGTGCAAATGGCGATTCTGAAGGATCGCGCACTGGCACAGGGAAAGCGCATTCTAGTGGTAACACCCTATCCTGCTCTAGAAGCAGTGACAAAGGCAAGTGTACCGAACTCTAAAGCTTTGCATCCCCGTTGGATACAATGGGCAACTTCTTTGACGTCTCCGGATGTCACATTCATTTTCGATTCTTCTCTACAGACTCAGGAGTTTTTACAGTATGAATTCGTTCATCCTCCTCCTCTGTCTTTACTGCCGCTTGAGGATTACGACTGTGTGATCTACACCGATGGTTCGGCACAACTGGCCACGGGGTCCAAGCATGCTTATTCAGCCGCATGTGCTATTGTTGCAGGTAGCTTTGTGAACGGAGAGTTCAAGTCCACTGTAGTGCATACTCAAACACTCGGGGACAGTACTGCGCAATTGGCCGAGCTGCGCGCATTGGTGCTTGCGCTTGAATTCGTAAATCCGGATGTGACCACACTTATTGTATGCGATTCTTATTACTGTGTTCAATCATACAATGACAATCTATTCTTTTGGTCACAAAACGACTATAGAGACGCTAAAGGTAGCACAATCAAGCATAAGATGCTTTGGGTTCGGGTGGCAGAATTGAGACAACGTTTGCCACTCACACAAGTGGTTCACACCCTAGGCCATCAGCGGGTGGGCGCACACGCTGTTGGTAACGGTCTGGCAGTCGAAGCAGCCAGATCAGCAGTAGTCACGTGTTCAGTAGCAGCAGTTACCAGATCCATGTCAAAAATTGACACCGATATTTTGGCCGCTATTGTTGCGACAAAGGAAGGTGCTAATTACCCTAGGGGTTTTCCTTCCAAATATTCTTATCAGTTAGGTCCCGAACAGGCTCCTTATGTAACAATACCAAACGTTGGTGATCGGTTGATACCCAACGCGGATCGCAGACTTTCCTTGATAACGGCAGCACACGAAGGCATGGCTTCGGCTCATGCTGGAGTGTCTGCGACCGTTTCCATCTTGCAGCAGTGGTACTGGTGGCGTGGTTTATATAAAGACACCCGTACTTATGTGCTTTCTTGTGACGTGTGTCAACAGATTAAGCCTTCTACGGTTACACGACCACCACAGACCTCGCTCTACATTTCTAACAGACCCTTTGGGTGTGTTTACTTGGATCACTGCGGTCCATTTTCCTCAGACACTGCCTATAAATATATCTTAGTGGCAGTGGACTCGTGCACACGTTTCATCTGGGTCTGGCCACAACGGAGTGCTGACGCTCGAAATGTCATCAGGGATTTGCGTGTCTTTGTGGGAATCTTCGCATGCGGTACCTTCCATTATGACCAAGGTCCGGCGTTTGCCTCTAAGGTGTACAAGGACGCAATGGGTTCACTGGGGGTACGGGTGAAGTTTTCGTCTCCATATAGACCTGAGGGTAATTCAATTGTGGAGCGAATGAACCGTGATTTAAAGCAATCCTTGACAGCTAGGGTCTTAGGTACTGGCAGGAACTGGCTGGCCCACTTGTATACCGTACAACGTGCACTTAATAATCTCCCTAGAAGATCTCTGGGTGGGCGGACCCCATACGAAATGCTCTTTGGTATAAGAATGTTTGTGCCTGACCTTGATGGTCTAGACATGGCGGCGCAACCCGCCAAGTTTGATGTAGATAACCATTCTACTATGTAACAGGACTTACAAGAAGCCCGAGACAAACTTGCAAACGCACATTTACCTTCAGCCACAGATACTGCCCTGCAGATTTCGGTTGCCGGCTGGCTTCCGAAGATTGGAGACCTGGTTCGAGAGAAGGTGGAGAACAAGAAAGAATTCGGCCCCTCTTATCGTGCACCGGTTCCAGTCCTGGGTTTGAAGGGAACACGTACAGTCATCTTACCACCGCTTCCTGATCGCAAGGAGAACAGCTACATCTCAGTGGAAAATGTCAAGCTACAACAACTGGCCGATCCTCAATAGTGTTACACCAGCGGTCTCCTGTCCTGCAATTTACCGGACTTGTGTTCGAGGCCCTACTGCCCGAACGGTCACTGATGTTACAATTGAGATGATTGATTTGCCTGAAAGTATACTCGAACCTCCAGTTACCCTCTGCATTGACGCGAACGAGTATACCTATCCCGAAACAGAATCTGTGGCTCATTTACCAACAACGCCACTGAGTCCGACACCTTATTCCTTTGACTCGGATTCCACCACATCGATTGTCCCGTCCAAATTCGGTATTTTTGTATCCTGGTTTAGAGACAATTTTTTGATTCCCCCTTGGACATACATTTGGTTGGTGCTTTTCTTGATTTTTTTGTTCATGTCCATTGGCTTTGTCACAGTGTTTTTTCTGCTGATCAATGGTCACTATTTGCCTGAACGCTCTGCTGTGAACGGTGTTGCTGGAACTTTGGCTCCGCATTCCTCATCTCGCATCGTGAGGCGTGACCACACCTTGGTGAACATTTCAGCTTTTCCAGTTGCTGATGGCATCGTGTGGGATGCGGTGAATTTTCAAATTCATGGACCAACAGAAGTTATTGATGTGCCGAATGTCCTTCGGGTTTCCATGGGTGATGTAGTGAGAAGTGATGTTCGTTCTGATGATTGGGATGTGCATGCAGTTGAAGCATTGTTTGCTGATTTGAAATATTATGCTTCGTTTAACGCAGAGGATTTGTATATGAATTCTTCAAATTATGCCGATTTATACTGTTACCAGCATTGGGGCAACCATTTTGTCCATGAACCGAGTGCACTACGTAGTCCTGTGACCTGCGCTCAGTGGGAGCATTGCCCGGACCCTTTATCGGGTAGCTCCCGGACTCTTCGAAATAAATTTACTTATTTCACTGATTTTGATAGATCGAACCCTGGGTCCTGTTATTTCAAATTACCTGCCCCTTTCACACAGAAATTCGTGTTGACCCACACTAAATTGCTTTATTCGAGTTCCTTTTTAAAGGCCTTGGCTGTGGGTGGTTGTGAATGCTGGACGGAAACTGTGGATTTGAAGTCAATCTGGGGCTCCAAGCCTTGGCAGGTGCAGGGCACCGAGGCCTTGCACCGTGCCTGCCTAATCCCAGCCCAAATGGTGTTTTTGAATGCTTCGGTCTATCGGACTGCGTGTTGGGGTCTGGCTGCTACGGAACAAGTGAATGCACCATCGGTTCCATCCCTGTCTTCCACTCTAAGCCGCGGCTCGCACTTCGGTGTGTCCCTTTCGACTTTGCGGGTTTTGTTTCAGAACAGTTCGTTTGATGTGTCTACGCTTGTTCGGTCGCCTTGGTTGTCTTGGCCCATATTGTCTGACGAGTGCCGGCTGCGTTTTCATGTCACAGTTTCTGGCTATACTCAGGACAGGCCCGATCCTGGGTTTTCTGGCTCCCGTACTGTCACCACCTATTCTGTTGGTGAATTGTGTAGACGGTGGTTGCGACGTTCTTCCCTAGACTCTGTTGGACAACATTTGTCCCTCCTTTCAGGCAATGTTGATCTGTCCGACTTTATGTTGGGACCTTGTGGTCCAGGACCGGAGAGATTCGTTTGTGAAGCTTGCGGTGAACTCTGGAGGTTGTCGCGGGTGGAGGCTGCTTCCCGTTTGCGGGAAATGGACCAGGCAGGTTTGGAGGGGGTGCTTGCTGTTGTTGATGGTGGTGTTGATGCCCTGTCTTCCCGCGTTTGCACGTTGGAGAGTGTTGTGTCCTCTGTTGTTGATGTTGTACGGGGTGGTGTGTCTGTGTTGTATCATGGTCGGAGTCGGTTGCGTTCGGTTGTGCAGTTTGCGTGGACTTTGCAGACACTTGGGTTGGGTGGGGTTCCTTGGCACTTTTTGGGCACCGCTGCCTTATTTCTGCCTTTTAATTTGACTGACGGACGACAGTTCATGTCCATGGGGGATGCGGTTTGCACTCTGTTGCATGTCGAGGGAGTGGAGCCCTTGCCATTCTCTGTGGCGGAGGTGGATTCTGCGGTGTGGCTGGTTCATGGGGTTGTCGCATTGCCTTTTTCCTTGTTTGAATTTGGTTCGTGCATGGGACATTGTCCTGTGGGCCGTTTCCGGCCTTTGGGTGGTGCCTTCCTGCGTGGACTTTGGTCCCTCCCTTTCATGTATGAATGCCTTGGAGATGACAGGGAGGTTTTTCTCACGGGGGAATCATGCGATTCAACGGTGGGTCGTTCCCTTGTTTGTGAGCATATTGAATTGCACGGAGCTTGTAATGTTTCCGCTCCGAGTCTTGCTTGTGTGTTGGGGGGCGTTCCTGCTCCTGCTGTTTCTCCTACCTTTGCTTTGCTTGCGGATGGTGGCTATTTGCTTTTGGATAGCGACAGCTGCTGTGGCATGCGGGCCGGCATCCCTTGTGTTGTTGCTGTTTCGCACAGGGTTGTCTGCTGCAGGGGTGTGCTTTTTCCTCCCCCTCACGACATCGTTGATGATTCTGTTTGGCCTTCCGTTCCTACTATGGAGGCGGACTTCGGTGGACTGAGCAGAGTGGAGGTGCTGTTGTTGAGCGGGGAGGTTGTGCTCGCTTCCGCCCGGGAGACACTTGTTCTCCAGGTGGCGAGTGCCCACGGTGAGGTGCAGGCACTTTTGAGCACTGGCCTCCCACGGCATTTCGGTGAGTTGGTTCACCGTATTTTTGGCGCATCTGGCACTGAGGGTCTGGTGCATTTTTTTGAGGTGGTGGGGTCCGTCCTAGTGTCCTCTTTCCAAACTGTTTTTGGTGTGATACCGGCGTTTATTCATTCTATTTTTTCCAGTGTCTTTGGTGGCTTTCCATTAATCCTTGCTTTGGCGGCTGGTGTACTGCTGTTGATCTGCTTCCTTCGCAATGGCTGCTCCCCGATGGGCCCTTCTCGACCCCGGACGCCTACTGCTGCTCCGTGAGCGCATTTTATCTGGTTTCGGAGTTCTGCCGTTGGCGACACGGAGTGTGTCCTATACCCTTTCTTTTCGCTTTGCGTGCTTCACTTGCGTGCAACCTGTGATGTCTTGCATTCGCTGCCCTTTCACCTGGGCCATGGATTATTGCCTCTCCAATACGTCGTTGTCTGTTCCGGATTTCGTTCGGTTGATGGGTCCCTTAGAGGCCCATGAACGGGACTGTGCCGTTGCAGGCTGCATGACGCGTGCGGCTGCACTGGGGATTTTGGCACAATGGGATATCTGGGCGGCTGCTCAGAATCTCCTACAACAAAGCTATATTGAATATCACGCAAGCTGTCCCGCATTGCTTTTGGATGCGCCGTCCTCTGAGGTGCATTCCTGCAGCTTTGACCTGTTGGACTGGATGGCGTCTACTTTTTTTGACGATTCCAATGATGTCCTCTTGGACGGTATAGCATATTTCTGCACTTCCACGTTTTTGGATTGATTTGCCGTTCACTGTCCGTGGACTGCCTCGCTGACTGTCTTTTTGCTACCTTACCGCGTTCCACTCCTTCCACTGTGGACGCCTCTGTTCTGCTCAGGTGTTTTGAACTCTGTCTTCGTCCTTAGTCTTGGCCGATGGACTGTCCAGGGGAGGGTGTCTTGTGGTTTGTGGCCTCCTGGCCTGCCTGGATACGTTGGCATAGGCCGGGCTGCCATGAAGACTTTTGCGCACGTTACTCTTAGCCGTTGTTCTGTCACCCTCTGCTCCTGCCAAGTTATTTTACAACTGTCTGCATTTTCTGTTTCTCACCTTTTCTCCTGTTCCTTTTGGGCTCAGTCTGAACAACAGTTACAAGGTCGAAAAACACGTCCCTGGTTCTTGCTGATATGGCCAGTCCCTCGCACCTAGACATAACACTATGTACAGCTGCCATGGGAAATTGGTGGGCATTTATTATTGCGTGTCTCCCTCTTGAGGGGAACTTGAAGAAAACCTTTCGAGGGAGAAGAGCTGTGATTGTCTGCTGATGTAGTGCTTGCATCTAGAGACTGAGGTATGGGGGTTCGCTTGTCAAAGCCCAGAGGTCTTCTATTTTTATAATACAATAGCTACTAGCACGGGGAGGGTGGTAATGTCATTCAGCCTTCTATCCACTGCTTTATGAAATGCTTTCCCGTTAGTATTCTATGGAGTTGTAACTATGCTGATTATATTATTCTTATGCATTATGCTGATAGTACTGTCACGTGTACTGTATCTTAGAGCACGTATGTTGAAATAAACATTTTAACCTATACTGTGTCTCTTCATACGCCGGTTGTGGACAGGTATGAGTGAGTGACGAAAGGGTGTTCTTGCTACTGCGAGTCCTGAGAGAGAGATACTGTGTTCTGGGTTGTCTAATCATTGGTACATTGTTGCTAATGGGACGCTAAGGCTAGTTGGGTTGGGGTTTTAGGTGCTAAGGTTTATGTTTGGCTCACCACTATATTCCGAGGTCCTATTATCCTGTGCATAGCTCTGTGTGTGTGCAGAATCCCTATAACAATATCAAGGGACACGAATCCTCTGCGGATTCCGACAGACCTCAAGATGATACCTGATTGGCTGCCTCAGCCAGGAAGTGGTGGCAGTTATCTTGGGACTAAGGACCCAGTCCTGAGTCCTAAAAAAAGTTTTTAAAAAAACATATAGGGGCATGGTAGGGACCTCCTAGGCCTGGTTGGGGCCAAAAATGACAATCCACGAATCTGCGTCAACAACTTTTTTTTTTTAAAAAGCACAGGCTCCCGCAAATTTACTAATAACCCCGGTTGGGCAGAGGCTGGGAGGGGGGGATGTATGCAAAAGAAACAATTGATGGACGGAATGCTGGACAATGCAAACATTCACCCCCAGTCACAAGGATCTGGGTTTAATTGATCATTCTTTTGCTCACCACACCACCCCAGTTTGGACCCAGCCATATGCAAATCAGTCTTGACCCTGTTCCTTATGGGAACAGTCCAGCCCGTACTGCCAAGCCAGGTCATCCCTCGACCGGAAACAAGCATCCTGGGACCGGTTTCAGGGCATCACCCTTCATCAGCCAGGCTAGCTTGAATCCAGTGGTGTAGTGAGCACAGGACCCACGTCTGGGCATACCCTTCCCACTTAGGGCGACATATGCAAAAGAAACAATTGATGGACGGAATGCTGGATACTGCAAACATTCACCCCCTGTCACAAGGATCTGGGTTTAATCCATCATTCTTTTGCTCACCACACCACCAGGTGTCCAGCATTCCGTCCATCAAATCTTTCTTTCGCATATGGGGGGGAAGATGCAGCATTAATTTCAGGGGGAGAGGGGTGCTTGGCCCCCTTCTGAGCCTCCATGAGGCCCCAGCGACCGAATCCCCTGGGGCCTGTAAGTTACTTGAAGAGGATGGGGGCCATGTAGCCCCCCTCCCTGGGCTAGAAGAGGCCCGGGGACCCTATCTCTTGGGCCGGCATCTAATTTGAAGTGGAGGGGTGCAAAGCAGCACCCCTGGTAGGGCCAGGAGAGGCCCCAGGGGCCCCATCCCCTGGGTCGGTAAGTTAATTGAAGGGTAGGGGGCCATGTGGCACTCCTCCCTTGGTCAGGAGAGGCTCTGGGCACCCCATCCCCTGGGGCCAGTAGAAAAAAAGGGGAGGGGTGGCATGCCCCCCCTCCAGAGCAATTGAATGGCCCAAGGACCCCATCTGCTTGGGCTGGCATAGTGAAGGTGTCCTGGGGTCCCCAACCCCCAGGACACCATCGATTTCCCTTCCCGTGGGCAGGGAAAATGCAAGGTTCTCCCACTGGATGGGAGCATGAAGTTCCCACTAGCTGAGAGAACAAAGCATGTCCCTGCACATGCTTTCGGGCAGGGAAAGGCTTTAGATTGCTCCAACTCCACAGGAGCAAAAGAAAACTGCTCACCCCGGGATGGAGCAATGCCAGCTCCTGCTGCACCCATGATGGGTGCAAGTAAGGGAGCCTGAGGGGCCGCTGGGGCCCTGGGCCTTGCCCTGCAGGACCCAATGATGGATTTGCTATGGGGTGCCCCTGGTGTACACAGAGGTAATCCACTAAAAAAATAAAAACTAATGGAGAAGTTGTGCATGCCCCGGGTGGGCACCGGGGCACACCACTCTCTTTTAGGAAAAAAACAAAATGCCGGTTTGGCTGTGAGGGCCTTGGGCATACCCCAAGGCCTCCCAAAAAAATTTAATGGTCTGGGGTGCACCAAGTTGGCACCAGGGCATCCCATTTAAAAAAACATAAATGCACAAGTCGTGGCATGCCCCGGATGGGTACCGGGGCATGCCACTTTACCTAGAAACATGATGACTCCTGCAGGAGTAGGGAGTTGGTGGGGTCTAGGGGGTCCTGGGGCTCCCCTGCTACCCTTTCTAAAAAAACACAACAGTGGGTGTCAGGGGACCTGGACACCCACAAACATAATAAAAAAATATAAAAGGAATAATAAATTGGCGGCCACAGCCGCTCATTTATTATTCACTTCTCCTTCATGGAGCACCCCATAATGCCCTGGGATGGCTATTTAGATATATTTTGTTTGGTGATGTCCCTAGAAAGGGCAGGGACATTACCAATTTTGTTTTAATGTTTCGGGGACTGTAGAGAGTTCTGCAGCCCCACAAGCAACACTCGAAAAGAAATATAAGTATCCTGGGTCATTAAAATCATGACACCAGGAGAACTTACCATATTTTTTAAAGCATTTCCCAGACCAGAGCTTTTGCTCTACAGCTGGGATTGCAATGGCACCTAGGGGCTGCTTGAATGGTTGTAGTTTATGTGATACAGTCTATCCTATAAACTACAAGGCCTGCATGTGATTGTTTTTATTTTTTTGGGTTGTAAAATGTTAAATGGATTTTTTTTTTTTTTTATTTGGGTTGTAAATTGTTAAAAAGTACAAGTAAAATATATTGGTTTTTTTCCTCTTAAGGAAAAAATAATATATATCAGACTACTTAATTTCACATTTTTACTGCAGAAATGTAATAATAAAAACTATGTAAAAAGAATCCCAGACATGTAGTTTAATAAAACTTAATGAAATATTTTTAAGTAATCATCAATAATTAAAAACATTGTATTGTGTGTTTTGTTGAAATATACATTTGATTAAATTAATTGCTATTTTTTGGAGAAAGATTATAGATTTGCTTTATATATAGGGTGTTGGGTGGGAAGAAAGCGGGGTTGCCACAGGGCTGGCTTCAAGCCCGTGGCCAACCCCCCACTATGCACAGGAGCGAGGCAGAGGGTTGCCTTTACATATGGTAATACAATATTAGTTTACCTTAAAAAAACTAAAAATTCACAAAAAAACCAAAGGTTAAAGTATCATTGCAGTTTTGTGAAAACGTAACATTTTAAACACTAAAAACCATAGAAATTCACCAGTTATAGTTATAGCTATCTCAAGTAACTATCACTCACGCTCTAAGGTAACTATAACTTGTGCCATGCACTGCAATTACCCCACATATAGCATCACTCATGATATAATTTATGACATCATTGATATTATCACTGCAACATTTGCAGTGAAATTATTGATGACAACACTGTGCATGGCAGAGGGACGAGTTATAGCTACCTTAGAGCACGAGTTAAAGTTACTTGAGATAACTATAACTGGTAAATGTCTGTGATTTTTAGAGTTTAAAACATTACCTTTTCACCTACCTATAACGTTACTTTAACCTTTGTTTTTTTCAGTGAATATATATATGGATATATATATTCACTGAAAAAAACAAAGGTTAAAGTAATGTTATAGTTAGGTGAATTTGTTAAGGACATCATTAACCTTTTAAACTAAAAAAAATATAGAATTTCTCCAGTTATAATTAGCAGCACTGCCTATAACTTGCACCCCCACTGTGCACTGCTTATGCCTTTACATGTGACATCGCTCATGACATGGTCTATGGTATAATTTATGACATCACTGATGAAATTTCAAATGGCATTGTCGATGACATCACTGATGACATCATCCAAGCATTGTTTTCCCGCATATTGCTCTATAAATTACTATGGCATTAGAGGCCTGAAAGTAAGTACAAAATAGCTAAGGATAATATCAGGCATTATTAGTGCCATCACAGATACCATCATCAACATCAAAACTGAACTCCGCTCGCGGAGTTTTCTGCACTCCGCGATACGCGGAGATCGCGGAGTTCCGAAAAACGCTGCTTCACGTTGCGGAGCGGAGTTTTTTTCCTCGCTCGCGTTCGTCAACGTCAAGTTGGCGACTGCGAGTGAGGAAAATCAAACTCCCGGTGAGATTTTTCCTAGTTCGCGATCGTCAACATCAAGTTGGCGAGCGTGAGCGTGGAAAATCAACATCCCGGCGAGATTTCTCAACGCGGGGGGGTCGCTTTTCTCATTGCGAGTGGTCGCGTATGCTCGCGACAGTTTGCGTTGAGAAACTGCCTGTTTGCGTTGAGAAGCTGCCGCTCGAGTAATAATCTACTCGAGCGGCAGAAAAGGAAAGCAGGGACCACTTGCACTGTGCATGGTGCCGTTCCCAATGATTGCACAGTGCGGACAAGCATTCAGCACTGTGCAATCACAGCGAACTGCATTTTTCTATTGTACTCCGCCGCTCCCGGAGCTCTGGGTAGTGCGACAGAGTTTTTTTTGCACTTCGCGGTGTTCCGCGTAGTGCAACTCCGCGAACTCCGCCCAGGGTTAATATTGATCACTGGGATCATAAACGTACACCACAATACATCACATAAAACATTTAAAATTCATAAAAACTGGATACTACATTATTAGTATCCTGATTAGGATGTCAAGATACAATGTCAACAAGGCATGTTTAAAAAGACAATCTAGTACACAATAAAAGGCCCCTAACCAATTTAAAGTTCTAGACAAAAAGAGCTAACAGCAGGTACATTATAGTAGCACTAAGGAATCTAGAAAATCCGAGAGAATTGGCAGCACAGTGTTAAACTCTATCAGCCACAACAATGATCTTGCATGCTACTGTAAAGTGAAAACTATGTAATTGCATGAAAGTGACCAATACATAAATACATCAAAAGCATCTAAATGACTGTGCAGTATAATGGAAAAACTGGACCTACCAACATTGGGATTCGTTACTACAGTAATGGACGACCTCTTAATTCCAGTTTAAGGTGGCCAGTGCATTTATGAAAAACAAACCTGATAAAAACTCCCCCCTCCATACTTGCATCCAATTTTGGAAATCAAATCTGCAAGAGTACTAGTTTTCAATGCCCACTAGTGAACTGTCCGAGCAGTAATTACTTTGTATACACTTTACACGTTTTAGCCTCAGGGCCATTAGGTATTTGGCTATACCAAGAAACACTACTCTGCTGATCCATACCTAAATTGCAAGTATAACTTCCTTGCAAGTGGGGGAACAATTTCATAAATTGTGTGCTCGTATTGCGCACAGGGTTTGAAATCAATAAAAGCTAGTGATAGCGTTCCTTTACAGTTCAACACATTTTCGACAGTGGCACACTCCCAATAGTTATCTTTTATACTGGCTCTGGAAATCGTTCACAGTTTCTCAGGACAGGATCAGTATAGTTCTAGGCCCAATTTCTGAAGTAGACCCTTGACAGTGCAAAACCAAGGGCTTTTTCAACATCCTGATAGGCCATAAGCTCTCCTAGACCCACCCAATAGGATTCTAAAGCTGGGCTAGACCAAAGTCGATGCCTTAAAGTAAGGAGTCTACACTAAATATTTTGAGAAATCCTTCTTTGGGTCAGGTCCAGATAAAGAGGAGGGGTCAATGGGGTACTCGCAGGAAGGTTTAATAGAGATCTTAAAAACCTTTGTTCCACTAAAGTAAGACTCTGTGTATTCGTGCAACCCCATAACTCTGCACCATACATGACCGACCCCATAGCCTTGATGTTGTAGATCTCGAGAGCCGGGGCCACCCTTCTAGATGTAGTTTTCCTATGAATCTTTACTATGCTTGCAGTATGCTGAATTAGGGACAACTGTGCATTATCCAAATGCATTGCCCAGCACAAATTTGGTGCAAGTCTTATTCCTAGATTGTCAAATTCGGCCACTGCTTCTATTGGGGTGTCACCCACCAGCAGACGTCTCTTGCTTCAAGTCACCTTCTGTTTGGAAAAAAATATACATTTGGTTTTGGACCTGTTAAGCTCCTACCCCATTCCTCACAAAACAGCTGGAAGGTCTTCAATAACTGTTGCAACCCCTGTGGTGTCTTGGAAATCAGCAGGGTGTTGTCTACAAATAGGAGGGCAGGAACCCTCTTTCCCCCTAATTTGGGAGCATCACAACCGTCTCTGTTCACAAACTTAATCATTCCATTGATGTATAGGGTGAACAGGGTAAGTGCCAGAATGCACCCCTGCCTGACTCCACAATCTACGCAGATGAAATCTATCAATGTCCCTTCCTCCCCCATCTGACTTGGGAGGGTTGTCTACATGCAGCCTTACTAGAATGTTCAATTGGGGGGCGGGCGTATCAATTTCTTTCAGCACCCTCCAAAACTTGCCCCTGGGAACCAGATCAAAAGCAGATCGAAGATCCACAGAGGTGACATAAAGTTTACCCTTGTTAATTATCTCCTCTTTCCAGAAAATACAGATAAAATGAAAAAAGTGGTCTACAGTCCAATCCGACAAGACACTCTCTTCGCTAATCCAATCTTGTAGATGGGGCAAAACCTGCTTATAAATTTATTTGGGGAGGGCATCAATAAGACTTATAGGCCAGTAGTTCCCTGGGTTGGAACGATCCCCTTTCTTATATATTGTCATATATAATCCAGTTTTTTTTGCTATATCTGCTAGTTTCCATATGGAAGGGATATCCATACCAGAGAGTAAATTTATTTATGGCTCCCAAATTCCTGTATTTTCCCTATATTAATCATTTGGAATCCTGTCCGGACCCAAGCCACAAGCAGGGATACAAGAATTAATTGAATCTATTGCTTCATTTAGCGAAAACCTAAGGGTGCTGGAATTACATGAAGCAATGTTTCCTAAAGACCCACTGTCTTCCTTATCTGTGTCACACACATTAGTGTACAAATTTCTGAAATGGGTCTCTCACTCCAGGGTTGTGCACAAACATCTACTGCAATTTTGGGGCCATTTAAACAAACCGCAGCTGTCTTCCAGAAGTCCTTATTATTTTTGGTAGTCAGAGCTTTGTGTAGGAACATCCACATCATGCTCTCCCAATCTCTTTTCGCTTGAGCCAGTAATTGCCAATATCGAGACCTACGCCTTGCTATCTCTAATCGAGAGTTTGATTTAATTGATACTAGGAGATCATTTTTAGCTAACATGAATGCTCCATTGTACCAAACGTCAGGTTTGGGCACTAGCTTCCCCTTGCATCTAGATTGTCCTATCAGCTACCATATCTGGGTAAATAACATGTAATGACTATTTTTAAATCCATCAGTCCTACACTCAAGTGGTAGCAGAGATATAAATTCAACCCGACAGAT
This sequence comes from Calotriton arnoldi, assembly GCA_963921515.1. NCBI lineage: Eukaryota > Metazoa > Chordata > Amphibia > Caudata > Salamandridae > Calotriton > Calotriton arnoldi. The sequence goes on along the minus strand of CAWUFW010002456.1, from coordinate 1,691,644 downwards.
TTACTCTTTGATTTACTACCTCTAGGGCTGCAGGATTTTTCTCCACCCAATCCCACATGATGAATTCTCCAGTTATTGGTATGCGAAAGGTCTCCTAGATCCCTATTCCCACTGCATACAGGTAATGGGAATGGGTTGTCCATAAGTGTCAAGCTAAAGGCATTATGGTCATTGTCCACTTGATCCACCACTTTCATGTCCAGTATAGGAGGCCAGAGCTTTGTGTCAGCCAAAAAGAGCAGAATAACGGTTACAACACTCAGTTTCATCTATGACCTGAACAGGTGCAGAATTCTCAGGGCTAGCAGTGAGCGGGAGCTCAGACATTTTCCTCAAAGAGGGAGTGCGGACACAAGACTGAGGTTTCTCAAACATTCTAGGAATATGCTTTACAGGCTCAACTGAAGTGGGATTAATGCTTGTACTGCCCGGGTGGGGGTTAGAATTTATAATATCTGCACATTCTGAAATAAGATTATCACTCCTTTCTATAACACAGTTATCTCCTGTCGAAAATGTAGATTTCTTGGCTTTTGAAGCCCTTGAAGCCCCATCCACAGCCTTTATTTTGCCCATTATTTTCACTAATCTGTGTATAACAAGTAAAAAAACTGTTTGAGCACCCGGATGCACAATGTCATAAGGTTGCAATCAAATCAATAAGGTACCCCATGCCAACTAGAGGGTACAATTGTCTTGCTAGCCTTAGTCTCCCCCTCCAGAAGATGGTCTATTTGCAGTCACTACTTATGGAAGAGTAAAGTCCTTGTCTTCCCAGACACACGACTATAACAATAGCAGAGAGTGTCCCAAATCTTCTTCCGCACTCTGGCAGAAGCTGCACGAACCAGTCACACAACAATGCCTCCCTCGTAGTACCTCAAAGACTCTCCACACTTTAGAGCTTGGCATAAAATCGGCAGGAGCGAAGAAGATAACAAACTTAACGAAAGAGGGGCTGGCATGGCAATCAGTGCAAATCAGACCTGTGCAGAGCTAGTTACAAGTCTTTCTGCCTCCCCTCTTGTAAAAGCTTTTAGCACATGTAAGGAAATGACTGTTGAAACAGAACAAAGGGGCACTGCACACAGTCAAATTAGTCACTTTAAAAGCACCTGGTTATGGATCAAAACAAGTTCCCAGCGTAAAGAATGAACAATTTGAGGAGCTAAGGTGTGGCCCTGCCTGTTCCTGTCACTGAAGGGCGCAGGACAGGCCCGCCCTTGGCCCGGGCATGGTCCACGTGCATCTTGTGCAGCGGGCAGCGTTGAAGTGCTATATAGCGCATGGGACCCCAGGTGCAGCTGGTGCAGCTGGTTGAAAGGGCCACCCCTTGGACCCTCTGTGGTGCTTGGGACATGTAGTCCTGCCAGAATCGCCACCTCCTTTCCACAGATACAACTCCCTTAGGTGTAGAATGCAAGTACTATGTGCAACTTTGACCCAATACCATACACTTTACAGCTAGCATATTTCATATTAACAATCAACCACAGATACATAGGAAACCCTCATTGAGTATGGTGTTCAATCTCTATACAACTGTTCACAGAAAGCCAAGTTCCTAAAGATAGTGAATATCAATTACAAAACAAATGCCCTACTATGGACAGCTTTTATCTGTATCAAACACCAAACCTACATTGAAAACTGAAGTTGATATCAGTAGAGAACTGGGTACTGTAAACAGTGTACCACACTGTTTGCAAACAGTGAAACTCTCATGAGAAATACAGCAAGTGTATTAAAAAGAATGTACTAAGAACAGTGTACACTATATGCAACAGTTGTCAAAAAGACACTATTTGCTCAAACTAACCAGATTTGAAGTTGCTAAAGATCATACGACCTGCACTCTTCATACTGTGGTGAAAACTATACAGATAGCCCATCTTCTGAAGCAAGATAAGCACATGTACATAGGTTAGTACCTGGTGCACACAGTCTTTTATGTTAAGTAAAAATTGTCATGCTGACATGGTTCTCTCTAATAACTCAAGGCTGCTCACAAAAGTTAATATCTTCTATGTAGAATCTTTCTCCTGTTGGAAACTTTTTCTGCAGGACCAAAAAACTTGTGTAGAACATACATAAACACAAGTCAACTGTCACCTGCACAAAGAGCTACTCTTAAATACAAAGATTTTTAACGTGTTCAATAGCTCTACACAGATATAGTGCATTAGGAGCACATGTGTTTTGTAAACACTTACACCCATTAGCTGGACCCAAGCTGTACATAATTACGTAGAGAAGTAATATGGTACTTATCTGCCACTATGTAAACTATAAAACAAGCTAACACACTCATTGGATGATTTCATCAGTGATGTCATCAATGATATCATTTTAGATGTCAAGGGTGATGTCATAAAACATGTCATGGGTGATGTCATATGTGAGGTCATAAGCAGTGCATGGCAGGGGCGCAAGTTATAGTTAGTGCTGCTAACTAAAACTGGTACATTTCTGTGTTTCTTTTAGTTTAAAATGTTAATGTTGTCATTGGCAAATTCACCTAGCTGTAATGTTACTTTAACCTTTGTTTTTTTTAGTGAATTTCTAAGTTTTTCTTTTCAAACCTAAACAGATCTTTTTATCACAACTAACTATAATGTTATTTTCACCTTTGGGTTTCTCAGTGAATTTCTAGGATTTTTTTTTTACATAAAGTAATATTTAATTATGATATGTAAATCCAACCCCTGCTGTACACAGCCTTCAGAAATACGCGGCATGGGCTTAGCTGTGGTCAGGCCCTGTGGCCATCCCCACACATGCAGCCAACCCAAGGCTGCGCATGACGTACGCCCATGCGCAGTGGGGTGTTGGCCATAGGGCCTGGACCTGGGGACCCCTTCCCCCAGGGTTTTGAAAGGGGGTTCCTCTCCAAACCTCATTAGGCCCTGGGGACCCCATCCCCAAGGGCCTTTTCTTTAATGAACATATAATGGTAGCTAGGGGGCCCGTTTGTCGCACAGACCACGTGTGTTATCTTGGTTTACAATGCACTGATCAGGTGTTGCCCACCTCAACAATGGTTCGCTACCAATTTGAACCATAAATTATATAAAGTTTCTAAAACACTCAATTCAGAGGCAACCTTAAGACAAAGCAATATGTATCAGCCAAATGCTATTTATATTTGTGAAAAGATGAGTCGAGAGGTGTTGTCCTTGATTAGTACTGTTCTTTATTCGAATTTCATTATGTAGGCAAAGGGAAAAGACTTCGCGCAGCCAACGCGTTTCACCCAGTTACGAGCTTCTTCAGGGCATCTAACAGAATACGAATAGCATCTATCTTTGACATAACTACTCCCAAAGTGAGTTATCCATTGTATCCTCATTTATCAGTTCTTTGTGGTATGTCGTGGCGTAACACGATTTTTGTTATGTGAGGTCATAAGCAGTGCATTGCGGGGACGCGAGTTATAGTTAGCTCAGCTAACTATAATGGCTGAAATTCTCTAGTTTTGTACGAGTCAAATGTCAGCCTAACTATAACATACCTGATAATAGTAAGAGTCTAAATAGGGTTCTCTCTTCTTTCAGGTTATGTGCACCAAACTTAGTGAACTTGAACGTAACAGTGTTCTTGTGCCTTCTTTTGTTTCCATCGCTGTCTCAGATATAATAAACGTGGTTAGTTCACATTAAGGCGCTACTTAATAAAATTACCAGCCAAGAAAGATCAAGAATATCTTTTTCAAAAGGTAACTTAATATTAATTCAATAGTATTTAGCATGGGTTTAAGAAGATAACTTACGTGGAACAGGGGTCAACTCTGTGTTGTAATTCCAGTGAGAAATTGAATGTGAATTGATGGTTCATTTAGGGGTACAGTCTATGAAGTCCCGCACTTTATGCAAAATAGAATGTACTGAATGTACTAATTTTCCATTTTTTCTGTATCTTGCAAATGATTGATGCAGTTCTTTTGCATTTCAGTGTGTTGTTAAATAGGAATGTGAATATTATTGGGTTAAGATCCATATTGGACAAAGTTTGTGTTAAAGAGTGTATACTTTATCTTTATTAATTTGAACATGTATTGATATAGAATTTTTGTTTGTAACAGCCCTGAAGAAGCTCAATTGGGAGCGAAACACGTGTTGGCTATTTCCGAATACTCACACAACTTTGGAGGCTGCGTGATGTTTTGATGTTTTGAGAAAGTATCTGAAGAAAGAATAAAAGAATATCAAAGAAATATTCAAGAAAAAGTTACTTCTTGTGTTTTGAATCTCAGTAAATGGCAGTTTGTGATTTAAAAAATAAGATACTGGTGGGGACCAGTAACTGAGAACATTAGTGCCGGGCGTCATTCCTATTTCTCAGTACGATTGTTACATTGATTTGGTAGGAGCAAGGCGCTCTGTTCAATTTTGTGATTTATTTTCAATTGAATAATGTTGAAACAATTCGATAAAAGAGAAGCATTCGCTAAAAATCTATTTTCAAGTGTTTTAACCAAAACCAATGGTACTAATAAGGGTACAAAAAGCCTAAGGGAATTATTTGTGAGGTTAGAACGTACTCAAAAAAAGGAATCAGCAAAATGGTGGGATGCCATGACTCTAAGAAAATATTTGGATGCAGAAAGAACACCCAGGGGACTTAGAATTAATATTTTTCCTGACGTAGAGGACCTAGATGAAAAGAAGGCAAAAAGGTGGGAAAAAAGCCTTCACGCTACATCCAGGGAGCTTATGGGAATGCTCATTGAATTTGCGGAGGATCAGAGAGAGACTTTCCTTAAAGAGATTGAGGAAATTAAGAAAGAGATAGAGGACCTGAACTGCACTGAAAATACACTTAAAAACTATGATGTATTGGAAAAAGTGATGGATAAGTACCAGGTAGAACTTCAGGAGAAGATGTCAGGAATCACGGGCCTCGGCACCGTCCCAGCGCGATGTAGAGAAGGAAAACTACATATCCCATGGAGCCATCTGCCAGAGGCTCATGGGATATAAACAGAGGACGCACAAGGACTTCCGTGCATAATTGTTTTGTCGGAGTTGGAGGGGGATTTCCGGTCGTTGGAGGAACGGAGGGCTCCTGGACGCCGAGCTGGTCTCGTGGATGAGAGCATTCCTCGGCACCTTCGTGTCTTTATTTTCTTTCTGAGGTAAGGAAGGATAGTAGCAGAAGAGGAGCGGTCCGCTCTTTGAAACCTTTCACGGTTTCATTTTCTTGGATTCTGCGGAGCCCGGTGAGGGGTTCTTTGGGTCAGAACGAGACAGTCTTGGAGGGCTGTTCGCTATGTATAAGATTTAATTTTACCGTTTCGTTTCTTGCGTGGTGTCGCAGAAACGGAAGCGGTCCTTGAACTTAATAAAGAGCAGGCAGCTTTTTTTTCCGAACACTGAAGTGCTCACTAAAGATTGAGGAGGGCCATAATTATCCACTCTGGGCTCGCGTGGAGTTCACAAACAAATTCCTGGATTGGAGGCATTTATTTATTCTCAGCACATCTCTTGGTTTATTATTTCCTTTGGATACAAACCCCCCATTTGCATATCTCATTTGTTATCTTTTGATCTGAACTCACGTGGGAGTTTTCTATACCTTATATTGGATTAGCGTTCATTGTGAGCGGGAAGACTAGAAAGACATACAAGAGAGACTCTGAATGTTTACTAGGATTATTCCTTGTTCCCAAGAAGTTTCCTTACAAGACTTTCCTAGCCCATTTGTGTTCTACATGTCGATGTCCTGTTATATATTGTGTGAGGTATGTATGAATATGGATTAGTCTTGTTGCTATCTTTATTGGTGTTGAGGATTTGAGCAGGAAGGATGAGTGTAAATCTTTCGATTTTTGTGTTTACAGGTTTCGGCAGGCTATCAGGTGTTTAATATCTTGACATGTGAGGTGGAATACCAGGAAGCAGGGTCTGCCTGGTTTCCTAAGGTATATACAAATGTACAAGCGAGACTTACCTGAGAGTAGTATTTGTGCACAGAGTTAAATTTGTGTTTCTTTGTTCTTGCAGATGCCAAACTCCCTGCTGTTCCCATTCCCAATACCCTTTCCCTCGCCTGCTCTCCCTACACTCTGTGTTTGATTATTCTTAGAGTCGGGGCTAACAGGAGGTGGACCCCTTTGTGCATCATTCCGATTCTGAAGAGATTTCGTTTGAGGATCCAACAGATCCGACAGAATTACGCACCCAAGAAATAATATAGTCTTCCCGATCGGGGTGTTGCACAGAGATGGCTACCTTAGATGATGTAATGCAAGCACTAGCTCTGGTGCAGCAGGAGTTGATAGAGTCCAAAGCAGAAACCGCTGCCCTTAAAGAGAGGTTAGATCGTCAAACCAGAAATCCCTTTGACGTCACTTCTGTAGCGCCTCAAATACAAGTGCATGTTCCTCCCCCTATTCCACTAGCTACGCCTGAGAGATATTCAGGAGATCCGCATAAGATACAAGTGTTTTTGACCCAAGTCATGTTACTCTTTTCTTGTAAACCAGCTTCATTCCCGGACAATCACTCCAGAGTTGCCTTTGCTATCTCCTATCTTGCGGGAGATGCGGCTAATTGGGCAGTACCATTAGTCAAGAATGATCATCCGGTACTGTCTGTTTGGAACGCTTTTCGGAGTGATTTCCAAACGGTGTTTGATAGGAGAGCTACCACCCTTAGCGCTGATAAGGAGCTTTTGGAGTTGGAGCAGGGAAAGAAAGATCTTGTCACATATTTAACTACTTTCAATCGTTTAGTGGCAGAGACCGCTTGGCCTGAGGAAAAAAGAATGTCACTATATTATCAAGGGCTTAGAGAGGAGATGAAGGATATACTGACCCAGATAGAACCCCAACCCACTACCTGTATTGATTTTATGAATCTTACATTGAGATTAGATCATAGATTAACCGAAAGAGCTGGGGATAAACACAAACACGACAGGACGTACGTTAGATACGATAAGGGATATAAAAGATCTTTTACTCCTCCTGAAGCACAGGTAGAGGCTATGAAAGTAGGAGCCATTCGATCCCCTCTTTCTAAGGAGGAAAGAGAAGCTCAAAGAGTGAATGGGCAATGTATGTATTGTGGAAAGAAAGGACACTTTGTCCGTGAATGCCCTTCAAAACCCAAGACAGCACATCCTTATGTAAATAAGAAGGTAGCGGTGGCAGTTATGGAACAAAAGGAGAGTCTTCACGCTCCTTTTTCCAACTCTGTAATTTCCAACTCTGTAATGACTGGAAGGTTCCTTCACTGCCAGTGGTAGAAACACACGAAACCGAACCCCACATAGTGCTTCAGATGTTGTTGCAGGGTACAGACAAGAGTCATGAAGTAGCAGTTATGATAGATTCTGGGGCCACCGGTAACTTCATTGATCAAGGGTTAGTACATAAGTTGGAATTGAGTTGCATTCCCCGAGACAATCCGGAGAAGGTATTGGCTGTAGATGGCAAACCGTTGAAGTCTGCCCCAATTACCGAATAAACCGCACCGGTTAGTTTATCGGTAATCAGTGGAGGACTTAGGCATGAAGAAACCATTTCTTTAAATATTATCGTGGCACCCCAATACGAAATCATTTTGGGAATGCCTTGGTTATGGCATCACAACCCTACCATTGACTGGAAGCGCAAATGAGTGATATTTCAATCTGAAGAATCCGTTGCATCCTGTTTAATCAACATCAATACATAGGCCTCAGTGTTAGCACACCCATGGTGCATTGCTACGGCTGCTGAAAAAGAGGTAGCCCTTCCGTTAGTGTTTGGACAGTTTGCAGATGTGTTCAGTGAGGTTAAGGCAGAAACACTCCCGCCACACAGAGATTATTACTGCCAGATTGACTTAATAGCTGGGGCCACCATACCGTCCTGTAGAGTGTATGCTTTGTCTGAACCAGAAACAAGACATTTGAGAGAGTATTTGGATCATTAGCTTGACATTGGTTTCATTAGACCGTCTCGTTCCTGTGTTGCCTTCCAGTTTTTTCTGAACGATGTCTTGAAAGAATATGTTGACACATTCGTGATCGTGTACATTGACGATATCCTGATTTATTCAGAGAATGAAGAAATTCATGTACGTCATGTTTCGTTGGTGTTGCGAAAGTTGAGAGAACATCAGTTATACTGCAAGTTAAATAAGTGCGACTTTCACGTGCATGAAGTCGAATTCCTGGGTGTTATGTTGAGCCCTTCTGGGTTGGGTATGGCTGAGAGAAAAGTGAAGGCTGTGCAGGATTGGCCTGTACCCACCAATGTAAGAGATGTGCAATGTTTTTTTAGGCTTTGCCAACTACTATCGTAGGTTCATACTGCACTTCTTCCATGTCTCTGCACCTATCATGAGACTTTTAAGAAAAAGAGAACCCTTTGTTTGGACTACTGATGCCATGGAGGCCTTCACATTTCTCAAAGAGGCTTTCACTACAGCTCCTGTTCTCAAACATCCTCAAACCAAACTGCCCTTTATAGTGGATGCAGATGCTTCAGACGTTGCAGTCGGAGGGGTTCTGTCCCAAAGAGATAAACAGACAGGGCAATTACACCCCGTGGCTTACATGTCGAGGAAGTTAAATCCGGCCGAGATGAATTACACCATCTCTGAGAAAGAACCGTTGGCCAACAAAAAGGCCTTTCAAGAATGGAGGCATTATCTATGGGGGGCACAACACCAAGTAACGGTATACACTGATCACCGAAACCTTCAGTACTTGAAAACAGCGAGACAGCTTACACAAAGGCAGATGAGATGGATGCTATTCTTCGCTGAGTACGACTTCATCATTACGTTTTGACCAGGGGTAGAGAACCGGAAAGCTGACACATTGTCACGCCAAGAGACCAGCAGCGAACCAAAGGAAGTGGTTAAGGAAGCCATCATTATTCCTTCAAGAGTTTTATGTGTGGTACGGATCCAAAAGTTCCTAGATGAAGTGAAAAAACACCATTCGGCTGATGATTGGAATCAATGGGTTGAGTTGCACAAACAGCGAAGTCTCAGACAAGGGTTGCCTTTCATGAACAGCAAGCTCTACTTGCCTTTCGCTGGTATACAACGCAAGGCATTTGATTGGTGTCATATGTCTGCTATAGCTGGACATCCTGGGTACTTGAAGACCATGCAGTTGTTGCAGAGATACTTTTGGTGGGATACCTTATCTATTGATGTAAAGACATGGATAGCACGATGTGAGGTCGGTGCGAGGGCCTAGGGAGATTACTCGAAAACAAGGGGTATGTTAATGCCTATGCCCACTCCGAACCAACCATGGCAAACCATAAGTATGGATTTTGTTTCGGGATTGCCAAAAGAAAAGGGTTACTCCACCATATTGGTGGTCATCGACAGTATTACGAAAATGGGGAATTTCATACCTTGCATCAATCTTGCCACCGCTGGGCAAACCGCCCAAATGGTACTCGAGAACGTAGTGAAACTACATGGTCTTCCAAGGGTTATGTTTCGGATAGGGGCCCTCAATTCGTAGCTCGTTTTTGGCAAATGTGGTGTAAGGTCTTGAAAATCTCTTCCGCCTTATCCACCAGCTTCCACCCACAAACTGACGGACAGACGGAACGTTCAAACCAAACGCTCAAGAAATATCTGCGTTGTTATTGTAAGGAAGCTGAAGAATCGTGGGTTTCCTTGTTGTGGTTGGCTGACCTAGCCTACAATAACTCATGGCACAGTGCTATTGGGGTGTCTCCGTTCCTTGTGAATCATGGATTCCATGTAAAGATACTACGATTTACTATACCAGAAGAGGTCGTCAATCAGCCAGAGGTCCAGACAAGAATAAAAAAAAATCCAGGTTATACATAAGAAGATCCAAATCCATTTGCATCATGCCAAACAGCAGTACAAGAAATGGGCAGACAAACATCGTGTTGAGGGTCCTCTGTATAAACCTGGAGACAAGGTCTGGTTATCCACCAGGAATATCCGGTTCAGGGCTCGCAGTGTATTCCATCCAAGGTACATTGGCCCCTTTTCTGTGCTCAAACAAGTTAACCCTGTTGCCTACAAGCTGCGTCTGCCTATTCACTTACAGATACATCCTGTGTTCCATTGCAGTTTATTGAAACCAGCCAAGAGTGCACGTTGTTTGGCAACACCGCCAATCCTACAAAATGGACATTTGGAGTATGAGGTGAAACACGTACTGGATTCTAGATACAGGAGGGGTTCTCTCTGGTACTTGGTGTCCTGGAAGGGATATGCGGCGGAAGATGATTCCTGGGAACCCATGTCAAACATCCATGCTCCTGCGGCAGTGAGAGCTTTCCATCTCGCCCACCCGGACAAGCCTGGGCCTAAGAGGTGCTGTGAAGGGGGGCGTACTGTCAGGAATCATGGGCCTCAGCGCCTTCCCAGCGCGATGTAGATAAGTAAAACTACATATCCCATGGAGCCATCTGCTGGAGGCTCTTGGGATATAAACAGAGGACGCACAAGGATTTCCGTGCGTAATTGTTTTGTCGGAGTTGGAGGGGGAGGGGGATTTCCAGTCGTTGGAGGAACGGAGGGCTCCTGGACGCCGAGCCGGTCTCGTGGATGAGAGCTTTCCTTGGCACCTTCGTGTCTTTATTTTCTTCCTGAGGTAAGGAAGGATAGTAGCAGAAGTGGAGCGGTGCGCTCTTTGAAACCTTTCACGGTTTCATTTCCCTGGATTCTGCGGAGCCCCGGTGAGGGGTTCTTTGGGTCACAGCGAGACAATCTTGGAGGGATGTTCGCTGTGTATAAGATTTAATTTTACCGTTTCGTTTTTTGCGCGGTGTCGCAGAAATGGAAGAGGTTCTTGAACTTAATAAAGAGCAGGCAGCTTTTTTCCGAACACTGCAGTGCTCACTAAAGAGTGAGGAGGGCCATAATTATCCACTCTGGGCTCGAGTGGAGTTCACAAACAAATTCCTGGATTGGAGGCATTTATTTATTCTCAGCACATCTCTTGGTTTATTATTTCCTTTGGATACAAACCCCCATTTGCATATATCATTTGTTATCTTTTGATCAAGAACTCACGTGGGAGTTTTCTATCCCTTATATTGGATTAGCGTTCATTGTGAGTGGGAAGACTAGGAAGACATACGAGACTCTGAATGTTTACTAGGATTATTCCTTGTTCCCAAAAAGTTTCCTTACAAGACTTTCCTAGCCCATTTGTGTTCTACATGTCGATGTCCTGTTATATGTTGTGTGAGGTATGTATGAATATGGATTAGTCTTGTTGCTATCTTTATTGGTGTTGAGGATTTGAGCAGGAAGGATGAGTGTAAATCTTTCTATTTTTGTGCTTACAGGTTTCAGCAGGCTATCAGATGTTTAATATCTTGATGTGTGAGGTGGAATACCAGGAAGCAGGGTCTGCCTGGTTTCCTAAGGTATATACAAATGTACAAGCGAGACTTACCTGAGAGTAGTATTTGTGCACAGAGTTAAATGGCTGTTTCTTTGTTCTTGCAGATGTCAAACTCCCTGCTGTTCTCATTCCGAATACCCTTTCCCTCGCCTGCTCTCCCTACGCTCTGTGTTTGATTATTCTCAGAGTCGGGGCTAACAGGAGGTGGACCCCTTTGTGCATCATTCCGATTCTGAAGAGATTTTGTTTGAGGATCCGACAGAAGAAACGTATAAAATTCTCTAGGGATGAGAGGGATTATAGATATGGGAGAGTATATACTTATGCCAGAAAGTTTGATGGTACAATACAAAATGATGATAATATGAGGAACACTAGAGAAAAAGATGTTACTTTCAGTGAAGCATCTAGCACGGGCTTAACCAGCAGCGAATCCGAAACTGAAAGGTTGAGTAATGCAGATCAGGTGACAGGGGAAAGATTTTCGTCTTTTTTACGGGAACTGAAAAGATTGCGCAGACTGCATATCCAGACAGGAGGACGGGATTTAGAATGAGACAGAAGAGAGGGAGAGGGAACAAAGGAGGGGGCTACAGATCCTACCAGGGGAGACAAAGACAGCGAAGGGGTGAGAACCAGGTTACCAAGACAGAAGGAAACAGAACAGAAGAAGTAGAGAATCTGGTGGTAAACCTCTCTCAAAGAGTCCTTGCAGATTCTGAGAGAAGTGTCCTCAACCGGGAGCTTAGTTTTGCACCTACTAATAAGTGGGATGACATAGGTGCAAAAATTAATGTAAATAGGTTTGTAAGGAAAATGAAATTGAAAAAATACTTTCTAAACAGAACTGTAACGAAGGACAGCATAGAGATTTGGAAAGATCCAAGTTACATCTCTATAAAAGATCTTAAAAACATAGAGGTATTAATGACTCTTGAGGATGACACCAAGTGTGATATAAAAGATTTAGCAATGGAATTGTGTATTGAAACAGATCATTGTATTTCTAGTAAATTGAAGCCCAAGTCCAAATTTATCCCACCTATGAAAATGGAAAATGTATTGGATGTTTTGCAAACTTGGTTATGCGTGATTTTGACAAATGTGTACCCATGGAGCATAATTACAATCTGAATAAAGCTGAATTTAAAGCAATACGGAATTTAAGTGGTGATAAATCTATTATTATTAGACAAGGTGATAAAGGGGGAAATGTTGTAATAATGGACCACTGTGACTATCATAGCAAAGCTTTACATCAATTACGAGATCGCTCAAGCTAGGTACGGGTGACAATGTCTCACTTAGAAAAATCAAAGGACTTAACTAAAACCAAACTTCGGTCCTATTTGGATAAACAGCTACTTGACACTGAAAAATTTAACTATATGTGGACAGAGAATGATAAAATTGCGATTATATACTTTCTGCCTAAAATACATAAGGGAGGCAGAATAACTCTAGGGAGACCGATAATTGCAGGGATTGGCAGTATAACTGAGCACATATCAGAATATATTGACATGTACCTAGCACCCTTTGTTAGAACATTACCGTCACACATAAAAGACACCAAAACATTTGTGAAACAAATAAGGGACATATATTGGGAAGAAGATATGTACCTAGTCACCATGGATGTCAATAGTCTTTACACCAATATAGAACATGACAAAGGATTAGAAGCAGTTCGGTACTTCCTCTACACAAAAATCAGCCAGTTATTAACAACAAACAAACATGAGTCTAGAACAGGTTGAGTTGGTTCTCACGAACAATTTTTTTCTGTACCGAAAAGATCTTTACCATCAAGTGAGGGAGACAGCCATGGGCTCTAAATTTGCTCCCTCGTATGCGAACTTATTCATGGGGCACTATAAAAGGGAACATGCTTGGAGAATGAGGGAGGTGTGCGAAAATAATTTAATTTATTGGGGCAGATACATTGACAATATTTTTGTTATTTGGAAAGGAGATGAAGAAACATTGAAATCTTTCCATTCACATCTCATAAAGAACAACTACAATATTACGTTAACATTGGAGTACAGCAAAGAAAGCATTTACTTTTTGACTTGGAACTATATGTAGATAAAGGACACCTAGAGTCCAGGCTATACAGAAAATCCACTGTGGCTAATTCTATTCTGCATGCAGAATCAGGACATTTGAAAAGACAGACATATAATATTCCCTACGGAGAGTTTTTACCTGAAAAACGTAACTGCAGTGATCCTATGGAATATGAAAGAATGGAAAAAGAGATTTTGCTTAGATTTACAAGTAGAGGTTATGATTCAGGTGTCATGGTGAAAGCTAAGAAAAGAGCTCAGAGTGTGAAAAGAGAAGAGCTGCTAAAGGACAAGACAAAAAAATAAAAATTTGGAAACACTGAGGTATATCACTACATATAGGGGTCGATTCCGATCTCGGCCGGTAGGGCACCGAATCGGATTCGGCTTAACCGGATCTGATTCGGAGCCCTCTTTCCCGACCGATTCGTACGTGCGTCCGGGCAAGCGAGTACGATGCCAGTGCGTGCGAATTCGCCGACCGACTCGTACGCCCGTCCCAACCGCACCGACCGACTCGCACGGATGCGCCTCGCACCGCGCAATGGAGACGTTCCCCGGCCGGGCAAGTACGATGCGCGCCGCGGGCAGTCTGACCGACTCACGCCGTCTGGCTCGAAGAAGCAGTCGGAGCCGTACTTCGGGGGTCCGTGTCGGACCCCCCTGTATGCGTAGCCGCACGAGTCGCACACAGGGGGGGCCCATGGGTCCCCCCTACCTGTGAGTGTACGGCGCAAGTCGCTTCGCCACGTACACGCTGTAGGGGGCGCCCTTGTTCGCCTCGCACCCATTGAGTCAATGGGAGCCCGCGTACGAGTTGTACGACAGGCTCCCATTGACTTCAATGGGAGTCCGACCGAATCGAGTCCGATAGCATGCGTACGCATCGTACTTGTTCGGTCGGGCTGCTAGGGTCCGATTCGGTCGGAAATCTCTCCGGGTCCGGCTCGGTCAGAGAGATTTCCGGCCCGAATCGGAATCGGCCCCATAGTGTGGGAAATAATAGGGTATACAATACATTACAGAAACATTGGGATGTACGTACCCTAGACAAAGACATTGACAAAATAATATTGACTAAACCGACTATGGTTTATAAGCGAGCACCAACCTTAAGGAATATATTAAAATTCCTAACACTAGTAGAGAGATAACAGCTCTGACTGATAGTACGCTACCAGTAGGATTTTATAGATGGAATAACTGCATCTGCTGTAAACATGTCAATGACAAATCAAAATAATTTTTTGACAGTAGACATCACAAGAAGTTTAGGATTGGTTCCTTTATGATCTACAACACAGATAGCTGTATTTATACTATGATCTGTATCTGTGGAAAAGTATATGTAGGATCCACGGTGCGCAAAATCAAGATTAGGTGGATGGAACTGTGACATGAAATATCCAATGGCCATACAATTTTGGGATAACCACAAACTGACAGAAATAGGAGGTATTCGCTGTTTGGGGATGGAACATGTCACACTAGACAGGAGAGTTGGTGACTTGGAGAAAATGTTACGCATAAGAGAAACTTTCTAGATTAATAAATTACGAACAGTTGAATTGCGGTTAAATGTGGATAGAGAACTGTATACGGTGATCTAGCAATGTGGTCACCTACACTTTTATGACATTAAGGATATCAACAAATTAGAAACCTTCTTCTTTTGTCCCTCGCCTATTGTGATGAAAGTACAAGAGAAATTATCTTAGAGTATTGATGTTATTTGTATTTCCTTTAATTTAAATGAATGTATTAATATACAACACAGATATTTTCAATTTGAAGTTTTGTGCAAAGTCTCTAGAAATATGTATATAAGAACAGCAAATAGAAACTATGGGTTAAAGACAACTTATTTGAATGTTCTGTTATAACTTATGGCACTGTAAGTCAGTAGTGAGTCAACTACAAGAAAACTTAGGGGCCGATTATGATGGCGGGCGGACTTTGTCCGCCCGCCATCGCCCCGGTAAATGGGACCGCCCGCTATGTGTGCGGCGGTCCCGCACATGTGATTAGGATGCCACCGCCACGGTGGCGGTGGCATCCCCATTTCCAGCATTGTGGCGGGCGGTGCTCACAGCACCGCCCGCCACAGTGCTGAAATGCATGTTGTGCATCTGCATGCACAACGTGACAGGCACCGCGCGGTGCCTGCCACCTTGTGCATGCAGATGCAGGGGGTACCATAGGTACCACCCATGTGCACCCCCACCCCCAAAATACATGGGGCCCGCTACGGGCCCCAATGTCAGGGACCGCGAGCCTTTCCATGGCTGCGACGCCGCCATGGAAAGGCTCATCACCGCCGGCATCATAATGTGGATGGCGGTGTCTTGCAGACACCGCCACCATATTAATCCCTTTCCGCCCGGTCGACTGATCGGCCGGGCGGAAAACATGCGGACGGTCTTTCCGTCCGCCGGTGTCCCCTCCGCCATGGTAATATGGCGGGGGGAATTTGGTGGCGGACGGACGTAAATGGCGGGCGGATCGCCACCGCCATGCGGGCGGTGGCGATCCGCCCGCATCATAATCGGCCCCTTAGTACTTATAGCTTTCCAATTCAGTCTTGAATAATTAGGATAATGAGAGAATATGGAAATTGTATCAATAATTTGATCTTTATACAGGCGGACAACATAAATGGGAAGATATATCTTGATAAATATTAACGGACTATGCATGTGGTTTATGGCAAAGTAATCCAATTATTTATATAGAACTCATGGAAATAATGTAATATGTCTCATTCCGGGTTAGCACAAGGAAGGTATCATGGAAGCAATGATTGAAGAGGTTATAACTTATAGTTCGAGGCTTCAGTCACAAACGGAACATTTTACTAAAAAAGTGGCTAATTTGGAAATAAAACTTTGTGATATTAAAATTATAAGAATTTACAAACCATTTGGAATTATTTAGTTACTTGACCCCCTTGAAATTACACAATTATATGTTAAGAACTTGTATAAACTGACCTACATGTCACACTTCTGGTTAGTACAAGGAAGGTATCAAGGAAGCTATGAACCAAGAGGTTCTGAGTTCGAGTCTGCAGTCCTAAATGGAATGCTTCATAAATCAGACTGTTAATTTGATTGAATATTTTGCAATCAAAAATAAGTGTAACCAGCTAGAACTGTTTAGTTGCGTTACACCTAAACTTTATTTTTATTTTTATTTTTCACAAATGAGTGTGGATGAATTTGCAACTACTTTAAATCCACTAGGATATTTTTTAAATAATAAACACGGTAAAATAAGAAAATAGGTATCGTAAGAGCTCCCGTTTCCCGCGCATCCAGGTGCAATTAATTAAGGTTTCAGCGGGGTATAAATAAGGGAGGAAGAAATGTTCTTAGTGAACACACGACTTGTTGCAGAAAGGGACCACGCAGGCGGAAAGACGCTTCACGGTGAGGAGGTTTTCTGCTAAGGGGGAAGCTGAGATTACGATCTCAACATTTAAAACTATTAGCATGGGAGGGTGTATTATGGCCACTAAAGATGCTGTCTGTAAACGTAAAACGAATGTTATTAGGGGAAGGCTGCAACCGGGATCTTTAAGCGAGCGCAATCATTGTGCGAGTTTGGTCGCCTTAACAATTTCAAATCAAGGGTTCTGTAATGTTATTGGGGGTAGGCTGTAATCGGGACCTATACGCGGGCTCAGAAGCGAGTTCCAACGTGAGCTCAGAAGCGGATACTGAATCTGACAATAGCACAGCAAATAAAGGAAAGAACAAAGACTCTCAAGATCCTCCATCGTTCATAGACGAATTGCGTTTTTTATGCTTGGACAGGACTCAAAATACTCTACAAAAACCCCAATGGAGGGGGGAAAAATGACAAGGGACAGGAAGAAACGAAGGGGAGGGTATGGAGCTGCGCTCATGGGCCAGAACAAAGGACAAGAATCAAAAGAAATAGAAAACACCCCAACAACAGTCATACATTTGACCGGTTTAAGGCTCACAGAGGATGAGAAAAACACTCTCATTGGGACTGTCATTTTGCACCAGGACTAATTTTAACTATGCTCAGACCCGCATAGATTTTTATAAGTTTGTGAGGAGCTTAAAATTGAAAACATTCTTTCATAAAAAATTTGAGAGCGGATCTATAAGAGAAACAGAAGTGACAGAAGGCATCCCACTTGAAGCTGAAGATCTGGACCTTCTGCACCAATTTCAAGTGCTAGAGATGGAGTGTGAAGGAATGGCACAACCAGGGTCTGTGAGAGAAACAGCGAAGGTGATGGGACTAGATCTATACAACAGCAAGAAAACTCCATTCAAACCGAAATCGAACTTTGTCCCTATAACACCTAAAGACTCTATTGATGCATTCACGGACTCAGTTGTTAAAGATTTGCAAGCATTGTCTATTCAATCTAGTGAGTGTTTCTTAGAGAGGTAATAGGCAAGAGGAAAGAAAATATGCATTAATTGTGAAAAAAATAAAAAATCGGAAAGACATAGTGGTGCGCCAGTCCGATAAGGGGAGCAATGTGGTTTTGTGGCCACTGGACATGTATAATGATCAAGCCATGTCCCAATTGAGGAATAACAGATGTTATCAAAAGGTACCGAACAGTAATTTGATAGAAATAAAGATTAAGTTACACAAAGATCTAGCAAGGTGGAGGGGGTTGGGTTTGATTTCCCAAGATGAATATAAGTTTTTAAAAGTTGACAACCCAGTTACACCGATCTTTTACCTTATCCCTAAGGTGCATGAAAACACTGAGGTTCCTGGCAGACTGATAATATCAGCCATAGGAAGTTTATTTGAGCCAATATCAAGATTCTTGGATTTCTTTTTACAAGAATATGTGAGGGAATTACCAGCCTATATTCAGGATACGAGAGACTTCCTTAGGAGAATAGAAAACATCAGATGGAAGGACACATTTCTCTTGATTACACTCAATGTGTCATCATTATACACGAGTATCCATCACGAGGATGGGTTAAGAGCGATGAGGCATTACCTTAGCAAGAGAACCAACACATTTTACCAACACACAGCAATTTTGGTAGAAATGGGCAGACTGTGCCTTGAGAACAACATTTTCATGTATGGAACTGATACATACAGACAAATGAGAGGGACAGCAATGGGCACCTGCTTCGCCCCCAGCTATGCAAATTTGCATATGGACTGGTGGGAGGAGCAGGTGCTAAAGGTGCAATATGCTGAGGAATGGGACACAAACATAATATTATGGACTAGGTTCATAGACTATCTTTTTGTGGTGTGGGACGCCACGATGGACACCGCAGAAGCCTTTGTCAAAAAACTGAATAACAACTCATTGAACCTAGCTTTCACCAACACCATGAGTAACACATGAGTGTGCTTCCTGGATTTAGAAGTATATGTGGAAAATAGCACCTTACACACATGTGCTTACAGGAAGCGAACTGCGGGTAACACTATCCTGCACGCTAGAAGCCATCATCTACAAAAACTGAAAAACAGCATCGTACAAAACCATAGAAATGTCACTGACCATGTCATGAGTGATGTAATATGTGACGTCATCAGCAGTGCATTGCGGCGGCGCGAGTTATAGTTAGCTGAACTAACTATAACGGGGGAATTTCTATGGTTTTGTACGAGTGAAATGTCCAACTAACTATAACTTTCCCTAAAACCTATGGTTTTTCAGTGAATTTCTAAGGTTTTTTAAATGCTAATTTCTAACTATAACGTGCCTGAAACCTATGGTTTTTTCAGTGAATATATATATATATATATATATCAAAAGAAACATCCAACTCCAATGAGGAAGAGGCACGTACTCGAGGTAGGTAGGAATAGGGCTCATTTATTGTATTTCAGGTCTCCCTCGACCCCGCATTAGATGAGATATGCCTTTTGGCTGCGCAGCAGCCTTTATCAATCTAATTGGCGACATCAACACTCCTAGTTAAATACCTCTTCCCCCCCATTTGAAAATGGATAGGCACAGAAGACAGACTATGTAGTTATAATCAAATGCTGATTACTGCTATTTGACTGTTACACGTTAAACAGAAAATGTCACTGGCAAAACATTCTTGTTGCCTAATAACTAAAATGCTGAACGCAATGTAATTATACCTATGAATAACAGCATAGTGCATTATTCCACATAGTTACACCAAGCATTTAATCATAGTGCGCCTGCTGATATATGCCCTGAAAAGATATAATGATATCTCTCCTGCTATTGATGGAAGCTTGTCATAATGACTAGCCAGGGTATTTGGGTATTTAACATTGTGGCGCCAACTCTCTGTAAAAACATAAAATTACCTTTCTTTTGCATTTGATCAAAAATTGATTTAAAATACTCTTAAATTGAATGAGGTCGCGCTGCATATATTATTAACAATTCTGTGTCAAGACATCTCGAATTTCAAATGGAAAAACCGTTCTGGTAACAATATTGAACATGATTTGGAATATCAATTGCAAATGCGTGTTAAGTGCACTGAGAAACACCTTCAAATTCAAGAGATTAGTGGCAGAACTGCTGGGCTCTAGTTACACAAAGTGTGTTTGTGTCCGACACTAATGCCAGCCACCGGGTGATTGTTATTACTCCCAACCAGACTACAAGGCCCACAATCCATTTGGACGGCAGTGCAAAGTTCAAAAGCCATAAATACATGACCAGTGCCAGAATTCGAATTGTCAATGCTCCATGTATGTGCTAGAACCAAAATCCGTATGTGTATATATATATATATATATATATATATATATATATATATATTCACTGAAAAAAACATAGGTTTCAGGGGCGTTATAGTCAGTTGGACATTTCACTCGTACAAAACCATAGAAATTCCCCCGTTATAGTTAGTTCTGCTAACTATAACTCGCTGCATCCATAATGCACTGCTGATGACGTCACATATTACATCACTCATGACATGGTCAGTGACATCACTCGTGACATCACTCATGACATCACCGATGACATCACAAATGACATCACTCATGACATCACTCATGACATCATCCTTGTGATAGAGTGGCAGACCTCCTCTCACCCTAATATAACCTTTGATACACACACTCAAAAATACAAACTAACATTTTCAAAACAATGGACATACCAATACCAGTTACAACACACCTATTCAGTAATTCCAAGATCTACGCACACATCCACTCATTCACCAACAGTCCCTATACAGTCACTCATACATGTACTCACTCATCATATGTACTCATACACCTATACATCCTGTTACACACCGCCACTCATCCATAGAGTTACACACATAGTCACACATGCAAACAAAGTATCAAACATCCATTTACTTGCATATACAGTTATACACACACTACCACACTTACTTCTACAGAAACTTACACATACTTACTCTCTTAAACAATCACTTACAGAAACACCTACTTATTTGTACCGGAACTCTTCCAATCTCTCACTCTCACATATACTCACTTATATACACCAATACTCACATATACTAGTTTAAAACATACGTAGTTACTCATAAAGACACTATTGAGACAGTCATTCACTCACTAACACACCCATACACATACTCATCCACCTATACAGTCCTGCACACATGCTGTCTTCAACACATACAAACAGTGAGTCACTCATTCATGCATTTATGCACTAAGTAATACCCCCCACCGAACCATACAGACACTCAGACACTCATACTGATACTCAAAAAACCAACTAATAACCCATATAGACACTCATGTAGCTACTCACCAACCCATGCAGCCACTTATAAACAAAGTGAGAGACTGATACAGATATTTTCATATTTAAACATTACTCACTAACCCATGTATTCACTAAGATACACTTAGTCAGTTATACAATCAATTTTACCAAAACAATCATCCATTTAGACACTTATATACCCATTTATTCTTTCATCGACCTTGAGATATACATATATAAAACATATTTAATTTTCAGAAAAACACACATTCACTGGATGATGTCATCAGTGATGTCATCAGTGATGTCATGAGTGATGTCACTGACCATGTCATGAGTGATGTAATATGTGACGTCATCAGCAGTGCATTGCGGGCGCGTGAGTTATAGTTAGCAGAACTAACTATAACGGGGGAATTTCTATGGTTTTGTACGAGTGAAATGTCCAACTAACTATAACGCCCCTGAAACCTATGGTTTTTTCAGTGAATTTCTAAGGTTTTTTAAATGCTAATTTCTAACTATAACGTGCCTGAAACCTATGGTTTTTTCAGTGAATTTCAAAGGTTTTTTAAATGCTAATTCCTAACTATAACGTGCCTGAAACCTATGGTTTTTTCAGTGAATATATATATATATATATATATATTTATTATACTATGTATACATGTTAAAATGTCTCGGTCCCCTGTTTGCCCCGGTGGCACGGAAAAAATGGGTGGAACTGACGTCAGCACGCCGACGAGGTCCTCTTATGGCTCCGATGACGTCAAATGGTGTCGCGAGCGGAGCCGTGCTATTATGACGTCCTCGTTGACATGGGAGAGCTAGGAAAGAATTTCCGTGGAATGCTGGTGCAGGGGATATTCACCTAAGTGTTCAGGCTAGTCCTTTGGGAGCAACTGTTTATTTTGCCACTCCAGAAACCGAAACCAGTGATCCGAGGGCAGAGGCCCTGCAGATGGCACACGAGGTGGGGTGCCCAGTCGTGTGCACCGGCGGGGCAGTGAAGTGACAAGCACCACAACCCACAAAAAAGGTAACCAGGGCACTGAATAACACAGGATCTTCTCTTTGTATCTGGCAGGAACAACAAAGTTAAAATGCCCTAGTACCAAAATGTAGAATTAGTGCTACAACGGTCTTCAAGAGGACCTGCGATGCCGCTTCTGCCTCCCGTACCCTGGAGGCGGCACATGGGTCACATGGTACGGTCATACTGCGGTGGGACGCACACTCGTTGACCTCTCATGGCACTGCTCCACACTTCAGGGAGGACGCTTTCCATTAGCTATGTTTTCTGATGACGTGTCGCACCGGCCCCGTCCAACAACAGAACTCCTTTGGATCCAAACAGACTCTTCCACTCTCTCACCATAAGTGAAACCAGGCCATGCGGACACTTTCACAATACAACAGCCGGGAATGCACTTTTCGGTAAAAAACCACATTCTTCCTCCTAATTAATCAAATAAACGTCTCACTGAAGAACAGGGGCCAGCTTCGATCGGTAAACAGCCGTTACAACGACTTTTTTACTTCGCGATACCATTACAACGCATGCATTACCACGCATGCGTTGTACATCACGAAGTCATTACTACGCATTTTTTTAGAACGCATGGTCATTTACCACGCATGTCTTTACAACAAATTTTGTTGTAAAGGTATGTATGGTAAATGACCATGCGTTCTAAAAAACATGTAGACGATCCACGTCGTTGTAAGGAAACAGAGGCTGTTCCGTTTCCTTGGATTGGGCATGGGGTGGGGGTTTCTTTTCTAGGGTTTAGGGTAGTGCAGTGGTGTTTGGGTGGTGTAGGGGGTCGTGCTGGGGGTAGTGTTTTAGGGTTTAGGGTAGTGCAGTGGTGTTTGGGTAGTGTAGGGGGTCATGCTGGGGGTAGTGTTTTAGGGTTTAGGGTAGTGCAGTAGTGTAGGGGGTCATGGTTTAGGGTAGTGCAGTGATGTATGGGTAGTGTAGGGGGTCGTGCTGGGGTAGTGGTTTAGGGTAGTGCAGTGGTGTTTGTGTAGTGTAGGGGGTCATGCTGGGGGTAGTGTTTTATGGTTTAGGGTAGTGCAGTGGTGTTTGGGTAGTGTAAGGGGTCATGCTGGGGGTAGGTTTAGGGTAGTGCAGTGGTGTTTGGGTAGTGTAGGGAGTCGTGCTGGGGGTAGTGTTTTAGGGTTTAGGGTAGGGCAGTGGTGTTTGTGTAGTGTAGGGGGTTGTGCTGGGGGTAGTGTTTTAGGGTTTATGTTAGTGCAGTGGTGTTTGGGTAGTGTAGGGGGTAGTGCTGGGGTAGTGTTTTAGGGTTTAGGGTATGGCAGTGGTGTTTGGGTAGTGTAGGGGGTCGTGCTGGGGGTAGATTTAGGGTTTAGGGTAGTGCAGTGGTGTTTGTGTTGTGAGGGGGTCATGCTGGGGGTAGTGTTCTAGTGTTTAGAGTAGTGCAGTGGTGTTTGTATAGTGTAGGGGGGTTTAGGGTAGTGCAGTGGTATTTGTGTAGTGTAGGGGGTCATGCTGGGGGTAGTGTTTTAGGGTTTAGGGTAGTGAAGTGGTGTTTGTGTAGTGTAGGGGGTAGTGTTTTAGGGTTTAGGGTAGTGCAGTGGTGTTTGTGTAGTGTAGGGGTCATGCTGTGGGTAGTGTTTTAGGGTTTAGGGTAGTGCAGTCGTGTTTGTGTAGTGTAGAGGGTCGTGTTTTAGGGTATAGTGTAGTGGTGTTTGTGTAGTGTAGGGGGTCATGCTTTGGGTAGTGTTTTAGGGTTTAGGGTAGTGCAGTCGTGTTTGTGTAGTGTAGGGGGTCGTGTTTTAGGGTATAGGGTCGTGCAGTGATGTTTGGGTAGTGTAGGGGGTCATGCTGGGGTTAGTGTTTTAGGGTTTAGGGTAGTGCAGTGGTGTTTGGGTAGTGCAGGGGTTCGTGCTGGGGGTAGTGTTTTAGGGTTTAGGGTAGTGCAGTGGTTGTGTAGTGTGGGAGGTCATGCTGGGGTAGTGTTTTGGGTTTACAATAGTGCAGTGGTGTTTGTGTAGTGTAGGGGGTCATGCTGGGGGTAGTGTTTTAGGGTTTAGGGTAGGTCAGTGGTGTTTGGGTAGTGTAGGGGTAGTGCTGGGGTAGTGTTTTGGGTTTACGATAGTGCAGTGGTGTTTGTGTAGTGTAGGGGGTAGTGTTTTAGGGTTTAGGGTAGTGCAGTGGTGTGGTGTTTGTGTACTGTAGGGGGTCGTGCTGGGTTCTAGTGTTTTAGGGTTTAGGGTAGTGCAGTGGTGTTTGTGTAGTGTAGGGGGTCGTGTTTTAGGGTCGTGCAGTGGTGTTTGGGTAGTGTTGGGGGTCGTGCTGGGGGTAGTGTTTTTGGGTTTAGGGTAGTGCAGTTGTGTTTGGGTAGTGAAGGGGGTCTTGCTGGGGGTAGTGTTTTAGGGTTTAGGGTAGTGCAGTGGTGTTTAGGTAGTGTAGGGGTTCATGCTGGGGGTAGTGTTTTAGGGTTTAGGGTATTGCAGTGGTGTTTGTGTAGTGTAGGGGGTCATGCTGGGGGTAGATTTAGGGTTTAGGGTAGTGCAGTGGTGTTTGTGTAGTGTAGGGGGTCGTGCTGGGGATAGTGTTTTAGGGTTTAAGGCAGTGCAGTGGTGTTTGTGTAGTGAAGGGGTCGTGCTGGGGGTAGTGTTTTAGGGTTTAGGGTAGTGCAGTTATGTTTGGGTAGTGTAGGCTGTCTTGCTGGGGGTAGTGTTTTAGGGTTTAGGGTAGTGCAGTGGTGTTTGGGTTGTGGAGGGGGTAGTGTTTTAGGGTTTAGGGTAGTGCGCCCAACCAGCCACAATATCCGTGGACAAAGGGGATCCTGACTCTTTGGAACGCTCCGTCAATTGAATAATTTGGGTCAAGGGCCCTACCACGTCCAAGACCTATCAATTCCTTTCTTGGGATCCCTCATATACTTGGAGAAAAAGGTACATAGTTTCTCATCAATTTCAGGCGTGTGTGCCACCTTCTCCTTCAGTGAGGGCCTGGGGCATTCTCCCCTCATCCTATTCCTGACCTCCCTTTCAAGGTTGATGGATTTTCCCCACCACCTACTCTGCCACTTTGGCTTCAGGTGTCCACTCCACCGACCTAGGATGGTAAATTTGGGTAGGCTCGAACATGTCCGAGTGGACCCCGTCCCCAACCGGGGACTGAGAGGAGTGGGACTCTGGACGCCAGGGATGCCCCGAGTCCTTATCCTCATCGGAGGAGAAATCGTCCTCCGATACACCCTCTCCCTCTAAGGAAACCCGCCGTCGGGGTCTACAATAGTGGTGACAGTGTCGCAATTTTCTCCGGGCCCTCCTCCTCCCGGCAGGGTGCATGTTTTAGCATTCGCGCACTCTTGAGGAAGGTCTCCGTAAGTTTATCAAATCCTTCCAAGTGCCCCGCGTTATGCTTAACGGCCCTTTTATTCCCCATCTGGGAGCTACTGGGACCCGCCACCACCAGATCTGGGTCACTGAACACCCCAGGGATGCTTTTCGCCAGCTTATCAACCTGATCCCTAAGAGGAGCCAGCGCCCTAGAAATAGCCAGATAGAGGGCTTGGTCCACTGCTGGAGGGAGAAGTTGGGGGGCCATTCCTCCTCCACTTCCTGGTAGGAGGAGTAAAAATGGTCTTCTGGAGAAGACATGATAGCAGAGGGTGTGAGCACAGAACAAATGCCTTTAAAATCCTTAAGGCAGCCCCCTCGCCGGTGCTCCAACAGCTGGGCTTTCCCCAAAGCTGTTATAAGAATAGACTGAGGCGCAATACCAATTACCACCACCAGGTGGTGCTGGTCACTAACGTGGCCGTGTGGGGAAATCACCGCGTAGCAGTGGTAAAATTAGGCGAGGGTTGGTCGGGAATCAAGCGGACACTAAAGGAGTGACCGGATTCCCAAACGCACGTAAAGGCCAGCGGGAGCGCTCGACGGAGCTGCCTCGCTCAGACCAGACGCGCCTGACAGGATCTCACCGCTCGCAGAGCACACAGCGGGAGAAACTGCGAGGGGAGAACGCGCTCGGGCAAGAGCCTGCTGCGCAGGGAATATGAAACAATACCAAGGCAATAATGCTAATAACGTGCACAAGAAACCGCTATACAAACAGCAACAACGTCAGATTAAGCCAAGAATGTAAGGAATGCACTTAACTGACGAGCAGTGAAGAAAGAGGAAGCGGAAGGGACATCACGATATTATATACGATGGACTGTGATATGATTGGACTATAGTTGCCTTGGAGACTACCCCCTAATGGTTCATGGGTTGTGTAGTCTTTTGTTTAATGATTGTTGTGTTACGTTTTCTTTGAACTGCTATGCAAATAAAGTGAGGAAAGATATGCATAATCCTCGCCTCCATCCTGCCATAGAATTCATTAAACTTTATTTGATCTGATTTAGAAACATAGATCATAACAGTGTACATAAAAACAGTAAATCCTCTTTCCTAATACAATACAGTGAGAATTAATTAAAACCAGTAGGTAAAAACAGGTGTTACAAAGCCCAGTTCAGAGCAACTTCAGGTTAACAGAATCGTAAAGTTCAATGTTTCGCAAGATCAATCTCATGTACTTCGTGCAAAATACGCAATAAGGGGTCCAAGTAAGATGTAACGCTCCAATACCTGACCAGTTTGCACTATATAAAACTGCAGAAAAAATAAAAATAAAAAGTGTTTTGCACATTTCTGTCATTGGGCTATATGTGGGCTACATCTGGGTGATATTTGTGCTACATTTGGGCTCTTTTTTCTCTGGTGGCCATCTTGGGAGACTTATTTGTTATGAAGTTTCCTAATTTCATCATTTACGGCAGTCTCCTCAGTAGGAAATGCTTTCAGTTTTTTACTTTAATTCCATCAAGAAGGCATTCAGATGTGTCACACATTTGCCATAAATTCAGAATGTTAGCACTCTAGTTGTTCATTAGATCACCCTAGTAAAGCTACTGCTCACCAGGGAGTTAACTGGAAGTCTACTGCTGGTATTGAAAGTGATTGTTTCAGTCTGCATGTCAGAATTTTCTAATGAAATAGCAGAGGATTTGAGATCTCACTTAAAACATGCCCTAAATTTTCTTTCTGCAGCACTAACCATAATTTCTATGGCAAAATGAACCCCCTCATTTTGTTCCTTTTTAAATTAAATGTTTTAAGTGTTACCAGTTTATTCCAATCAAGATGGCTTCAGGTGTGCCATACTTTTGTCATAAGTAAGACTGTTAGCGCTCTAGTTGTTCTTTAGAACACTCTGGGAAGCTGCAGTAGAACACAAAGGCATCAACTGACAGGCTGCTCCTGTTGAAATATAACAGGAAGATATTTGAGATCTCACTTAAAACATGTCCTAATTTTTCTTTCTACAGCACTAACCATAATTTCTATGGCAAAATGAACCCCCTCATTTTGTTCCTTTTTAAATTAAATGTTTTAAGTGTAACCAGTTTATTCCAATCAAGATGGCTTCAGGTGTGCCATACTTTTGTCATAAGTAAGGCTGTTAGCACTCTAGTTGTTCTTTAGAACACTCTGGGAAGCTGCAGTAGAACACAAAGGAATCAACTGACAGTCTCTGCCCTTGTTGGATGTACATGTTTTACTGAGAATGTCAGACTTCATTCTCACATGACTGAGAAAGATAATGTGAATTTACAGAAAATATGGTCTCATTTTAGCTTCTGGAGCACCTTCCAAAACTGTATGGGACAAGCATGTGAAAATAGTTTTCTACCAAACATGATTCATTATATCCCAGCAGAAGGTTTTCACAGGGTAAAATCACCTTAGAACACACCACAATTCCTGAAATTAGTATGGTACCATCAACAAATGAATTCTAATGTAACTAAAGTCTGTTATCACCCTTTATAGTTCTCCTTTTGCTAACCCTCAAAATCTTCGATTCACTACAATGCATTTCAATGGGGTACTATCATTTATATTGGTCCCAAGATGGCTGCCAGCAATTCCAGGATGAAGTGCTGACAGCCAATCAGATCTCACGATGACATGTGTGGTTAGGCTCCGCCCAGATATCGATATGTTTTCTTTTTCAAATTTCTCAGGAACTACTGAACGGATTTACACCATTTAACAAAAGGGTTCTTTCTGAACCAAGAACTACCTCTTTGCCAAATTTGGTGTAATTCCGTTCAGCAGTTCGGGCTGTAGCCGTGTCTAAAGTTTACTATGGAAAATTGCATGGGGAAAACACGTTTTGGGACCCCCCTTTTATCTCGGCCCCCGCTTGCCGAATTACCCCGAAGCTTTCAGAATAGGAGCAGACCGGAGCGCCCCACAAGTTTTGAAAATTTCGTAAAGATTCATCAACCGGCGCCAAAGTTATTGGAAATAGAATGTTGTGAATTTCCTATGGAAAATAGGTCCTAACTATAACTACGACCGCCAGTAGGTAATATATATATATATCAGTGCAATATAGTGCATAATACCATAAGAGGTGTGCATTGCAGAATTTACTGGGATTATGCTTGATGGGCAGCAGTTTTCTACATTATGCTCATTCAGGGCGAGATGTGAAGAATTTGAATGTTTTGTAAATATATTTATATTGTTACAAAACGTGAAACATTTACATACTCAATATGGGGGATACATTTTGTTATATGCTGCTAAATGGAGAATCTGCTTGCACTGCAATATGCTATAACATGTTACAATATGGCGATGTATTTACGAGGTTTTACTGGTCCCTCCTTTGTGTTGTTACTCGGAACGGGAAATGATGATGTATGTATAAAAAGACGGCCGTTTCAGGCTCGCCCTTGTACCATCGAGAAAGGCGACTGCCGAAACGCGTCTGGTGCTGTTGGAGTCCTAAATAAATCTTGTGGACTCTTCCCCGGTGAGTGCTGTGTCTTTGTGCTTAAAGGACGAGACGCGTAGCTGTGAGATATATATATATATATATATATATATATATATTATCTACTTGCGGTCACCAGTAGATAGTTATAGTTAGGACCACGTTTCCATAGGAAAAGCGTTTTTTGATTTGCTTATAACTTGGGCGTCGTTTGACGAATGTTTACGAAATTTTCCCAAAAACTTCTCTTTTTAGATCAGTTCCTATCTTGAAAGTTTGGGGGTGATTCGTCAAGGGGGGGCTGAGAAAAAAGGGGGGTCCCAAAACGTGTTTTCTCCATGCAATTTCCATAGGAAACTTTAGACAAGCCTACAGATCAAACTGCTGAACGGAATTACGCCAAATTTGGCAGGGAGAAAGGTCTTGGTCCAGAAAGCACGCTTTTGTTTAAATGGGGTAAATCCGTTCAGTAGTTTTTGAGAAATATCAAATTTTACAGATATCGATATTTTAGAATTCTGACATCTGATTGGCTGAGGCGTTACGAGCACGAGCTTGCGGCTCATTGGCTGCGAACTGTTGAAACTAGGAAGTGTTGGCAGCCATTTTGTGACTCAGTTGAAAGGAGTAGTGGGAAAAAAAGAAAAAAATTGTATAAGAGGGTATAGTAGGAACACTGTGGACTTATTTTAAGCAGTCTGTACGGTGCACACAGGTAGTGTGAATGTTGCGTAGGCCCTGGAAATTATGTCCGCAAAACAACGATGCGCGGTATTGCGGCAATGTTCAGTAGGCTGTGGAAATCATATCGGGAAAACAACAATGCGCCGTATTGCGGCCTATCTTTAATTTAATGCGCAGAAATGTTTACTTATAATGCGGTGTTCACTTTTATCACGGATAGTGTCACTTTCTTAGAGAAAATGTAATATTATGTGGGAGGGCGTGTTCTCTCCCTGTGCGCGGAACAAAATTAATGTTTAATTGGCTGAGGTGTTCCAACAACGAGCTTAATGTTCATTGGCTGCGAACCATTGAAAGTAGAAGTGTTGCCAGCCATTCTCTCCCCCTCCGCGGAGTAGCAAGGACACCTGATTGGCTCACATGTTCCAAGCAGGACCATCCAGAGCTTAATGTTCATTGGCTGTAAACCATTGAAAGTAGAAGTGTTGTCAGCGATTCCCTCCCCCTCCGCGGAGTATCAGGGACATCTGATTAGGTAACGTGTTCCAAGCAGGACCTTCTGAAGCTTAATGTTCATTGGCTGTGAAGCATTAAAAGTAGAAGTGTTGGCAGCCATTCCCTTCCCCTCTGCGGAACACTATGGACATTTTATTGACTAAAGTGTCCTGAGTACAAGTTTGCTCCTTATTGGGTGGGAACGGGTCACTGTTGTCAGCCATTTTGTGACGCACTTCAAAGGAGTTCAGGAAAAAAAAGTAGGAGAGGGGAGGGTAGGAACACTATTAACTCTGTACAGTGGTCACAAGGTGGTGGACAGGGACTGTGAAGGTAAAAATTGTTTTTTATATACTTTAAGGGCCATTTATATAATTTTGCATGGGGCCTACAAATCACGGCGGGAAAATAGCAGAGTGTGTTGCGTCTTCTTTTTATTAAGTCAGTGGGTGGGATACTTCCCAGAAGCAGTATTTACTTATAATGTGGTGTCTACTTTTCTGACGGGGAGTGCTACATCTTTGGAGGAAAAATTATAATATGGAGGAGGGGGTTGCAAAAAGAAAGCGCGCTGTTGCGGTCTTCATTTAAAATAAGGTTCTGAGTAGGCTACTTCTCGGGAGCAATGTTTACTTATAATGTATAGTTATAGTGCGGTGCTTACTTCTGTCGCGGGGAGTGCTACTTCCTTGCAGCAAAATAGTAGGTGTGGTTGCGCTGCAAAAATTTCAGTCTAGGTTTGAAACAGTTTTTATTAAGCAATCACAAATATACTTTCTTAGGAAAGTGTAGCTGTATATATCAGAGGGGTGACAAATAAAAACGCAATTCATAAAATATCCCTTAAGCATGGCCACACCCTCCCTTTTTTTGTCGTCTATAGTTTATAAAAGTGTTGCCCCATATTCTTGTTAATATAAGAGGGCATCAGTTACTTTTAGATAAAGTAGAAAAGAAGTGCTACAAGAAACACTCCCGCACTACATCATCTCAGGTCACAACAACAATAACAAGTAAAAAGTTAAACACAAATGACGTCATATTACCTAGAAATGTACGCTTCATCAACACATTAAATGAAGCACTATGTATATAATTTTTTTTAGGGACTACTATTTTATAAAATATTAGCAGTGTTACAAACTGTGAGGTAGTAAGTTATCAACGGAAATAACTGTAGTATATGTTGTTAATGTCTCGCACAGATAGATCTCCAACCCCTTTGAAGTACTATAAACTCACAGTATTAAAATGTACAGGATGCGTTTATAGTATTCCACAGGAGAAGAAGAATAAGGAGCACAACAAAAAAATCAAAATTTTTACAATTTCTATTCTGTAGAAGTCTGGAAAGTTTTGTCGTAGTGCTTAGAGGTCGCTCACTGCTCCGCTAATAGATCACGTACTCTTTTAAGAACATATAGGATAGTAGTAATATATACACTACTATTCCTATAAATTCTATAGGGAGAACGAGAATAGGAACCACAACAGAGAAATACCAAAATATCATTCAAAAATGTAGGGTTTATCAAAGGCATTCAGTAAGAATGTGTCTATGCAAACAATCTTTTTTTAAACTGCAATTTCAAAAAATATTCTCACTGTAAAAATATCTGATCAAGTAAGTTATAAAGGTCGGTAAGCTGTATTTGAGATGGTTTACTCCTGGCGGCGACAAATCTCCAATTCCTGTTGTGTGGAAATATGACACTCTACTACAATATAGAGAGTGACACTGATGCCACACAAAAGGAAGGAAAATAAAGTAATGAACACAAAACAAGATCAATAACTAAATACTTTCCAGCGGTGAATATGTTCAGAGCTTCTTTTCTCCGGGACTTCGAAATCTTTCATCTTTGCGCCAACGGGTCATAAACTCCTCTGAGATCATAATGACTGTGAATATTACAATATACATATTCACACTACATGATCCCAAGGGGGAAACAGAGTAAGAACCAGAAGCTGCTGACGTTACTTATAAATCTTTAGTCTTCGCGCCCACGGGTCACCAACACCTCTGAGGTCAAGTATAGTGTCAATATTATAATATACAAAGTGACACTATATGAGCTCAAATGAGCCAGAAAAGGAATAGTGTTTCCTCTATTTTGTCTGTTTCTGAATACAAGCTGCTGACGTTACATATAAATGGCAAAAACAACCAATAAAATTTTTTTCTAAATATAAATCTTTAAATATTCACAAATAGCTACGTATTATAAATATCTACTATGCCATAATCAAACAACTTACAACTCCGTAATATGTTTTGTTGTCCCAAACGAAGAATCCGACGCTAGAAAACGGAATCTGCATCACAGAATGGACACGCGTAAATAACTCGCAAAAACGAAACTAATCGAACAACGGGTGTGGTTTATATACTTTTTGGTTATTGAGTAGTCTATAGAAGGAACATGCGGCTCCGCCCATTTAGATGTCACGTTTTACAGTTGACACGTGCTCACGTTTTCACTGTTTAACTTGTGTACGTGTTGGGGAAAGTTACAAAATGTGAAGCGGTAAAGGTTTCGATTTCGATCCTCACACGTATAAGCTCCTTAATATGTACATACGTTGGCGACCTTAAAAACTGTTACCCGGTAACCATGTCATTTCCTTTCTCGTGACTAAAAACATCTATTAATTGCTGTAATTCTAAATAGAAGACATAAAAAAAATATCGTTCAGAATAGAAAAAAAAATACGTGCTAATATTTCTCATCACTATAGTTTTTAAATTAAAAAAATGCCAGCATTTGTAAAGCGTACAGCTACCTCCAGAGAGGTGTCCCGGCGCTCGGGGCGTCGGGAAGATTAAGCAAGGTATTGCCCACAGTGACTTAGTAGTGGGCTAACGTGCCACCGGAGCCGGGAATCGAAGTGTGAACGCTGTTGTTCTAAGTCAGGTATCATAGCTGCTGCGTCACACTTTTTCCACACTTATAGGTTAATTAGTGCTAATTAAGTTTTAAACATTGTTAAATTATAACTTATAACAGACTACTGTTACAGTTAGTTTTTCACTACAAAAAGTATGCACGTCTTTTTAAAATTTACTTACAAACAATATAGGTTTCAGGGACATTGTAGTTACAAATTAGCATTTAAAAAACCATTGAAATTCACTGAAAAACCATAGGTTTCAGGCACGTTATAGTTAGAAATTAGCATTTAAAAAACCTTAGAAATTCACTGAAAAAACCATAGGTTTCAGGCACGTTATAGTTAGTTGGACATTTCACTCATACAAAACCATAGAAATTCCACCGTTATAGTTAGTTCAGCTAACTATAACTCGCGCCCCCGCAATGCACTGCTGATGACGTCACATATTACATCATTCATGACATGGTCAGTGATATCACTGATGATATCACTGATGACATCTCAAATGACATCACTGATGACATCACTGATGACATCATCCAGTGACTGTGTGTTTCTGTAAAGTTTAAATATGTTTTATATATATATATATGCCAAGGTGTATTGAAGAATGAGTGGGTGTATGAGTGTCTGAATAGATGATTTAGTAGGTGCGTGACTGACTGTATAAGTGAGTGATTAATCGTGTCTTACTGAATGCATGGGTTAGTGACTAAACTGTGTGAATGTCTGTATTAGTCTGTCAGTTGGTGTGTAAGCGGCTGCATGGGTTGGTGAGTGATACATGAGTGTCTATATGGGTTATTGATTGGTTGTCTGAGTATCTGTATGGGTGCCTGAGTGTCTCTGTGGGTGGGTGGGGGGTGTGTGACTGTGCATAGATGTGTGAGTAGGTGATTCACTGGGTGTATGGGTTCAAGAGTGCATCTGTGAAGGGCTGTATGGGTGGGTGAGTGTGTGTATGGGTGTGTTGGTGAGTGAATAGATGTCTCAGTGGTACATGTGAGTAGCTACATATATGAAAGGCAGTATATGTGAGTGTTGGAGTATATAAATGACTATACGTGAGAGTCAGTGATTGTGAGAGTAGCTGTATAGATGAGTGTGTACTTGTATCACTGATTATATAAGAGAGTAAGTATGCGTTAGTATCTGTATGAATAAGTGAGGTGGTGTGTGTATAACTGTATAGGTGAGCAAATGGGAGTGTGATTGATTCTTTGCATGACTGACTAGGTGAGTGAGTAACTCCATGGATGAGTGGTGGTGTATGAGTGCATATGATGGTGTTGCATTGAAGAGTGACTGCATGTATGAGTGATTGTATGGGTAAATGAGTGGATGTGTGTGTAGACCTAGGAATCAGTGAGTGTGTATGTAGTAACTGGTATTGGTGTGTTCATTGTTTCAAAAATGGTAGTCTGCATTTTATAGTGGGTGTATCAAAGTTTATATGAGTGTGAGGAGGTGCATCAGATTTTCACGTGGATGATGTCATCAGTGATGTCATCAGTTGTGTCATTTGAGATGTCATCAGTGATGTCATCAGTGATGTCACTGACCATGTCATGAATGATGTAATATGTGACGTCATCAGCAGTGCATTGCGGGGGCGCGAGTTATAGTTAGCTGAACTAACTATAACGGTGGAATTTCTATGGTTTTGTACGAGTGAAATGTCCAACTAACTATAACGTGCCTGAAACCTATGGTTTTTCAGTGAATTTCTAAGGTTTTTAAATGCTAATTTCTAACTATAACGTGCCTGAAACCTATGGTTTTTTCAGTGAATATATATATATATATATATATTCACTGAAAAAACCACAGGTCTCAGGGACGTTATAGTTAGTTGGACATTTTACTCGAACAAAACCAGAGAAATTCGGCCGTTATAGTTAGTTCAGCTAACTATAACTCACGCCCCCGCAATGCACTGCTGATGACGTCACATATTACATCACTCATGACATGGTCAGTGACATCACTGATGGCATCTCAAATGACATCACTGATTACATCATCCAGTGACTGTGTGTTTCGGTAAAGTTTAAATATGTTTTATATACATATATGCCAAGGTGTATTAAAAAATGAGTGGGTGTATGAGTGTCTGAATGGACACCATGACAAACATCCTCGACTCTGCAGCCCCGAAGCAACTCAAAAGGATCCCTTGCAAACAATCCAAACCTTGGTTCAATGGTGCCCTTAATGACGAAAGACGCAATTTAAGGCTCTCTGAGAGACGGTGGAGAAATTCCCCCTCCACCCCTAATCTCAATCAGTTAAGGAAGAAGAGAAGCTCTTATAACAAACACATTCGCATTGCTAAATCAGATCATTTCAGAGCGCAGCTTGACAGCGCTAAAAACCGTTCCAAAAAACTGTTTGATATCATCAAACAACAGGCTAATCCTACTCCTGCAATCAAAACCGCAGGTCCCAGTGAAGAAGACTTCTCAGCTCACTTTTCGGAAAAGTCTAGGAGTATTGATCGGGAACTGCAACGTGCCGCCGCTAATCTGCTGTCGATGAGCTCCCTGGGTGTGGCAGTACCTGCAGCAGTGAGTGCTCCGCCTTACTCCACAGAGTACAACCCAAAAACAATGCTTGCTGGAACACCTTCATACTCCCTGATTTGGAGGAGATATCACACTCAATGGCATCTCTTAAACCATCCAACCATTTCAGTGATCCACTCCCCGCTATGCTGCTCAAAGACCTCAACCCGGCCATTCTGCCTCTCTGGTCCAAGATCATCCAACAATCTCTCTTACAGGGGAGGATTCCGGACTGCCTTAAAATGGGGCAAGTCACACCTATCCCCAAGAAGCCCAATGCAGACCTAACTGACCCCAATAACTACCAGCCGATCACCAGCATCATGTCTTGAGCGAAGTTGCTCGAGAGGTGCGTTCACACTTAGCTATGTAACCATATCGAGAAATATCAGCTGCTAGACCGACATCAGTCAGGCTTTAGACCAGGTCATAGCACAGAAACTGCCCTTACGCACATTGTGGATGACGCCTTGAGAGCTCTGGACCAAGACACACCTTGTCTTCTAATTCTTCTAGACTTGTCCTCTGCTTTTGACACTATCAAACATGATAACTTGATTAACCTTCTGCAATATAGGATGGGGCTATCTGGCCCTGTCTTAAACTGGTTCTCCTCCTTCCTGCACAATCGAACGCAGAGAATCAAAGTCAACCAATCTTTGGCTGCAAGCACCCCGGTCACTATCGGGGTACCTCAGGGATCTGCTCTCTCGCCCACGCTCTTCAATCTCCTCATGGAACCACAAACTGCTATTTTGAACGGGTCAAACATTCAATACCATATGTACGCAGACGATACGCAACTGTAATTGAAGATCTCCTCTCCAGATGACATTAAAACTCTTAATGGAGCGCTCCAAAAAACTCAACAATGGCTAACATATAACCATCTGTTACTAAATGCACTCAAAACAGAATTTCTCCTGATTACACCCCACAACCAAGAGACCCCAACGCAAAACTGGATCAAAGATATCTCTGCACTTAACTGCTCCCCGCACGTGGTGGACTCCGCTTGCTCTTTAGGTGTCACTCTGGACAAATTTCTAAACATGCAAGGACACATCAGGGCCACTACTAAGAGTGCGAACCATCAGCTCAACACTCTCAGGAAAATCAAACCTTTCCTACCTCCTGAGGACGTCCAATCAGCAGTCCAATCACTTGTTATCTCGCAAGTTGAATATGGCTTGGTAACCCTAGCAGGGCTTCCTAAAGCAAGGTTAGCGCCACTAAGAGCTACTCTGAACGCCTCTGCCAGACTAATCACAGGCTCCAGAAAGCATGATCATATTACACCTGACCTAATTCAACTTAACTGGCTTCCCATTGAAGCAAGGATCCGCTTCAAGATTGATTGTCTGACACATAAAGCTATTCACCGCAATAGCCCCGTTTACCTGGCAAAGAAACTCAAGCTCTCTGATTCCAGTTGAAACTTAAGAAGCTCGAATACCCTACTCCTGAAACCACCCAAATTCAACAAAAAAGAACCTACAATCGCACCTTCTCAGGGCTGGCGCCAAGAATCTGGAATGCCCTTCCGACGGAAATCAGAACCAACCCCTCAACTGCTTCTTTTAAGAAACAAGTCAAATGGCTACTTTTGGAAGAACTTCAACAGCAATAGCCTCTATGTTCTTGAGATAATCACTTCCCTCGAACGCTTGACAATCTTTTTTACTTTGTGTATTGAAATGTATGCCTGACAATCTTTCTCTCTAATATGGTTTAAATTTGTACTCGATTCGAAATGTACTGTATCGTTCTTGGGGTGTAGTGCTCTGCTTAAACTGCACAGCCTCTGCTAGTAGGGCCTTCACCTGGTCCTTCCTATGCTACCTTTGTTGTATTGTAATTTTACTGTCTCCCCATGGCAACGCTAATTGTCCTCTCTGTACAGCGCTCTGATACCCGTTCTGGGTCTTGTTTGCGCTTTATAAAACCTTTCAAATAAATAAATGATTTAGTAGGTGAGTGACTGACTGTATAAGTTAGTGATTAAACGTGTCTTACTGAATGCATGGGTTAGTGACTAAACTGTGTGAATGTCTGTATCAGTCTCTCAGTTGGTGTGTAAGCGGCTGCATAGGTTGGGGAGTAGCTACATGAGTATCTGTATGGGTTATTGATTGGTTGTCTGAGTATCTGTATGGGTGCCTGAGTGTCTGTGTGGGTGAGTGGGGGGTGTGTGACTCCGTGCATAGATGTGTGAGTGGGTGATTCACTGGGTGTATGGGTTCAAAAGTGCATCTGTGAAGGGCTGTATGGGTGGGTGAGTGTGTGTATGGGTGTGTTGGTGAGTGAATGGATGTCTCAGTGGTACATGTGAGTAGCTACATATTTGAAAGGCAGTATATGTGAGTATTGGAGTATATAAATGACTATATGTGAGAGTGAGTGATTGTGAGAGTGGATGTATGGATGAGTGTGTGCTTGTATCAGTGATTGTATAAGAGATTAAGTATGTGTTAGTAACTGTATGAATAAGTGAGGTGGGGTGTGTATAACTGTATAGGTGAGTAAATGGGAGTGTGATTGATTCTTTGCATGACTGACTAGGTGTGTGAGTAACTCTATGGATAAGTGGCGGTGTGTGAGTGTCTGTATAGGTGTATGAGTGCATATGATAGTGCTGTATTAATGAGTGACTGCATGTATGAGTGACTGTATGGGTGAATGAGTGGATGTGTGTGTAGACCTAGGAATCAGTGAGTGGGTATGTAATAACTGGTATTGGTGTGTCTATGGTTTTGAAAATGGTAGTCTGTATTTTAGAGAGGGTGTATCAAAGGTTATATTAGGGTGTGAGTAGGTGAATCAGATTATCACGTGGATGATGACATCAGTGATGTCATTTGAGATGTCATCAGTGATGTCACTGACCATGTCATGAGTGATGTAATATATGACGCCATCAGCAGTGCATTGCGGGGACGCGAGTTATAGTTAGCTCAACTAACTATAACGGCCGAATTTCTCTGGTTTTGTATGAGTAAAATGTGTAACTAACTATAACGTCCCTGAAACCTGTGTTTATTCAGTGAATTTCTAAGGTTTTTAAATGCTAATTTCTAACTATAACGTCCCTGAAACCTATGGTTTTTTCAGTGAATTTCTAAGGTTTTGTAAATGAAAATTTCTAACTATAACGTCCCTGAACCCTGTGGTTTTTTTCAGTGAATTTCTAAGGTTTTTTAAATGCTAATTTCTAACTATGCCTACAGAGGTAGGACATGTGCAGAAAGAGGAAGAAAGGCGCAGAAAGAAGCAAGAGAAATGCAGAAAGAGGCAACAGAGGTCCAGAAAGAGGAAGAAAGGTGCAGAAAGAACAAGAGATATGCAGAAAGAACCAACAGAAGTGCAGAAAGTGGCCTTGTTGCAAAGTCATCCTGTGCCCTGGGCACACCCCAACTTTTTGCTGACTGGTACTGGTGGTAACTGACTCTTACTGACCCTGGGCTCTGCCTAACCAGGCCCGGAGCCAGTGCTTTGCTGAAAGACACTTAGAATACAGTGAAAACACCTACATACACTAGGGTACACTATGGGTTGGGGTACCCCTGTGATTGGCATGGCCTCCCCTTGTAAGGCCCTAGTACATAATAGGGCAGGGGGATTAAAACTACCTCTAAGTCCATAGCATATAATAGGGCATGGCAGTTTAGAGGCCAGCAGCCCTGTTCTGCACTTGCATGTGTGCACTGCTGAGTCCGAGGTCAGTTTAAAAGTAGCCCTGTGTGTGCAGAAAGAGGCAAGAGAGGTACATAAAGAGGCTAGAGAAGTGCAGAAGAAAGAAGCAAGAGGGATGCAGAAAGAAGCAAGAGAAGTGCAGAAAGAAGGAACAGAGGTGCAGAAAGACGCAAGAGGGGTGCAGACAGAGGCAAGAGAGGTGCAGAAATGTGCAACACAGGTGCAGAAAGAAACAAGATCAGTACAGAAACAACCAAGAGAGGTGCAGAAAGAGGCAAGAGGGGTGAAGAAAGAGGCAAGAGAAGTGCAGAAAGAAGCAACAGAGGTGCCGAAAGAGACAAGAGAACTGCAGAAACAGGCAAGAGAGGTGCAGAAAGTGGGAAGAGAGGTATATAAAGAGGGAAGAAGGGTACAGAAAGAGGCACAAGGGGTACAGAAAGAAACAAGAGAAGTGCAGAAAGAGGCAAGAGAAGTGCAGAAAGAGGCAAGAGAAGTGTAGAAAGAGGCAAGAGAGGTGCAGAAAGAGGCAAGAGAAGTGCAGAAAGAGGCAAGAGAAGTGCAGAAAGAGGCAAGAGAAGTGCAGAAAGAGGCAAGAGAAGTGTAGAAAGAGGCAAGAGAGGTGCAGAAACAGGCAGGCGAGGTGCAGAAAGAGGGAACAGGGGCGCAGAAAGAGGCAAGAGGATACAGGAAGAAGCAAGTGAGGTGGAGAAAGAGGCACAAGAGGTGCAGAAAGAGGCAAGAGAGGTGCAGAAAGAAGCAAGAGGTGCAGAAAGTGGAAGAGATGAGCAGAAAGAGGCAAAAGAAGTGCAGAAAAAAAGAAAATTGCAGAAAGAAGCAACCGAAATGCAGAAAGTGGCAAGAGGCACAGAAAGAAGCAAGAGTGGTTTGCACACCATTAGTGCCAATTTAACACCCACATTTAGCAATAAGTAACAGGTGACCATTCTAGGTTTGCAAAGGGCCTTCCACCATGCTGTAACACTTGTCGTTGCATTTTTGGTAACGTTTGAGCTAGAAACAAGGCTTTTATTTGTTCAAATCTGCAGATTAGGCAGCAGATGATGGATTATGTGGCTAATGCGGAAAATGTATAATTGTGCAAAAGTCGGTGCAGCCAAACAGTCACATAATTCCAGTGGCCCTGCTCATACTTCTGACTAGGTCCAGAAGTGCTCCTCTGTGTTTCCTTCTTTTTTTGTCTCATAGAGTTCATAATTTAGCTTCTATGGAAACGAGGAAGATTAAACCTGAGGTTATCACTCCACAACACAGACTACTATACGACATAATTACTCTCCATAACACATAATCCCACTCTACATAATTCCTATACACTAAATACCACATACTTTCTATCCACATAATTTCACTGCACAACATACCACATAATTCCACTACACACAAAGTACATCCACTCCAAAAAACATTAGTAAAAAACTTTTAGATTTACAATGCCAATAGCTCGAACTCTTGTAAATGCGAGACCTATTACATTACAAATGCTTCTTTAACTAGTAGTCGCGTTTGCAGAGTGGTGGAGAAAGGGGGCTGGTCCTCCAACCAGCGCTCAGGAATTCTGCTACGTAGGACTTACAGGAGGTGCCAGGAGGGCTTCTTG
This sequence comes from Calotriton arnoldi, assembly GCA_963921515.1. Lineage (NCBI taxonomy): Eukaryota > Metazoa > Chordata > Amphibia > Caudata > Salamandridae > Calotriton > Calotriton arnoldi. The sequence continues at coordinate 1,650,744 of CAWUFW010002456.1, read as the reverse complement.
GCCCCCAAAGTCCATCAGGAGTAAAGTGGACTTCATCCCCCAACCAGTACTGTGCCAGGAGGCACGTTTGCAGAGTGGTGGTGAAAGGGGGGGTGTGGCCTCCGAAGACCTCTTAGCAATCCCACTGTGTGGGACTTAGTGGGACATCCTTGGGAGCCATCTACCCCTCCTATTACCTCCAGTAAGTCCCACTTAGCAGCATTGCTAAGTTCTCATAGCAGGCCACGCCCCCTTTCCCCACCACTCTGCAAACAGGCTCCCTGGCACGCTCTTGCATGGGGATTAAAGTCCACATCACTGCTGGGGGTCCTTAGGGGCCAACTAGCCTACATGTTACCTCCAGTAAGCCCCACACAGTGGGATTTCTGAGAGGTGGACACAGGCCATGCCCCCTTTGTCCATCACTCTGCAAACGCACCTCCTGGTGTGCTCTTGGTTGGGGGGTGAAGTCCCCTTGCCTACTGAGGGTCCCTGGGGGCCAACTAGCCCTCCTGTTACCTCCAGTAAGCCCCACATAGCTGGATTGCTAAGAGTGGTCTGAGGCCACGCCCCCTTTTTACACCACTCTGCAAACGTGCCACCTGGCACACTGCTGCTCGGGGGATGTAGTCCACTTAAGTCCTGAGGTCCTCAGGACACAAGAGGACCTCATCACCCCACCACCGGTGCGCCAAGAGGCGCGTTTGCAGAGTGGTGTAAAAAGGGGCATTGCCTCGGACCACCTCTCAGCAATCCCACTGTGTAGGGCTTACTGGAGGTTCCTGGTGGCCTAGTTGGCCCCTAAGGACCCTTAGGATTGAAGGGGACTTAATCCCCCATTTCAGAACATGCCAGGAGGCGCGTTTGCTTAGTGGTGCAGGGAGGGGGCGGGGCCTCCGGCGAGATGCCGGCTTTTCTTTTTCTTAATATTTATATTTTTTGTATTTTTAGAAGGGGGGCTGTGTGGCCCCCCTTCTTTTAGTATTTTTTTGGACCTGGGGACCCCATCCCCCAGGGGACCCCATTGGGGGATTATTAAAAAAAAAATGGGAAGGGGCCGCGTGGCCCCCCTTCCCTGGGCCACTATTGGCCCCGGGGACCCCATCCCCCGGGGCCTGGCCTCGGTTTTATATATTTTTTAAATTCCAGGCAGGTGGGACACGTGGCCCCTTCCGGCCCCAGGGACCCCATCCCCCGGGGCCTGGCCTTGTTTTTTAAAATTTTCCCTGGAGGGGGGCCGCATTGCCCCCCTCCCCTGGGCCACTTCTGGCCCCAGGGACGCCATCCCCTGGGGCCTGGCCAGCCTGGTATTTTTTTGGGAGGGGGGCCGCATGGCCCCCCTCCTGGGACCAGTTATGGCCCAGGGGACCCCATCCCCCGGGGCCCAGCCTTATTTTTATTTTTTTTCAAAATATCAAAAGGGAGGGGGGCTGAGTGGCCCCCCTCCCGGGCCACTTCTGGACCCGGGGACCCCATCCCCCGGAGCCGGCTCTCATGTTGGGGACCGCGGGGAGCCCCAATGCCCCCGCGGTCCCTGCCGGCTCCCCGCCTCCAGCGGGAGCCGGCATTGCTTTTGGCCAAGGAGAGCTGCTGACATGCAGCTCCCCTTGTCCAAAAGCAATTCTGCTTTGCCTGTTGGAAGCAAGAGCAGGTTTCCTGCTCTCGCTTCCAACAAGCAAAGCAGTGTTTGCAATGACAGGGCGGGAGCCGCACGGCTCCCGCCCTGTCATTGCAAACTGCAATGTCCCGGGAGTGGGCACCCCGGGACATTGCTGGAGCCGGCCCTGAGGGGTGGCGGTCCCCATGGCCATCGAGGGCTCCAGGAGGGGGGCCGCGCGGCCCCCTTCCTTCCAGTACAAAGCCCCAAGGAGGTGGTGGTCCCTGAGGCTTGGGGGGCCAGCGAGGCCCCCCTTATTAAAGAAGGAAGCCCCGGGGAGGTGGTGGTCCCCGGGGCTTGGGGGGTCCCACGAGGCCCCCATTAATTAAAAAGCCCCAGGGAGGTGGTGGTCCCCGGGGCTTGGGGGGGCCTGTGAGGCCCCCATCTCAAATATATTAAAGCCCCGGGAAGGTGGCAGTCCCCAGGGCAGCGTGGGGGGGGGGGGTTGGAGCCCCCCCACGCATTTTTTATTCAAGCTCCGGGGAGGTGGCGATCCCCGGGGCTGCGAGGGTCCATGTGCCCCCGCATATAATTAACAAAGCCCTGGGGAGGTGGCGGTCCCGGGGGGCCCCGTGGGCCCCTGCTACATAATTACATATTGCCCCCGGGACCTGGCCCACCCGAGGGCTTATAGAAAACGCGGGAGTCCGCGCTTCGTTTTTTTTTATGTTCGCGGCCGGATTTGCGCACCCAGCATGAATTCAGCCAATTTTTTTTTTTTTATCTAATGCTTTTTTTGGCCTTGGGGATCCTTGTGGGACCCCCTGAGCAGGCCTAGGGGGACAGGGTGTTTCTACCCTGCCCCTTTTTCTTGTTTTTCATCTTTTTTTCACCTTTATTCTTGTGACTCGATTACCGAGTCACAAGATGGCTGCCAACACTTCCTGATTTGGAGTGTTGGCAGCCAATTAGTATTAAGCTCGTGCTCGGGAGGGTTCACGAACCCTCCTCGGTGCTCAGATATATACATTTTTATTTTTTTTATTTCTCAGGAACTACTGAATGGATTTACACCATTTTAAAAAAAGCATGCTTTCTGGACCAAGACATAAATTTTTGCAAAACTCGGTGTAATTCCGTTCAGCAGTTTGGGCTGTAGCTTTGTCTAAATTTCCTATGGAAATTAACATAGGGAAAATGCGTTTTGGGGCCCCCTTTTTTCTCAGCCCCCGCTTGACGAATCACCCTTAAACTTTCAAGACAGGAGCTGACCTGAGTGAACCATTAGTTTTGAAAATTTCGCGAAGATTCGTCAAATGGCGCCAAAGATATTGGCAAAAGAAAAAACGCTTTTTGAATAGAAACAAGGTCCTAACTATAACTACCTACTGGCAATTGCCAGTAGGTAATATATATATGTATATTCACTGAAAAAACCATAGGTTTCAGGCACGTTATAGTTAGAAATTAGCATTTAAAAAACCTTTGAAATTCACTGAAAAAACCATAGGTTTTAGGGACAGTTATAGTTAGTTGGACATTGCACTCGTACAAAACCCGTGAAATTCCCCCGTTATAGTTAGTTCAGCTAACTATAACTTGCGCCCCCGCAATGCACTGCTGATGACGTCACATATTACATCACTCATGACATGACATGGTCAGTGACATCACTGATGCTCTCGCTTCAATGAAGCAAAGCAAGTTTGCAATCACAGGACGGGAGCCGCGAGGCTCCCGTCCTGTGATTGCAAACAGCAGTGTCCTGGGGGGTAGGCACCCCAGGACACTGCAGGAGCTGGCCCTGGGGGGTGACGGTCCCCAGGGCCACCACAGGCTCCAGCAGGGGAGCCGTGCGGCAACCCTCCCAACATCAACTGAGCCCCTGGGAGGTGGCGGTCCCCGGGGTGTGTGGGGGGGCTGGAGCCCTCCCACACAGGTGAATTAAATTTAAAAAAAGAAGCCCCGGGGGGCTGGCGGTCCCCGGGGCTGCGGGAGGGCGGAGAGCCCTCCCGCACCATTTTTTTTTAAAGCCCCGGGGGGTGGCAGTCTCCAGGGCTTGGGGGGCCTTAGAGGCCCCCCTATAAAATATAAATAAACCCCCGCATGCCCCCGGGACTTGGCCCACCCGGGGCCAAAATAGACTCCCGCACTTCGATTTATTTTCTTTTTTTAATTTTTTTTTTTTTAAATGCTTTTTCTGCCCAGGGGGTCCTTGTGGGACCCCTGAGCAGACCTAGGGGTCAGGGTGTTTCTACCCTGCCCCCTTTGTGCATTTTGCGCAGTTGTTTCTGTGCCTCGGTTCTCGGGAAAACACGTTTTGGGACCCCCCTTTTTTCTCGGCCCCCGCTTGACGAATCACCCCGAGACTTTCAACATAGGAGCGGACCGGAGCAGGCCACAAAGTTTGAAAATTTTGCGAAGATTCGTCAACCGGCACCAAAGTTATTTCAAATAGAATGTTGCGGATTTCCTATGGAAAATAGGTCCTAACTATAACTATCTACTGGCGACCGCCAGTAGATAATATATATATATATTTATATATATATATATCACCTACTGGCAGTCACCAGTAGGTAGTTATAGCTAGTTGGCTATATATATATATATATATATATATATATATATATATATATATATAAATAAATATATATATATATATATATATATATATATATACATTTGGAGGCAACTCGTGGTTTTTGTATATAGCGGCTGGCTCGGCCGCGATGGGGCCCCACTGCATATTAAACGGGTCCGGAGTGCAGTGTACTAAGAAGCACTTTTGGAACAGCGTGTCCATTCTGAGGAGGGTGGAATCGTTCCTTTACCTCGCTGCAACGCATACCCACTTGGGTAAGACTGTGAATTTGGGGACCCCATGGTGCCCACTGGGGTTTGATTTTGAGCGGACTACAGTAACCAGAATTATCTGCGGCACATGCCCACATGGGCGGGACATTTAATGTGCTGAGGTGGACTGCTCTTGCTTTGGGGTTTCCTGTGCCAGTGATCAAGGGCGTCTATACGCCCGAAACACGTTTGGCAATATTTGTGTGCTACGACTGGGTTGAGAAAATCCTTGGAATAAAATGGATTCAACACGCTGGGATGTGGCCTCGTCATTTGGAGGCAACTCGTGGTGTATATATATATATATATATTCCACTGTGTAAATATGGTTCAGCTGTAATTTCTGTCACACTGTGTGGCAGGACATAGTTACCCCAAGTTTCTTGAGCTTGCATGTCATCAAGAGCAGAAGAGGACTGAAAGATGCGCAGGGTCAGAGCTCTGCCTGGACAGAATCCTCACATTTCAGAAGGAAGTATTTCATAAATTCCCTTAGCAAACACAAGAAGGACTACATGTTCAACAAGGCCGTAGGACTCTCACAAGACTTGCCAACAGGAACGGCTTTAAGGCAATGTGACTGGTGCAGCTACACCTGGTGCTAAGCTCAGGGGGCGCTGTGTTAAAAAATAACTTATGGGTTTATAAGCACCTGCTGCAAAGCTCATTGTGTGTCCAGCATTTTTCAGGCAACAATAAAAATGTCAAGATAACTCTGGTGATTAATGCTCCTGCTGGAGAGAGATCAGAGTTTTGTCTAGTTGCATTTTTGACTCATCTTAAAGTAGCACAGAGGGTTAATATGCCTGCTGAATTGTATGTGTGCCACGTAGATCACATGACTGTATTTTATGGGGCTTTTTGTACCGTAGACTAAGACAATTTGCAGACCATAACAAGATGTTGATTGCAATAATTAAGTGGTGTCTAACATGTAACATCTTCCTTTTTGACAAGATACTGTATAGACAGCTACAGAGGACAGCAATGGGCACCTACTTCACCCCCAGCTATGCGAATCTTCATATGGGCTGGTGGTATAAGCAGGTGCTTCATGGGCCAGAAATGGAAAGATGGTTGTCACGCATTGTGACAGGGTTACGGTACATTGATGACCTTTTTATTATGTGGAAAGGCGATTTTGCTTCTGTGACAGAGTTTGTTGATTGCATTAACTCCAATAATTTGAACCTACTGTTCACAAGTAGAAACAGTAATACTGAAATTGAGTTTTTAGATGTGAAAGTAGAAGTTAAGGATCAATGCCTCTGTACCACTGTATACCGTAAACCATCAGCAGGTAATACAACACTGCACGCAAACAGCTCACATCTACAACCACTCAAGAATAGCATCCCCTATGGCGAGCTATTAAGGGCCAAAAGAATCTGTGGCTCAAATAGGGAATATGAACAGGCTGAAAGAGAAATTTGTGCTAGACTAACAGCCAGAGGATATCAGCGTCCTGTTCTAGAACAAGCTAAATTCAAAGCTAGAAGAACAGATCTCCTGTTTAAGAAATCAGAAGAATGGAAGGTGAAGCCTGTAAACAGGTTTACCACCACCTACAATCCATATCACAAAGAGTTGAGGAGAGCATTAAACAGACACTGGTATTTGATCAAGCAAGATACAGTCATAGGAAATGATGTCTCTCGAAAACCCGACCTGACATATCGGCGCTCTCAAACAATTGGAAACAAACTAGTCAACACCTATACCATAACACAGCAACATTGGCTCAAACCCAGTAAAGAGTTTAAAAAGTGCACAAAATGGAAGGCCTGTCAGCATGGCAAAAACAAAACAGAGATGACAACTAGTCTTGGCGAGCATTTGAACATTTCAAAACCACTCAACTGTAAGTCTGAGTACGTGGTTTATCTATTAGAATGTCCATGCCCCAAAGGTTATGTCGGGAGCACAAAGTTAGAGGCCCATAAGCGGGTTCTACAACATTTGCGTGTTATTAAGAATGACGACACAACATACCCGGTAGCAAGACACTTTATGGAACACCACAACAGAGATCCATCTAAGTTAACCTGCTGCAGCCTAGATCAGGTAGTCAAAACCTTGAGAGGGGGGGACAGAGAGAAAGCCCTGAGACAACTTGAATGCAGGTATATCTTGAGAATGGGTACAAAGGAGCCGGAAGGCATGAACATTGATGAGGAGATGTATACTTTCCTCTAAAGTGGTGTCCACCAGATATCTTTACTGCTGAATGTACATATACCTAGAGTCTTTCTTTTTCTGTGTTTTCTTTCTGGATTCTGTGCACTGCAACAATATGCCTCTTACAGGCTTTTAATTGTTAAATTTTTAATTTGTTTTGTTTGTCACCAAGATAAGTGTTCTAATAGTATGTTTTCTATCCTGTTGCAGGTTATCCAAACGGATTACCGAGAGATGACAGCTAAGGAGCTAAGATATCTAATTTCTTTTATTTTATTATTTGTGTTGCAAATATTCCTTTGGTAGATACGTGGTATTTTTGTGCACGTGTTACCTAGTATGGACTATCCTACAACTATGGTTGGAATTTGTCTATTTCTGTAAACAGTCGTGATGCAATTTCAGGACGAGACGTCCTCTGTACATGCATTGTAGACTTTACCCACTAGGGCTGGAATTTAACCATAATCCTTGTTTAGAACTTTGGCTATACTTTTGTAAGTCCTTCTTTTTTTCTTCCCAGGCAACTATGTAGGACAAGATGTCCTTGATCTATGCATTACGACTTTTGCCCACTTGGGCTGAATTAAGCGGTGTCTCGTATGCACACTATTTGGCTGCACATTATGAGTTTGCGAGGTATCGGCATCTCCAGATGGTTTGTGAGGCCGTGGAGTATTTACCTCGATGTACCTGTTACCATTTTTAGTTATTGTGTTTGCACATGAGAGGACTTTCAATGTACAGCTATTTTAATTGCATTTATTTTAGATTTCTGTCCACAGACATGTAATGAAAACATGTTCTAAAATGGCCGACTGTTTACTCCAGGACATATTGCATATTGTATGCCTCTCTCTATGACCATGTTGTTTGAAACTTTATTTAACACTTACTTTGGGAACAAAGCAGCGTCGTGAACAAGGCTTTCAAGCCGAAACGCGTAGACGTTGTCTGCCTTTGCTTTGTGTAATTACATTTTTATTCTCGTCTCTACGGAGTGCCAATATCTTTGGCTCCATTTGATGAATCTTCGCAAAAGAAATTTTCCAAACTAATGGTTCACTTAGGTCAGCTCCTGTCTTGAAAGTTTCGGGGTGATTCGTCAAGCGGGGGCCAAGAAAAAAGGGGGGTCCCAAAACGCGTTTTCTCCATGTTAATTTCCATAGGAATTTTGGAACAGGCTACAGCCCGAACTGCTGAACGGAATTACACCAAATTTGGCAAAAAGGTAGCTCTTGGTTCAGAAAGCGCCCTTTTTTAAATGGTGTAAATCCGTTCAGTAGTTCCTGAGAAATTCATAAAATAAAAATGTATATATCTGAGCACAGAGGAGGATTCGCAAACCCTCCCGAGCACGAACTTAATTCTGATTGGCTGCCAACACTCCAAACCAGAATGTGTTGGCAGCCATCTTGTGACTCAGTAACCGAGTCACAAGAAAAAAGGTGAAAAAAAGATGAAAGACAAGAAAAGGGGGCAGGGTAGAAACACCCTGACCCCCTAGGTCTGCTCAGGGGGTCCCACTAGGACCCCCAGGGCCCAAAAAAGCATTTTTTTTTTAAAACAAAATTGACTGAATTCACGCTGGGTGCGTGAATCCGGCCAAAAAAATAGAAAAAAAAATGAAGCGCGGGCTTCTGCGCTTCGTTTTCTATAAGCCCCCGGGTGGGCCAGGTCCCGGGGGCAATACCCAATTAGCGGGGGCCCAAGGGGGCCCCCACAGCTCCTGTGGACCGCCACCTCCCCGGGGCTTGGATAATTATATGCGGGGGCACCCGGCCCCCCCGCAGCCCCAGGGACCGCCGCGTGGGGGGTGCTTCTGCCCCCCCTCACTGCCCCGGGACCACCACCTCCCTGAGGCATTTGCATTTTAGGGTGGGGGCCTCATGGGCCTCCCCAAGCCCCGGGGACCGCCACCTCCCTGGGGCTTTAAATTATTTAGCGGGCGCCTCACGGCCCCCCAAGCCCCGGGGACCGCCACCTCCCCGAGGCTTTATTAAAATAAGGGCAGGGGCCCTCGCGGGCCCCCCAAGCCTCGGGGACTGCCACCTGACAAATCATGGCTTTGACAAATAATTAGTGTGGGGGGCTCAAGCCCCCCCACACTGCCCCAGGGACCACCACCTCCCCGGGGCTATTTACATGTTCGGAGGGGGGCCACGCGGCCCCCCTCCTGGAGCCCTGTATGGCCCTGGGGACCGCCACCCCCCAGGGCTGGCTCCTGCAATTTCCCAGGGTGCCCACCCCCGGGAGATTGCCGTTTGCTATGGCAGGGCGGAAGCACGGCTCCTGCCCTGCCATAGCAAACACTGCTTTGCTTCTTGGAAGCGACAGCAGGAAACCTGCTCTCGCTTCCAAGAAGCATAGCAGAATTGCTTTTGGGCAAGGGGAGCTGCATGTTAGCAGCTCCCCTTGCCCAAAAGCAATGCTGGCTCCCGCAGGAGGCGAGGAGCTGGCTGGGACCGTGGGGGCATTGGGGCTCCCCCCACGGTCCCCAACGCTGAGGCCAGGCCCTGGGGGATGGGGTCCCCGGGCCAGAAGTGGCCCGGGAGGGGGGCCCCTTCCCCCCAAAAAAACAGGCTGGCCAGGCCCTGGGGGATGGGGTCCCCGGGGCCAGAAGTGGACCAGGGGAGGGGGGCCACGCGGTCCCCCTCCCGGGAAAAATATATATATTTTTAAATAAAAACGAGGCCAGGCTCGGGGGATGGGGTCCCCGGGGCCAATAGTGGCCCAGGGAAGGGAGGCCACGCAGCCCCCTTCCCGTTTTTTTTTTTCTTTTTTAAATGCTCAGGCCCTGGGGGATGGGGTCCCCCAGGGCCCAAAAAATACTAAAAGAAGGGGGGCAACACAGCCTCCCTTCTAAAAATATTTTTAAAAAGAAAAGCCGGCATCTCGCCGGAGGCCCCGCCCCCTCCCTGCACCATTCTGAAAACACGCCCCCTGGCGCGTTCTAAGTTGGGGGATTAAGTCCCCTTCATTCCTGAGGGTCCCTGGGGGCCAACTAGCCCACCAGGTACCACCAGTAAGCCCCACACAGTGGGATTGCTGAGAGGTGGTCCGAGGCCACGCCCCTTTTTACACCACTATGCAAATGCGCCTCTTGGTGCACGGCTGGTGGGCCGATGAGGTCCTCTTGTGTCCTAGGACCTCAGGACACAAGTGGACCTCATCCTCCGAGCAGCAGTGCGCCAGGAGGCACGTTTGCAGAGTGGTGTAAAAAGGGGCACCAAAGATGCAAGAAATTACCTACCCCGTATTTTCAACACATGGCCCTTTACAAGGGTCCTAAAATTCATCCTCTATCTCTGGAGCAGATCAAGGAAAAAAGTGAATAATTACATCAAGTATTACAAATTTTGTAATAATTTTATTAATTATATAATCATTTCGATAGTTTATAAAAACACATAATGATTGTCACAACAATTGATGATCAATAAGACAAAGTTCAAAAAGATATATATATACACCGTCCCACACACCTACTTCAAACAAAACATTCATATCATCATACATTCCCAGGATTCATCATAAGGACTCACACATCATTCACACAACTATAGAGGAATAATATAAGATAAAAATTGTGCATAACAGCCACAAGATGGTCAGATGACAAAGAGAAATACAAGTCATCAAGGGGTAGGGATGAGAGTAATCCAGCTGCCCGCACACGAATAACGCCAACGCGCGTTTCGGTGTGTTTCGGTGTGTTGCCCCAGCCGCGTTCCTTGGTGTTCCTTATTTCCCCTGCGTACCTGCCCCCATTTAGCCAGGGGTCCCCCTTCTCATTAGTTGGTGTAAAAAGGGGGCCTGGCCTCAGACCACTCTGAGCAATCCAGCTGTGTGGGGCTTACTGGAGGTACCTGGTGGGCTAATTGGCCCCCAGGGACATTCAGGAATGAAGGGGACTTAATCCCCCAACTTAGAACGCGCCAGGGGGCGCGTTTGCAGAGAGGTGGACAAAGGGGGCATGGCCTGTGTCCACCTATCAGCAATCCCACTATCTGGGACATACTGGAGGTATCAGGTAGGCTAGTTGGCCCCTAAGGACCCCCAGCAGCGAAGGGGACTTTAATCCCCATCCAAGAGCACACCAGGTAGTGCGTTTGCAGAGTGGTGTGGAAAGGGGGCATGGCCTGCTATGACAACTTAGCAATCCCACTGTGAGGGACTTACTGGAGGTAATAGGAGGGGTAGTTGGCCCTCAAGGTTGTCCTTGGGGGCCAACTACCCCTCTTGTTACCTCCAGTAAGTCCCACACAATGGGATTGCTAAAATGTGTTTGGAGGCCACGCCCCCTTTCTCCACCACTCAGCAAACGCATCTCCTGGCAGACTACGGGATGGGGGATGAAGTCCACTTTACTCCTGAGGGACTTTGGGGGCCAAAAAGCCATCCTGGTACCTCCTGTAAGTCCTACACAGCGGAATACCTGAGCAATGGTCGGAGGTCCAGCTCCCTTTCTGCACCACTCTGTAAACACGACTACCAGTTAAAGAAGCAATTGTGATGTAATAGGTCTCGCTTTTGTGAGAGTTAGAGCTATTGGCGTTGTAAATGTAAAAGATTTTTACTAATGTTTTTTGGTGTAGAGTGGATGTACGTTGTGTGTAGTGGTATTATGTGGTATGTTGTGCAGTGAAATTATGTGAATAGAAAGTATGTGGTATTTAGTGTAAAGGAATTATGTGGAGTGGGATTATGTGTTTTGAAGAGTAATTATGTGGTATTGTAGTCTGTGTTGTGGAGTGGTAACCTCAGGTTTAGTCTTCCTCATTTCCATAGAAGCTAAACTATAAACTCAATGAGACACAAAAAAAAGGAACCACTGAGGAGCTCTTCTGGACCTAGTTGGAGGTATGAGCAGGGCCACTGGAATTATGTGACTGTTCGGCTGCACCAATTTTCACATAATTAAACATTTTCCGCATTTGCCAAATATTCCATCATCTGCTGCTTAATCTGCAGATTTGAACAAAAAAAGCCTTGTTTCTAGCTCAAACGGCTCAAATGTTCCCAAAAATGCAGCGTCACGTGTTACAGCGGGGTGGAAGGCCCTTTGCAAAGCTGGAATGGTCACGTGTTACTTATTGCTAAATGTGGGTGTTAAATTGGTTCTAATGGTGCACAAACCTCTCTTCTTTCTGTGCCTCTCTTGCCTCTTTCTGCATTTCTCTTGCTTCTTTCTGCACCTTTCTTCCTCTTTCTGCACCTAACTGTCTTCTTTCTGCACTTCTCTTGCCTCTTTCTGCACTTCTCGAGCATCTTTCTGTACCTCTCTTGCCTCTTTCTGCACCTCAAATGCCTCTTTCTGCACTTCTCTTGCCTCTTTCTACACTTATATTGTCTCTTTCTATACCTCTCTTGCCTCTTTCTGCACCTCACTTTCCACTTTCTGCTCTTCTCGTTCTGAACCTCACTCTCTTCTTTCTGCAACTCTCTTGCCTCTTTCTGCACCTCACTTGCTTCTTTCTGCATCCCTCTTGCCTCTTTCTGCACCTCTATTGCCTCTTTCCGCATCCCTCTTGCCTCTTTCTGCACCTCTATTGCCTCTTTCCGCAACTCTGTTGCTTCTTTCTGCATTTCTCTTGCCTCTTTCTGCACCCTTCGTGTCTCTTTCAGCACCTCTGTTGCTTCTTTTTGCACTTCTCTTCCTTCTTTCTGCACCCCTCTTGCCTCTTTCTGCACCTCTGTTGGTTCTTTCTGCACTGCTCTTGCCTCTTTCTGCACCCCTGTTCCCTCTTTATGCACATTTCCTGCCTGTTTCTGCACCTCTCTTGCCTCTTTCTGCACCTATGTTGCTTCTTTCTTCACCTCACTTGCCTCTTTCTGCACTTCTCTTGCTTCTTTCTACACCTGTTACTTCTTTCAGAAATTCTCTTTCTTTTTTCTGCACTTCCCTTGCTTGTTTCTGCACCTCTCTTGCGTCTTTCTGCACCCCTCTTGCCTCTTTCTTCACCCCTCTTTCTGCACCTTCCTGCCTGTTTCTGCACCTTTATTGCCTCTTTCTGTACCTCTGTTGCTTCTTTCTGCACTTGTCCTGCCTCTTTCTGCACCCTTCGCTCCTCTTTCAGCACCTCTGTTGCTTCTTTGTGCACTTCTCTTCCTTCTTTCTGCACCTCTCCTGCCTCTTTCTGTGCCTCTCTTGCCTCTTTGTGCACCTCTCCTACCTCTTTCTGCACCCCTCATGCCTCTTTTTGCACCTCTGTTGGTTCTTTCTGCACTGCTCTTGCTTCTTTCTGAAATTCTTATGCAAATTTCTGCATCACTCATGCCTCTTTCTGCACCCCTCTTCCCTATGTCTCCACCTCTCTTGCTTCTTTCTGCATTTCTCTTGCTTCTTTCTGCACTGCTCTTGCTTCTTTCTGCACCTCTCTTGCAAATTTCTGTATCCCTAATACAACTTTCTGCACCCCTGTTCCCTCTTTCTGTACCTTTCTTGCCTGTTTCTGCACCCCTCTTGCCTCTTTCTGCACCCCTCTTGCCTCTTTCTGCACCCCTGTTGTCTCTTTCTGCACTTGTCTTCCCTCTTTCTGCACCTCACTTGCTTCTTTCTGCACTTCTCTTGCTTCTTTCTGCACCTCTCTTGCTTCTTTCTGCACCCTTCTTCCCTTTTTTGCAACTCTCTTGCCTCTTTCAGCTGCTCTCTTGCCACTTTCTGCACCTCTCTTGCCTCTTTCTGCACCTCACTTGCCTCTTTCTGTACTTTTCTTGCTTCTTTCCACACCTCTGTTGCTTCTTTCAGTAATTCTCTTGCCTCTCTGCACTTCTCTTGCTTGTTTCTGCACCTCTGTTGCCTCTTTCTGCACCTCACTTGCCTCTTTCTGCACCCCTCTTGCCTCTTTCTGCACCCCTCTTTTCTCTTTCTGCACCTCTCTTGCCTCTTTCTGCACCCCTGTTCCCTCTTTCTGCACCCTTCTTCCCTTTTTTGCAACTCTCTTGCCTCTTTCAGCTGCTCTCTTGCCACTTTCTGCACCTCTCTTGCCTCTTTCTGTACCTCTGTTGCTTCTTTCTGCACTTCTCTTGCTCTTTCTGCACCCTTCCCGCCTCTTTCAGCACCTCTGTTCCCTCTTTCTGCACCTCTCCTACCTCTTTCTGCACCCCTCATGCCTCTTTTTACACCTCTGTTGGTTCTTTCTGCACTGCTCTTGCTTCTTTCTGCACCTCTTTTGCACATTTCTGCATCACTCATGCCTCTTTCTGCACCTTTCTTCCCTATGTCTCCACCTCTCTTGCTTCTTTCTGCACTTCTCTTGCTTCTTTCTGCACTGCTCTTGCTTCTTTCTGCACCTCTCTTGCAAATTTCTGTATCCCTAATACATCTTTCTGCACCCCTGTTCCCTCTTTCTGTACCTTTCTTGTCTGTTTCTGCACCTCTCTTGCCTCTTTCTGCACCCATCTTGCCTCTTTCTGCACCCCTCTCCCCTCTTTCTGCACCTCTCTTGCCTCTTTCTGTACCCCTGTTCCCTCTTTGTGCACCTTTCCTGCCTGTTTCTGCACCTCTCTTGCCTCTTTCTGTACCTCTGTTGCTTCTTTCTGCACTTGTCCTGCCTCTTTCTGCACCCTTCGCTCCTCTTTCAGCACCTCTGTTGCTTCTTTCTGCACTTCTCTTCCTTCTTTCTGCACCCCTCCTGCCTCTTTCTGTACCCCTCTTGCCTCTTTGTGCACCTCTCCTACCTCTGTCTGCACCCCTCTTGTCTCTTTTTGCACCTCTGTTGGTTCCTTCTGCTCTGCTCTTGCTTCTTTCTGCACCTCTTTTGCAAATTTCTGCATCCCTCAGGCCTCTTTCTGCATCCCTCTTCTCTATTTCTCCACCTCTCTTGCTTCTTTCTGCACTTCTCTTGCTTCTTTCTGCACTGCTCTTGCTTCTTTCTGCACCCCTCCTGCCTCTTTCTGTACCTGTCTTGCCTCTTTGTGCACCTCTCCTACCTTTTTCTGCTCCCCTCTTGCCTCTTTTTGCACCTCTGTTGGTTCTTTCTGCACCTCTCTTGCCTATTTCTGCACCCTTCTTCCCTCTTTCTGCACCTCTCTTGCCTCTTTCTGCACCTCTCTTGCCTCTTTCTGCACACACAGGGCTACTTTTAAACTGACCTCAGGCTCAGCAGTGCACACATGCAAGTGCAGAAAAGGGCTGCTGGCCTCTAAACTGCCATGCCCTATTATATGCTAGGGACTTAGAGGTAGTTTTAAGCCCCCTGCCCTATTATGTACTAGGGCCTTACAGGGGAGGTCATGCCAATCACTGGGGTACCCCAACCCATAGTGTACCCTAGTGTATGTAGGTGTTTTCACTGTATTCTAATTGTCTTTCAGCATAGCACTGGCTCTGGGCCTGGTTAGGCAGAGCCCAGGGTCAGAGTCAGTTACCACCAGTACCAGTCAGCATAAAGTTGGAGGGTGCCCAGGGCACAGGATGACTTTGCAACAAGGCCTCTTTCTGCACCTAAGTTGGTTCTTTTTGCACATCTCTTGCTTCTTTCTGCACCTTTCTTCCTCTTTCTGGACTTCTGTTGCCTCTTTCTGTATTTCTCTTGCTTCTTTCTGCGCCTTTCTTCCTCTTTCTGCACATGTCCTACCTATGTAGGCATAGTTAGAAGTTAGCATTTAAAAAACCTTTGAAATTCACTGAAAAAGACATAGGTTTCATGGACGTTATAGTTAGAAATTAGCATTTAAAAAACCTTTGAAACTCACTGAAAAAAACAGAGGTTTCAGGGACGTTATAGTTAGTTGGACATTTCACTCGTACAAAACCAGAGAAATTTGTCCGTTATAGTTAGTTGAGCTAACTATAACTCGCGCCCCGGAATGCACTGCTGATGACGTCACATATTACATCATTCATGACATGGTCAGTGACATCACTGATGACATCTCAAATGACATCACTGATGATATCACTGATGACATCATCCACGTGATAATTGGATGCACCTCCTCACACCCTAATATAACCTTTGATACACCCACTCTAAAATAAAGACTACCATTTTCGAAACCATAGACACACCAATACCAGTTACTACATACCCACTCACTGATTCCTAGGTCTACACACACATCCACTCATTCACCCATACAGTCACTCATACATGCAGTCACTCATCAATACAGCACTATCATTTGCACTCACACACCTATACAGACACTCACACACCACCACTCATCCATAGTTACTCACACCCCTAGTCAGTCATGCAAAGAATCAATAACACTCTCATTTACTCACCTATAGTTATACACACACCACCTCACTTATTCATACAGAAACTAACACATACTTACTCTCTTATACAATCACTGATACAAGCACACACTCATCCATACAGCCATTCTCACAATCACTCACTCTCACATATAGTCATTTATATACTCCAACACTCACATATACTGCCTTTCACATATGTAGTTACTCACACATGTACCACTGAGACATCCATTCACTCACCAACACACCCATACACACACTCACCCACCAAGACAGTCCTTCACAGATGCACTCTTAAACCCATACACCCAGTGAATAACCCACTCACACATCTATGCACAGTCGCACACCCCCCACCCACCCAGACACTCAGGCACCCATACAGATACTAAGCCAACCAATCAATAACCCATATAGACACTCATGTAGCTACTCACCAACCGATCCAGCCGCTTACACACCAACTGACAGACTGATACAGACATTCACAGTTTAGTCACTAACCCATGCATTCAGTAAGACCCGTTTAATCACTCACTTATACAGTCCGTCACGAAGCTACTAAATCATCCATTCAGACACTTATACACCCACTCATTCTTCAATACACCTTGGCATATATATATATATATATATATATATATATATTATCTACTGGCGGTCGCCAGTAGATAGTTATAGTTAGGACCTATTATCCATAGGAAATCCGCGACATTCTATTTGCAATAACGTTGGCGCCGGTTGACGAATCTTCGCAAGCTTCCAACTTGTTGGGGCGCTCCGGTCCGCTCCTACCCTGAAAGTCTCGGGGTGATACGTCAAGCGGGGGCCGAGAAAAAGGGGGTCCCAAAACGCGTTTTCCCCATTCATTTTTCCATAGGAACCTTTAGTCGCAGCTACAGCCCGAACTGCTGAACGGAATTACCCCAAATTTGGCAAAGAGGTAGCCCTTGGTTCAGACTGGTGCCTTTTGCTAAAATGGTGTAAATCCGTTCAGTAGTTCCTGAGAAATTCACAATTAAAATCACATATATATCTATGGGCGCGTCGGATCCGTGTACCCTCCCGATCACGAGCTGCATGCTAATTGGCTGTCAACACTCCAAATCAAGAAGTGTTGGCAGCCATTTTGTCCCTCGGTAGAACCGAGGGACAGAAACAAGTGCGCAAAGCGCAAAAAGTGGGCAGGGTAGAAACACCCTGGAACCCTAGGTCTGCTCAGGGGGTCCCACAAGGACCCCCTGGGCAGAAAAAGCATTTTTTTTTTTAAATCGGCGGGATGCGCTTAGGGTGCGCGGATCCCGCCGAGAAAAAAAAAAGAAACAAGTGCGCAAAACGCACAAAGGGGGCAGGGTAGAAACACCCTAACCCCCTAGGCCTGCTCAGAATCCAAGAGAAGGCACTGGAGTGGATCATCTCCTTCCTCGCCGGAAGAACCCAGAGAGTCCGCCTCCCCCCGTTCAGTTCCGAGGCCACCGAAGTCATCTGCGGCGTACCACAAGGATCATCACTCAGCGCCACCCTCTTCAACGTCTACATGAGCCCCCTCGCAGCCATCGCACGCCAACACAACCTCAACATCATCTCCTACGCCGACGACACCCAGCTGATCCTCTCCCTCACCAACGACCCCACAACCGCCAAAACCAACCTACATGAAGGGATGAAGGACGTAGCCGAGTGGATGAGGAACAGCCGCCTGAAGCTGAACTCAGATAAGACGGAAGTCCTCATCCTAGGATCATCACCCTCCGCCTGGGACGACTCCTGGTGGCCCCCTGCCCTGGGCAACGCACCCAAACCAACGGACCACGCACGCAACCTGGGCTTCATCCTGGACTCCTCCCTCTCAATGACCAGACAAGTCAACGCCGTCTCCTCGTCTTGCTTCAACATCCTACGCATGCTGCGGAAGATCTTCCGGTGGATCCCCACCGAAACCAGGAAGACGGTCACCCAGGCCCTCGTCACCAGCCGACTGGACTACGGCAACTCCCTCTACGCCGGAACAACAGCCAAACTTCAGAAAAGACTCCAACGCATCCAGAACGCCTCAGCTCGACTCATCCTGGACATCCCCCGACACAGCCACATCGCCGGACACCTGAGAGACCTGCACTGGCTCCCCGTCAGCAAGAGAATCACGTTCCGACTCCTCACCCACACACACAAAGCTCTCCACAACCAAGGCCCCAGATACCTCAACGACCGTCTGACCTTCTACACTCCCACCCGCCAGCTACGATCGACCAACCACGCCCTCGCCGCCGTCCCCCGCATCCGAAGAGCCACAACGGGAGGAAGATCCTTCTCCTACCTGGCTGCCAAGGCGTGGAACTCCCTACCCATCCACCTCCGCCTGACCCAAGACCACCTCTCCTTCAGGAAGCAACTCAAGACCTGGCTGTTCGAACAGTAGCGGACCCCCCTCCCCCTAGCGCCTTGAGACCCTCCGGGTGAGTAGCGCGCTATACAAATGCTTGATTGATTGATTGATTGACCTCCCCGGGGCACTAACAAAATTGAAAATGGGGGTCCGTTTTGGACCCCCAAGCCCCGGGGACCACCACCTCCCCGGGGCTTTGAAAATGTGGGGAGGGGGGCCGCGCGGCCCCCCTCCTGGAGCCAGTGATGGCCCTGGGGACCGCCACCCCCCAGGGCCGGCTCCTGCAGTGTCCCGGGGTGCCTACCCCCGGGACACTGCTGTTTGCAATGACAGGACGGGAGCCTCGCGGCTCCCGTCCTGTCATTGCAAACTGCTTTGAATTTTGGAAGCGAGAGCAGGAAAGCTGCTCTTGCTTCCAAAATTCAAAGCAGAATGCTTTCCACATGGGGAGCTGCATATTAGCAGCTCCCCATGTGGAAAGCAATGCCGCAGGAGGCGGGGAGCCAGCAGGGTCCGTGGGGAGTTGGGGTCCCCACGGACCCCAAAAGGATAGGGCCAGCCCCGGGGGATGGGGTCCCCGGGGCCTAAGGAGGCCTTAGGAGGGGGCCAGGCAGCCCCCTCCATCAAATAAAAAAAAAGGTGGCTATGGCCCGGGGGATGGGGTCCCCGGGTCGAAATTGGCCACGGGAGGGGGCCCACGCGGTCCCCTTCCCAGTCCTTTTTATTTTATTTTTTTAAAGGGGGACAGGCCCTGGGGGATGGGGTCCCCAGGGCTCAAGAATTACTAAAAGGGGGCCACACAGCCCCCTTTTAAAAAAAAAAAAAAATTAAAAACGGCATCGCGAGGAGGCCACGCCCCCTCTTTGACAGCACTCTGCAAACGCGCCCCCTGGCGCGTTTGCAGAGAGAGAACGAATTCCCCTTGAATACTGGGGGTCCCTGGGGGCCAACTAGCCCACCAGGAACCTCCAGTATGCGCCAGGGGCTGCGTTGCACAGAGGTGGACAGAGGCCACGCCCTTTTTACACCTCTGTGCAACGCAGCTCTGTGGCGCTTAATGGAGGTAGCTGGTGGGCTAGTTGCACCCCAGGGACCCTCAGGATTCAAGGAGTTAATCCCCGACTTAAAATGCGCCACGGGCGCGTTTGCACAGTGGTGAAGGGAGGGGCGGGGCCTGAGGTGACATGTGTGCAAACAGGCCCCATGGCGCGTTTTAAGATGGGGAATTAAATCCCCTTCAATCCTGAGGGTCCCTGGGGGCCAACTAGCCCAACAGGTACATCCAGAAAGCGCCACAGAGCTGCGTTGCAGAGAGGTGTAAAAGGGGTGTGGCCTCTCTACACGTCTCTGCAACGCAGCCCCTGGCGCATACTGGAGGTTCCTGGTGGGCTAGTTGGCCCCTAGGGACCCTCATGATTCAAGGGGACTTAATCCCCCAACTTAAAACGCGCCACAGGGCGCGTTTGCACAGATGTCACCTCAGGCCCCACCCCCTCCCTTCACCATTGTGCAAATATTCCTCTAAAATCTGCCGAACTACGAATTCTGATTTACTCACCTGTTATCAGGAGAGACCTCAGTGCTGCATCTTTCAGCCCAGTACTAATCCTGAAAAGTAATTTTAACCGTACTTACCAGTAACTTAAATTTCCTTCCATAGGATATCATTGCCTGCTTTTTGCTGAAAAAGTTTCTAAGTGTTGATTTTTGAAACATACAAATATTCCTCTAAAATCAGCCGAAATACGAATTCCGATTTACTCACCTGTTATCAGGAGAGACCTCAGTGCTGTATCTTTCAGCCCAGTACTGGTCCTGAAAAGTAATTTTAACCGTACTTACCAGTAACTTGAATTTCCTTCCATAGGCTAACATTGACTGGTTTCACTTGGAAATTCTTCTAAGTGTGGAGTTTTGGAACTTTAAAATATTCCTCTAAAATCAGCCGAAATACGAATTCCGATTTACTCACCTGTTATCAGGAGAGACCTCAGTGCTGCATCTTTCAGCCCAGTACTGATCCTCAAAAGTAATTTTAACCGTACTTACCAGTAACTTGAATTTCCTTCATAGGCTAACATTGACTGGTTTCACTTGGAAATTCTTCTAAGTGTGGAGTTTTGGAACTTTAAAATATTCCTCTAAAATCAGCCGAAATACGAATTCCGATTTACTCACCTGTTATCAGGAGAGACCTCAGTGCTGCATCTTTCAGCCCAGTACTGATCCTCAAAAGTAATTTTAACCGTACTTACCAGTAACTTGAATTTCCTTCATAGGCTAACATTGACTGGTTTCACTTGGAAATTCTTCTAAGTGTGGAGTTTTGGAACTTTATAATATTCCTCTAAAATCAACCAAAGTACGAATTCCAATTTACTCACCTGTTATCAGGAGAGAACCCAGTGCTGCATCTCTTAGCCCAGCACTGACCCTGAAAAGTAATTCTAACCGTACTTACCAGTAACTTGTATTTCCTTCCGTAGGAATCCATTGTCTGGTTTTCAGCAGAAAAGTTTCGAAGTGTCGATTTT